>JANAVB010043420.1:3292514-3361773 GCA_029216955.1 Iris pallida | reverse complement strand
ACCCGCTGATCAGAGTTGCCAGCAAGCTTAAGGCAACGCGGAAAGCACTAGTAGCGTGGAGCAAACAGGCTTATGGAGATAATTTCCAGGCAGTCTGCACGACGGAAGATGACGTCACCTGCGCAGAGACGCTGTTTTTGACTGATCGATCTCCGACAGCCAGGACCGCCCTTAACCTCACCAAAGCCATCCTCAAATTCCGGCTGAAAGTGGAAACAGAATATTGGAAGCAGAAAGCGAGGCTGAAATAGGACAGCGAGGGGGACAAAAATTCGGCCTATTTCCATGCCTGTGCCAACGGTCACAAGCGGAAGCTGACAATTCACCAGATCAAAAATGACTCGGGTAACATCATCAGTAACCAGCGTGATATCCAAGCGGCTGCTGCTGATTTCTACTCCCATCTTTTCACCAAACAAGGGGTCCACAGAGACAACAACCTTCTGGCTGAGATTCCCCACCTCATCGACGACAACGACAACACACATCTGGAACTACCTCCAACCGAGACTGAGGTCAAAGACGCAGTTTGGGCGCTAGACGCCCACAGCGTGCCTGGACCCGACGGCTTCTTCGGGACTTTCTTTCATCAATGTTGGGACATCATCAAGAAGGACATCCATGAAGTGGTCATCGCCTTCTTTCAGAGAGCGACCTACCCAAGAGCCATTTTTGCCGCCAATCTGATCCTCATCCCCAAAAAAGATAACCCGGAGACCTTTCGTGACTTCCGACCCATCAGCTTGTGTAACTTCACAAATAAGATCATCTCCAAAATAATCGCTTCCCGTATGTCTGGTTTACTCCCTAAGATCATCTCTGAGGAGCAAAGTGCCTTTGTCCGAGGTAGAAACATCCAAGACAACATTATGCTAGCTCAGGAGTTTATCACCTACATAAAACTTCCGGCTAGAGGGGACAACATTGCGATCAAACTGGACATGGAGAAAGCTTATGATAGGCTTGACTGGCAATTCATGATTTGGGTTTTCAGGGCCTTTGGCTTCTCGGAGACTTGGAATAATATGGTGTGGTGATCGATCAGCAACTCATGGTTCTCTACAGTCATCAACGGCCAACCCGACGGCTTCTTCAAATCCAGCCGGGGCGTCAGACAAGGAGATCTATTATCTTCCACCATCTTCATCATCACGATGGACGCTTTGAGCAGAAACCTGAACAAGATGGTTAGAACCCCGAACTTCCAACACTTCCACACCGCCAGCAGATGTTCGATCATTACCCACCTAGCTTATGCTGACGATATCCTCATCTTCTCATCCGGGGATGTCGGGTCGGTGGAGGTGGTCCACAACACTCTCCAGAGATATGCTGCCAGCTCCGGGCAGAAGGTCAACTCCGACAAGAGTGTTATCTACGCACATCACAACATTGGAAGAAACAACACGGCCAATATCTCCAATATCACCTCTTTCTCCATTGAACACCCTCCATTCCTTTACCTTGGATGTCCTCTGGTGTACGATAGAACTAACGCAGGCATATTCGACGGGCTGGTTAACAAAATTAGGAGAAAACTGGAGGGATGGCACAACGCTACCCTATCCCCGGGCGAAAAGATGATCCTCATCAACCACGTGCTCATATCTATTCCCATATATACCCTTGCTGCGTGCAACCCACCCAAGAAGGTGATCCACTTGATTGAGAGCATCCTGTGTGACTTCTTTTGGGGGCATAGCAGCGGGAACATTAAACATCACTGGGTGAGTTGGAACACCATGGCCAGGCCTACTGAGGAAGAAGGCATGGGATTTGACAGAATCTCACACATTGTTGACGCCTTCTCTATGAAACTATGGTGGAAGCTTCGAACGAGTCAAAATTTATGGGCTAAATTCATGAAGGTCAGATACTTCAAGCATATCCACCCATCTCAGGCCTTTCCCAACAACAGGTCATCTGCAGCCTGGCGGCGCATCCTAATCGGACGCACTATAGCCGAATCGATGATTCAACTTGATCTGGAAAATGGTGAATCGTTGCTTTTTTTTGAACATTGGGCTGGGGACACCTTGCTCCCAAACCGTACGGCGGGCCGCGAGATCTCCACGATCAGGGACCTGTGGGATCCAGATGGGAACGACTGGGATTGGGGCAGGATCCGCGATTGGGTCGGTAATGAGGCTGTAGATTATATCCGTCATCGCGGCCTGAAAATTGGTGGCGAGGCGGACGAGCTGTGCTGGTCGGCCGAAGCCTCAGGAGAATTCTTAGTGAGCTCGGCCAGGCGAGTTGCCTGCGATCGCGAAACTCCATCTCAGATCCATGCTACTTTCTGGCAGACATGCATTCCAAAGAAGTGGTCTATCCTAATTTGGAGAGCTCGTCGGGAGAGGCTGTCCACCAACGATAATCTGCACACCATCGGATTCAGCTTGGCATCTCCGTGCAACTGCTGCTCAGAGCGTCAGACAGAAACCGTCGACCATATCTTCTGTCATGGGGATTTACCTGCCAGGGTTTGGAGAAAGCTATCTCAAAGGTGAGAAGGGCACAGGGATTTGGGTGCATCAATGACCTCCTCACTGGCTGGGCTTCATCGTCCCACGGGCACCAAATCGTAGCGGCTACTGCAATATGGACCATTTGGAAGAATCGCAACAAAATGAGATATGAGGGCCATCAGTACAATGTCGACCAGATCATCAGAAAGGTCATCAGACCGTGCCATAAGATCAGGTCCTGCTGTTCACACGGGCAGACTAGTTCTTGGATTACTCCTCTCCCCTAACCTTCGGTTTCCCGATTTTGTTGGTATACTTGTGTAGGCGTCGGCATTTTGTGCCTAGGGGTATCCTTGTACTGGCTTCGACATTTTTAGCCTTATTGGAATAGAATGGAGTGCTCTTTTCCAAATATATATATATATATATATATATATATATATATATATATATATATATATATATATATATATATATATATATATAAAGAATATATATATATATATATAAAGGAGAAAGAAAAAAAAATATGTATATATAAAGGAGAAAGAAAATTAAAATTAAAAAAAAGAAAAGGAATGTTGTTCCCATACAGGAACAACATTAATACAAAGCCCAACCAACCCCCTACACAGTGAATCCGACCCAAAGTATTATAACAGAACCTATAAAGAGAGCACTGCCCAATACATCAACAACAAAAACATAAGGTACCACTGTTTCGACCCTAACTTCTCCCTCATCGCTCCATGAAAACTCGATCCGTAAAATGTTTTGGATAGCCTATTTAACCCTCTACAAACCCTAACAATTAGATTCAGTAATAGAGAATCATATTGCCTACGAAATCAACGTGAAGTCGAGCAAAAACAACGTAGAAACAGAGTATTCGAACAGGCCAAACACCCAAATTGGAAGGCCGATTAAGTGCAATCTAGTGAGAATTCTTAGAAACTACTTGAACAGTAATTTAGACAACATATAGGACATAGAAACCTACTATTAGTTTTAATATACTTAACTATGCAGTAAAGGAATTTAGCATGAAATTCACAGAAAAATATGTTAAAAACAGTTTTCAGAATTAGAAAATCTCCGATACGACGTCCCCCCCCCGACAAACCGGGCGACGTGGTCGCAACCTGTAAGCATCGAAAGGCGCATACGAATGTTGCGGACATGAGGGATTCAACGGAACTCAATTTCGTTGTGCGTGCGCGACAAAATCGATGCGTATCTATCGAGATACCCTGTATCGATCTCTTTACAAACTAGTCGATTACTTTGTGCACATTCGTCATCTCCAGACGAAACTTGCACCAACAGGACCGTGTCATTTTTCTGGTACTGTATGCCAAGTTTGGTCTGATTCTGAGAAGGTCGACCTGAACGCTATTTTGGCGGACCTATGACCCGATCCAATGGATGAATTTGTGTACGGTCCGCCGGAATCCAACTTTAGATATACGGTTGGGTTCATATCGTCAAACCATATCTGTAGACATATAGTTTAACGATTTTAGAGACCATAGATACTGGCACACTTTTCGGTGCAAAGCGGGTACAACGACGGACATCGTTTTGGCCCAAAATTACCGTTTTACCTCTATACCCAGAATTGGACTTATGGATAGGCTATTCTAGCTAATTTGACTATTCTAAATACGTTGGTAATATCTGTTTCAGCCTCCGGAGGCTGTTGTGAGAGTATGACTTTCGTGGCTCGTCGATTGACTGAATAGCGTTGGTTCTACGTGCTACTACCAGGCAAGTATACCTTGCCGAACTTATATAGTATTTACATGTTTTCTTTCCTATTGTATTTCTTTTCATATTGTCACATGCTTCTCATATTCTACTTGGGTTATTATAAACTGCCTTCTTGTTTTATAGATTTACGTGCACGTATAGGATATTAGTTGTTTTCATTGATTGTTTATTGGTCTTCCTAGTGTTCACCATGTCTTATGATAAAGTTACCAGTTATGTCATGTTTCTTTGATTGAATTGACCTGGTCATGATTGATGGACTTGGACTTGTCTTGAGTATGACCTGATGTCACGACCCGCACCCTAGAGTAAGGGCACGAGATGTGGGTACGTCCAGCCTACGCCGCAGTGTCGGCGGTATAACGCTGTCCTAGGTCTCATGCATCTAACAGTATAAGGCTAAGCAGTTTATACTCCCCGAATGGGGGTGACATAGCAGAATGTAAACTCAATCACATCTAAGGTAGAGCATAATGGAAGATAGATAAAACATGAAATCCAAAAGAGATACAGCAGATAGAAATCTAAGTGTCTAAGATACACAAACCCAGAAATACATCTCAAAGCTCAAATACTGTAATCCATAAATACAACTCAAGACAACTGAAAATAAGTTATAAGCAAAACCCTAGCTATCTATACAACCTCTACTGTGTCTCCTCTAGGCTAGCAGGCAACCTCCAGACTATCTGTAAAATTTACCAACAGGTCCAGTCAGGACAGGAGCGAGCACAATACATCTCAACAGTTCATAGCAGGTTAGAAAATATGATCATGCAGTAAAGTAAGATACAGGTACTGAAGGAAATATAGTATGTAAACAGAGAGAGAACTGTAATAGAAATATCTACTATACAATAGAGAACTAACATTGGCTAGTGAGTCAGAGTACAATATAGACATGTAAATGGCATAGGATGATTCTGATGCTACACTATGGAATGATTCTGATGCTACACTACTTGGATATTATTCACATGTCCACTTCTACTCCTCCGTACCCCCAATCAATACACAAGGATCCAGCTAGGTTATGTTATGATTCCATGCAATAGCCCCCGAAGGGTGGTACATGGTAGTCCCATAAATAGGGATTCTAGGAAACCCAATAAATGGGATAAGGATTCAAGGAAGACTCTGTGATCATGAGAGTACATGTCACAAGTGATCAATGAACCGTGGAGCATAGTGATACGCCATGTAAGTGAAACGCATAGAACCTGAAGTACCCGATGCTCCCTGAAGGGATAACATCTCAAGAAGGGATCCATATAGTACTAATCCGTGTGACCAACGTGACAGTATCAAGCAAAGTAATTTAAAGCAGGAAAATAATTCTAAGCAGGATATGAAATGATCAGAGAATGTACTCGCCTGATAACCTAAACAGCTGATAGGTATAGAGGTCCAACTGAAGCCACAGAGTCCTATTTAAAGCAACACATGTTACAAGGTGTTCAGGTTGTAATAAATGAATCTCTACAAGCAATCTATATTATCCTAGGTTTTTCTAAGTCAAATCAACTCTAGGTCAACTTCGTTCAATAATCTAGTCAAACTAGGTCAAGTGTTGACTTACAGTTGACTTTGATCAACTGGTTAACTCTGGTCAAACAGGGTCAATTCTAGTCTAATTATTAAAGATATAAGGTGTACTTCGTTATTCGTACGTCGAAACTTACGACACGCAAATCGAGATAAGATGATTAACGGTAAGGTTAATAATCTTATTATAGTGATCCACGTGTCCGCCTTGTCAATTTCAGCGATGTGAGATCACTGGAATTGACTGATCTCAGTTTCGTTGTACTAATCCTGAAATACGAATATTATAAGAATTAATTATTAATTATTTATAAAAATGATAAACTCAGAGAAATTATCAACAAACAATGTCGGACGATGAAATAAACATCGCCAACATATCCAGAATGGTCAAATTAGCTAGGATAGCCTACCCATCAATCCAATTTGGACACAAGGGCAAAAAGGTAATTTTGGATCAAAAACGGTATCCGTGTCGGAGCCGTTTTGCACCGAAAAACGTACAAGAAAATAAGTCTACAAAACATAACAAATTATATGTCCACGAAACCAGAATGATGATACGAACCCAACGGTATATCCAGAATTGGATTCCGTTGACCCGATCTCAATTTGGTCCGTTGACCAGAACTTGGAATTTTGGTTTGCATGGAAATGCGTGCCGGAGCCAATGTTCTCAAAACTCAGCAAACTACATGTCAACGAGTGCAGAATGACAATACAAACTCAACGGTATATCCGGAATTGGATTCCGATGAGCCGATCTCAAAATGACATGTTGACCCGGATATTGGTATCCGACTTGCACCGAAATACGTACCGGAGCCAATGTTCTCAAAACTCAGCAAACTACATGTCAACGAGTCCAGAATGACGATGCGAACTCAACGGTATATCCAAAATTGGATTTCGATGAGCCGGCGTCAAAAAGTCCTGTTGACCCGGACTATGGGACCTATTTTGTACCGAAATGCGTGCCAGGGCCCACGTCCTCTAAATCTAACAAATTTTATATGAAAACATGCCAAAACGACGCCACGAGTCTATTGGTGGTGTCAGAAATGAAATCTGGAGTCCCATGTTCAAAAATAGAATTTTATAAGTTAAAAATTACAAATTCAGACGACCAACTTTGGCGTCGAATTCAACCAATCAAACAAGCTCACAATGAAACAAAAACTGGAGGGATAGTAAGAGGGTTATACCAGCTTCACACAGGAACTAGTAGCACGCCAAATGGAGCTGCGGTGGAGGAGGTACAAGCTGACGAAGTTGGCTCCGCAAAACTGTCCAAAATTAATAAAATTTAAATGGTCAAATTGGTGGCCAGTTTTGAGGCATCAAACGATAAAATCAACAGATGAAAATTGACAGGAGTGAAGGTGGATATACCGAGATTGTGACGGAGTGAAGAAATTTCTGATCCAACGGTCGGATTTCTCGAAAATTGTGCGCGAAGTTGCTGCGACGGGATGCCAAAATGGACTTGATTCCGCGCGCGTTACGGCGGAAATTCGTGCGAAATGCATGAATCGCCTATACGTCGCGCTGGAGGAGGAGATGGCGGACCCGGAGGGTCGCCAGAGGGGCAGCCAGCCTAGGGAGGCATGGCCACGGCGGCGCGTGGCCGGCGGCGGCCCTGTACGCGAGGCCAAGGGCCACTTCCGGCCGGCCACGTGCAACTGCTGCTCGCTGTTGTAGCCGCGATGGCTTGCGCGACCTGGCCTGGCCTAGTCCGGCGACGGCGGGGGCTGCGCGGCCTCGACGAGGGTAGTGGTCACGGTGGAGATGGAGGTGAAGCTCGGTGTTGGTGGTGGATTAAGGTTGATGTGGTGGTGGTGGATTAGATGACGTGAGGAGGAAGGAGGAGGAGAGTAGGCTGGTGGTGGTGCGACCGGCCGTGCTCGGCCACGTCGAGCTCCGTCCAGGGGGTGGCTCGGCAATGTAGGCTGGTGGTGGTGCTATGTGTGGGAAAAATATTTTAGAAAGGAAAAGAGAGAAAGTGGTGATAATAATATTGTGTGTACAATTAATGAGAGAGAGAGTGGGAGAAAAAGCACTCCTCAATTTTAGGGCCGGCCATGAATGAAAGGGTGGAGGAAAAAGTTTGCATGTAGGAATTAATGGATAGGATTAATAGAAGAATCCAAGGGCTAGAATAAATTGTAGGGGAAATTGGCCATTCCTATGGGGATTTTAAATAAACGAAATTTTCAATAAATATTAAAAATAGGTAGAATGAGTATTTAGTATTTTTTAAGGGTAATGAGGCTGAGGGTGATGGTGATGGAGAGTAACACGAAGCTGGGCTGGGTTCAGTCAAGCCGGGTTGGATCAAAATCGGACATGGCAAAATAATCGAATAAAAATAGGTGTTGATGATCATGGGTGAATAAGCAGCACGTGGGAATTCCAATAAATAGGACACAAGTGTCGTACGGGTAGTAGGCTCAATGTGGGCCATGTCCATATTTGGGGCTGACAAGTTTTGGTCGACAGGGTACCCACAAATCAAGTTGGAAAATGAATGCGACACCGTGGGGTAAAATAAAATCGGGTCACATGTCAGGAAAGTTGTGTGAAGCAAATAGAGCACAAAATGGTGTGTCTGAGTGGGACACGAAGGTCATGGGTGAAGAGCGTCTCGAGTAGATCATGTATGATGAGTTAGTTTCAAGAAAATGACTGGCCTTGCGCTCCCAAATTAAAAGTCACGGTAATGTGCTAATAATGATCAAGGAAAATAGTAGAAAAATTAATTAATGATCAAATGGTCTAATTCGACCCGAAGTTCTGCGAAGCAAAAAGAGTACAAGGGAACAAGTTTGAGTGGGACACTATATACCAAAATAAAGGTAATCCTGTCCACTACAAAACTCATGAAGAAGATTTCCAGAGTTGAACATCCCTGACACTCTAAATGTCAAAGGCACGAGAAAGTACACTTAAAGATAATTAAACAGAATAATTATTTATTGAAACTAAATCAATCAGAAAAATTTAAAAAAATCAACCCAAAATTCAG
The DNA here is from genome assembly GCA_029216955.1 of Iris pallida. Classification (NCBI taxonomy): domain Eukaryota; kingdom Viridiplantae; phylum Streptophyta; class Magnoliopsida; order Asparagales; family Iridaceae; genus Iris; species Iris pallida. The sequence continues at coordinate 3,352,965 of JANAVB010043420.1, read as the reverse complement.
GGTGCTCACACCTGACCTGACTTGACCATTCTCGATTGGTAGTATCTTGCATTATACTACAATTGAGATATATTATATATTAGGAGTATCTTGCATTGTACTACTGTCTATAGGATTTTACATGACCTTTATATTCCTTTAGGAGATGTGATTGATACTAGGATTGGCTATTCTCGATTGGGAGTATCTTGCATTGAACTACAATCGAAACATACTATAGATTGGGAGTATCTTACATTGTACTACAGTCTATAGGAGTTATTCGATTGATTATTAGCCAAGTCTATTATTACATTTCCCTATGACATGTCGCTTCTTGGATGTTCTTCTTGCACTATTCTTATCCTCCATATATGTTATTTATTGTCATATTAGTAGACATATTTTATGTATCTTGCTAGTCCCCTAAGGACCTGATGATCTCTTTAGGTAGTTGATTGCACGGAGTTAGTTAGCTGATCATGATGATAGTTGTTTACATCTGCAGGATCCAGGTATTTGCTAGTGATGTTACTTTGTTATCCTCTCGTGCTTTATATTCCTTATCATGATATACTCTGCTTGCTAGCCTAGTTTATAAACTCATGTTATTTTTTGGAGTCAAATCGGATATATATGCGAGTGGACTGCAGACCATGATCCATAATGTTCATTCTTGTTTTATATTCTTCTTGTGGATTGAGATATAGTTTAGCTTACCATATTAGACGTGATACCCTATTCTGGATAGCGTATACGTATTCGAGTTGGGCTGGAGCCCGCTCGATACGTAGCTGGCTTGTGCACGAATTTGTATCTCGGAAAGCAGGTGCGGGTCGTGATAAGTTTTTTTTGGTGGCCCATACAGGTCAGAGCATATCGTATCGATCATGTAACTGTACTGATACGAGCCTGCAAATATGACTAAACTGTTAGGAATCTCAATCCACGCTGCCTTGAAAATTCTCTAAGAAAGTTCTCTACCGTCTTTGAAACTTCGTATTTGCTCACGATTATTCTTCCTTGCCTTCCCGTACCATTGATTCTCGTCCTTTCCTATTTCGGGGTGACGAATGATCGTGTTGTTTAGAATTTATCAGAGATTCTTAAGTTATAGTGTAAGTTAGTTTGATTATTGAAATTTGGTTCCTTGATAGATAGGAGGGGATTAGAGATGTCATATGCCATAGATATCTATTGGTAGTAATTTTTGCAACTAGTGTGCAAGGTTATAAAATGTTATGATATCATGTGTTTGAATGGAGTAGTGGACCAAGGATGGGTAGAGATTCTAGCAAACTTATTCTTGGTGATCAAAATTTTTGTTGAGAGTATTGAGGGAAGTTAGTAGACTGAGATTATGATGATTATATTGCTAGAGGCTAAAATATTAGTAGACAATGATTAGGGAAAACTTTTAGTGAAATAAGGTTAATTTTTTTTTTTAAAGTTTTATGATCTTATGGTATTTTTAAATGACAATAAAGAATTTATGGGAATTAGTGTTAGAAGAATTGGATAAGATCGAGGATTTATGAAGGTTAATATGTTTATTCAGCAATCAATTAAAGGGGAGAGAAATTAAGAAGAAGATAAATAATATAATATGATTGGATGAAAAAAAAAAGTGTATTGGAATTTCTTTTTAAAGACAAAATTTGAATATTGGATTTACTTTTCAAAACAAATACTGAGGAGATCCCACTTAGTATGTTCTTGTGTCATATGAGTTAATTCAAAGGTGGATAGAAGTCCTCGAGGACTTGTAGTAACTAAATAGCTACGAGGATAAGGCAAATTATTGAAAGAATTCGGGAAATGACTGCAACAGAGGATTCAAAAATTTTAAGGATGGTATTTCAATTTTAATTCTAAGATTGGATATAGTTATTAAATTATGAGGATATGAATTTTGAATATTAAATATTATATTATTAATTTGAAATTGAGGATATTATGAAATATTGAATTTTTTTTTGAAGATTGTAGAAAAGGGGGCTTATATTGGAAGGTATGTATTCAAAAAAAATGTGAATTTACATAGTTGAGGATACGACAAAAAGAAAAGGACATATGGGATGCAATCATGGATAGTCATAGTAGTATATGGGTTTTACAAAATAAGATTTGGCCTTATACTAGTTTATTAGTTACAATGTAGACTAGTTATCTTAGAAATCCTTGTCAAATGCCATGAACATGAGAATAATTGAAAGCTAGTGGGACCCCTCTTTTACCATCATTGATTGACTTTTTTTTTCTTTAAATTTCGAGGACGAAATTCTTTTTAAGGTCGGTAGATTTGTAACCCCTCTTCCCGAAATATTGAAAATATTTTTCAAAATTATTTATTTAAATTAAATAATAATTTTTGGAATGTTTATAAATATTAAATTAATTAATTAATTATTATTATAGAAGGCCTTAGTCATGGTTAAGTTTTGGAGTGCAAGATGACTATAAATCATGGCACGGATAGTGCAATGGCGTGCCTTGACTAGTATTTTAGCCATGGTAGGGAAGGCCGAACCATAAGTATGTCCCAACTAGGAAAACCAGGCTAAGTTGTGACATGATCCTATAAATAATTCAATTATCTATTATTAAGATTTGACTTGTAGAAGACCGGGTTGTACCAAACTAGTCCGGACTGGACCCGAAACAAGCCCAAGCCCATGTAGTCATGTAGTGCGACCAGCGGCATCCATGTAGATATATAGATGTGTATATAACTATAGCTCATTTTATAATCTAGTGAGTAACTTTTATAAATGGTATTTAATGTACTATTTGCTATTTATTATTTATATATATTTTTATTATTTTTCGAAATGTGATAATATTGCTTGAAATACCATTTTTTGAAATTGGGACCTTTGACTAGAACAATATGTGTATATATATATATTGTGTGTGTTTAATAGATTTAACAAATTTGAAATGAATATAAATTGACTATATATATGTGTGTGTGTGTGTGTGTGTGTGTGTTATGTGAATATATATATATATATATATATATATATATATATATATATATATATATATATATATATATATATATATATATATATATATATATATATATATATATATATATAAGGAGAAAAATGGTTTGTCTGCAGAGCCTCCGTCCCCCCTAGAGTCTTCGTCCCCTTCCCTGGGGAGTCCCTAGGGACTCCCCCCGTCCGGTCCCGTCTGGCCCTCGGCGGCCTTCTGCCGGAGCCCGATGCAGCCCCCTTGGCCGGCCGACGCCCTCGCTCTGGTGGGCTATCCCCCTCCGTGGTTCCCCACTCCCTTCCACTGCTGGCTCAGCCGCCCCCGTCATCCCGTTCTCTCGGCTCTTCCCCGTCCCATTCCGGCGTCCATGCTGTGGTGCCCGGCAGCCCCCGGTTTTCCAACTCCCCCAACTCCCGTTTTGGTCTCCCCCCCGTCTCATCCGCCGGTCACGGTGCCTTCTAGCCGTCGGGCCGCGCCTACCTGGGCCGGAAGCTCCGCGGTGCTCAGCCCCCAGCAGCATCTCCTCCATTTTCCCGTCCTCTTTCGAATTTCGAACGGGTCTTCTGACCCATTGGGTGGGGAGCCCCCCAGCGGTGCATGTGTCGGGCGTCCCATCGACAGACACCTCGGGTATGCCGTTCTTGGCGCCCAACTCGAGGTTGTCCCAGATTTTTACGCGCGTTCGGCAGCGCGTAACTCTGGTTTTTACGCTGCTCATGGCGATGCGTACTACCTCCCCAACGATTTTGCAAGTGGGTCCCACCCAGCTGGGGATCAGCGTTCAGCAGCTTTTTACGCTGGTGGGTCCCACCCAACTGTGGACCAGCGTTTCTCCGCTGTTTACGCTCCTACCGCTGCAGCGTGTAACTCCTCCTTTGGTTCTCTACCCTATGGTGGGGCCCTCCCTATAAATGATTATCAAGCGCTAGGCTCCTTCCGTGGCCTTTACGCTCAGCCCTCTAGTGGGGCCTGCCTTTTATGAGTTTTACGCACCTTTATCCTATGGACTTTACGCGCCTGGCGTTTCGTCCGCATACTCCCACTCAGGCGGGCCTGCTCCTCCTCCGAATTTGTGCCCAGTTCCTTCAGGTGGGCCCACCCCCTGCCCGACATCCAAGCCCAGCACTCCCTTTACGCCACCCATCATCCACCCCCTCCACTGCACTCTACACTCCACCCCCCACACCGATCATCTTCCCTCCCCACCCTATGTGCTTCCCGCCACCTCCTCTCCTCCTTCTCCCACCCCATTCTTCCCATCCAGGATCTCACCCTCCCCACCCCTCCAACATGCCCCTTCGTTGGAGTCCCAACCCCTGGCATCAGCCTCCCTCCTGTGCCTCTCATCTTCCCGTCCGAAGCTCCCAGCCTCCTCATGTACCTTCTATTATTCCTCCCCGCCTCTTTGGTGTCAGCGGGTTGCCCCCCGTACCGCTCCCTTCTCGCCATCAGCTCGTCCGAGCCAGAGAACCCCGCTGGGGTCGTCCCGGTTGCTCATCCGCCCCTCCTCTAGTTGCAATTGGTCCGTCTGAGGTGCCTTCCCCAGCGGGCGGAACGAGCTCAGCTCCTGGACGGTCCCCTCTGGCCGTCCCCTTCCAGTGTGCATCCCCATGCAGCCCCCGCTGTCAACTCCCACCGCCCCGAGCATATCTCCTCCTCGATTGCTCCCCCTCCTTCCAGTAGCTCACCCTTCATCCCTTCCTTGGCTGACCCCCCTCCCCCGCCGACCTTCGCAGCCAAGCTTCGTCCGGACCTGGCATCTACCAAGGCCTCTCGTCCCAGACATCAATCTTCCCGATATCGAGTACTCTCAGGAGTCTCGCATTCCCTCGGTTCCATTCATCGACAAGGAGATGTCCTCACTTTCGAATTCATTTCCCCACACTTTATCCTCAAATTTTCATCCGGTTGTCCCAAGCTCCCTAGGGTGCAAGAGACGATAGCCAACTGAAAACTCATTGCGGATTACCGCGTTGCCCCCTAGATCCCAAACACATTCTTCTTCACCTCTCATCCGACTTAGACCATAAGACAGTCTGGTCTAAAGGCACGTGCAGGATTGACACCCATCAGATGAAGATAATCAAGTGGTCAGCTAGCTTTAGCACTAAAGAAGACTCAGCGACAGTTACCGCATGGATCACTCCGCCTAATCTGTCCCTCATTGTTTCGTCCCAGCGGCTCTCAGGTGCATCGCTAACTCTTTCGGCACGTATGTGGCCTCAGCCCCTGAGACCAGCAACCTCACCAAAGCCCACTACGCCAAAATCTGTGTGGAACTCGACCTCACCACTGAACCACCCAATTTTATCAACATCGAACTGGGCAACCGAATCTACACCCAACAAATCCTCTACGACAACCACATAATGTTCTGCAACCACTGCCACTTAAGAGGTTATCTTACGAGGCATTGCTACCGACTTCACCCAGAACTAAAGAAGAAACAACCCAAAAAAGACAGCGAGCCTGCTGAAGAGAGGACTCCTAAGCCACCCCTCCTACAACGTCTAAATTCGCACACTCGATTCGGCTCCGGAGACGCCCCGAAAGACAAGAGCGAATCTCCTAGCACAGCATTGATCCCCCACCGCACCAAACCTCTCATCCTATCCAACCAATTTGACGCTCTTGATTCGGAGGACGCGGAAGACCCAAAGGAGACAGCCTCTCCCCCTGTCGACCGTGTGCTCACCGAGTTTTTTCCGATCCGGTAGACGTAGAACAGTTCACCGATACCTCCGAAGCCAATCGTCAGCTCACCATCGAAGATCCCGTGGTTGAGGCCCTACCTATTCTAGGACTAGACCTTGTTCAGAGAGGGCTCCAGGTCCTTGTCACGAGTTTCCCCTTCAGCAAACCAATCTCCTAACCGGGAGCAACAGTGACTCCATAATCATCCCACCGGAGAATCCTATACTGGACTCGGTCGAGGAATCGGTCAATCAGCAACAGATCCCATAGGAGCAAGCATGTAACGATCACCTACCCCCAACGGAGGCAGGTCCTTCCACCTCGAGCGAGGCCAATGCAAACAACGAACCCACTGTAACCTCGACCATCCAAACCAGATCTGCCGTCAAGCGGAACAAAAAAAACCCCCTCAACATCCTTAATGCTTAACACCCTATCCTGGAATGTCCGCGGTCTGGCGAACAAACCAACGTTAAGGAGAATTATCAATTTGCGAAAAATCTACAAGATCGACATCCTTATCATTCTTGAACCCAAAATCCCCTCCAAAAGATTAAAATCCATCCAACTGCAACAGGGCCTTCCTATGGCCATAGCTGGCAGACATAATATTTGGATCCTCTGCGTGAAGGACGTCAAATTAGGAGTCATCCACGACTCCCGGCAGGCCCTCTCCTGTTGGTTCGATCACCCAAGACTTCCTAATCGCGCCATCCTTTCAGCGGTCCATGGCAGCTGCGATGTTGCGGAGAGGAAACAACTCTAGGACGACCTCCTTGACATCCACCACCTCCACACCAACTCCCCTTGGCTTTGCATTGGGGACTTCAACGCGATCACTAGCAGCGCGGAGAAAACCGGAGGCCGCCCCCTCCCGCTCCGGCCATGCTTGACTTCAACAACTTCATCTTCAACGCCCACTTAACCACTCTCCAATTCACTGGTAATGCTTTTACCTGGTGCAACATGCAGGATGGCGACCGTCGTCAATACTCTAGGCTAGACAGAGCCCTTACGAATGCCTTCTGGCACGGAATGGGGATCATCACCAATCTGTCCCACCTCAATTCCACTGAATCAGACCACACTCCCCTTTTGATTGAGATCAATGACAAGACTAACTCATCCAAAAGCACTTCCAATTCCTTGACTTCTGGACCAGTCATCCTCATTTTCTGGGCATCGTTGCAGAAGTTTGGAACCGCGAGGATTCCTCCAACCCCCTTGTTCGGGTGAGCAACAAGATTAAGGCCACCAGAAAAGCATTGTCCGTTGGAGCAAGCTCGCATACGGAGATATCTTTCAAGCCGACCGCGTCGCGAGGACGACGTCACCCGCGCCGAAGCCCTGGTCGTCGCGGATCGATCCTCAGAGGCTAGGAGAGCCCTCAGCCTCACCAAGGCTATGCTTAAATTCTGGATCAAAGTGAAGACCGATTTCTGGAAACATAAAGCGAGGTTGAAGTGGGACAGTAAGGGGGACAAAAACTCGAAGTACTTTCATGCCTGCGTTAACGGGCGCAGACGGAAGCTCTTGATTCACAGGACAGCCGATGACAATGGGAACATTATCACCGACCAGAAGAGCATCCATGAGGCAGCAACGGATTTCTATTCTAAACTATTCTCCAAAGAGACGGTTCACAAAGACAGATCATTCCTAGACCAAATTCCCCTTCTCATTAACGATACCGACAACGCCCAGTTGAACCGCCCTCTGTTCAGGAAGTTAGAGATGCAGTGTGGGCTCTGAACGAGCACAGTACGCCAGGACCGGACGGGTTTTCGGGGGTATTCTTCCGCACATACTTAGATATTAACAAGCAAGACATCACTGAAGCGGCGATCGCTTTCTTCGAAGGTGCTATATACGCTAAAGCCATCTCTAGTGCCAACCTGATCCTAATCCCTAAAAAAGACAACCCGGAGTCCTTCCGTGACTTTCGACCAATCAGTCTTTGTAACTTCACCAACAAGATCATATCCAAGGTCATCGCGACCAGAATGGCTGGTATTCTTCCCAAAATCATTTCGGAGGAGCAAAGCGGGTTTGTTCGGGGAGGAACATCCAGGACAATATTATGCTGGCCCAAGAGCTTATCACCTGCATGAAATTTTCGGTGAGGGGAGGCAACATTGCCATCAAAATCGATATGGAAAAGCTTACGATAGGCTGGATTGGCAATTCATGATCTGGATTTTCAGGGCTTTTGGATTCTCAGAAACTTGGACCAATATCGTCTGGAGATCCATCAGCAACTCGTGGTTCTCCACGGTCATCAATGGCCGCGCTGAGGGATTTTTAAAATCCCACCGCGGGGTGAGACAAGACGACCTACTATCCTCCACAGTCTTCATCATAGCAGCTGACGCCCTGAGTAGAAACCTCAACAATTTGGTCAACATCCCTAACTTCCAACACTATCATACATCCAGTAGCTGCCCTATCATCACCCATCTGGCATTTGCAGATGACCTACTCATCTTCTCTTCCGGGGACGAAGGCGCTGTGGCGGTGGTTCACAATACTCTAATGAGATACTCCAGATGCTCCGGTTAGAAAATCAATCATTCCAAGAGCGTTATCTACGCTCACCACAACACCAATAGAGATCACGCCAACAACCTCTCTAACCTAACATCCTTTTCTGTTGTGAAGCCCCCGTTCAACTATCTCAGATGTTCGTTAGTGTACGGGAAATCCAACGTCGGCATATTCGAGGACTTAATCACCAGAATCAGAAAGAAACTGGAAGGGTGGCACAATGCCACCTTATCCCCAGGTGGCAAGATGATCCTCATCAATCACGTGCTATCCTTCATCCCCATCCATACACTTGCGACGTGCTCGCCGCCCATTAAGGTTCTTTCTTCGATCGAATAGATCTTTTGAAACTTCTTCTGGGGGTATAGCAACGGCCAGGATAAGCATCACTGGGCTAGCTGGGACTCAATGGCTCACCCGACAAGCGAGGGGGGTCTAGGATTCAGCAAACTCACTCACATTTTTAATGCATTCTCGATGAAACTGTGGTAGAATCTCCGCACGAGCAACAACTTATGGAGCAGATTTTTGAAAGCCAGATACTTCAAACACATTCACCCCTCTATGGCCATATCCATCTGCAGATCCTCAGCGGCCTGGCGTCGCATCCTTATCGGCCGCAACCTTGTCGAGCCAGCAATGAGACTTCAGCTGGGAGCGGGCGACTCGAACCCATTCCTTGAGCGATGGGTTGGAGACAGCATGATCCCATGTCTTATGGAGACCCCGAGAGATTGTAGGATCAGAGACTTGTGGAATCCCTCGACCGACGACTGGAACTGGGACCAGGTTCGTGAGTGGTCCGGCAACAATACGGCTGATGGCATCCGCGAAAGAGGGTTACGCATCAGTGGTGAGGAGGGTGTTGAGATGGTCCCTCGAGGGTCAGGGGCATTCTCGGTGAGGTCGGCAAGATTTGCTATCCAGGGCGCCGGGCGGCCGTACCTCCCTATAGTACACTATTGGCATTCCTGCATCCCTAAGAAGTGGTCCTTCCTAGTATGGAGAGTCATTAGAAAGAAACTGCCGACAGACGACGTCCTCAACACCATCGGGATTAGCTTAGCATCAGCTTGCTCCTGCTGCTCCGAGCGTCAGACGGAGACTATCGATCACATCTTCCGCCAGGGGACGCTGCCTAACAGGACTTGGACAACCCTTAACCAGCTTTTCAGCATTGAGCAGGGCGGTGGATGCTTCCACGATCTACTGGCTACCTGGGGTTCTGCCTCCAATGGCCACCAGATCGTCGCAGCGGCCGCTACTTGGGTCATTTGGAAGAATCGCAACAAGACGAGATTCGAAGGTCACCTATACTCGGCAGACCGGCTATTGCGGGAAGTTGCTCGCCAATGCCGTAAGCGGAGCACCCTGTGTTCCCACAGTTCGAGGGCATTCTGGTCGGTGCTCCCCCCTTATCCCCCGGCGATTATTTCACTTTCACCCCTCCTTCTTTTAGTGGTATACCTGTATAGACTTCGGCATTTTGTGCCTTGCATACGGTTTTTGTCAGCGGTTTTTGAACCGCCTTTAATCAATTAGGGGGGTTTCTTTATATATATATATATATATATATATATATATAAGAGAAGGGCAATTTTATTGATGTATCAGGCACACAAAAAAAAAGCCTATACAAGAGGAGCGGCAAGCACTGTTAAAAGAAAATAAACGGCTAGGCAAGCCGACAAAAGAAAAAAGAAGCCTGAGACTAATCTAGGGTCTCCCAGAAGTTGGGCGAGGAGTGCGAGCAGCGCCTCCGAATCTCAAAGATTTGTCTGATAATTTCCCTGTACAGTTGTGTAGCTGGAAGTTGACGGCCCTCGTAACGAAACTTGTTCCTGTTTTTCCACAGGACCCAAATGCCCGCGGCTACGACGATCTGATGTCCGTGGGAGATGCCCCAGCTAGACAGGAGATCGTTGAAGCCCCTAAGGGGGAGGGCCTTCCTAAACTTGGTGCTGAGACTCGCCCAAATGTTCGTGGCCAGTTCGCCGGAGGTGAGGATGTGTTTTGCAGATTTGGCTTGAGGGGAGGTACAGCAATGGCACCTCGAGGCTAGGCTGTAGCCAAACGCGGTGATGGCGTCGTCTGTGGGGAGTTTCCGGAAGTGGGCTCGCCAGATAAGGATGGACCATTTGATGGGGATGCACGCGTGCCAGAAAGGAGCGATGAGGGGGGACGGAGTCCCGACGCCGCGAACGACTGACCTCGCGGAGGACAGGGAGAACTGGCAGTCCGGGTTAGGGAACCATCTCGAGATGTTCGGGGTGTCGGAGAGGCGAAGATTCGCAGCGGCGAGGCGGGCGGCGGCCGCTGGACCGAGCCAGTTCCTGACTCGGTACCAGATCCATCCGGACGAAGGATCCCAAAGCTTGCGAATCTTGCCTTCCCGTGGAGAGGATTCGGGGGGTGCAAGAGTAGACCACACAGCCAACGATCGTGGCTCATCGATGAGTAGTCGTTCTCCAGCTGGATATGGATGAGTGTGTCTGCAAGCTGGCGGCCACGGATAATACATCTCCAAGATGCCGATGAACGGTTGTTGGCTAAGGCCGTTCCAGGATGTGAATATCTGAAGTATCTCGCTTGCATGAAGCGAGTCCAAATTGAATTGTCCGTGCGCAGCTTCTACCATAACTTCATGGAGCATGCGTCGGCGATATGTTCTAATCTACTGAGTCCCAGACCGCCCTCGGAGGTGGGGCTAGCCATAGTGGTCCAGCTAGCCCAGTGGTGCTTGTCCTTGCCGTTGTTGTGACCCCAGAAGAAGCTGGCAAAGAAGGATTCGAGCGAGGCGAGGACCTTCTTGGAAGGGTTGCATACCGCGAGGGTGTAGATCAGAATGGAGGAAAGGACGTGTTTAATAAGTAACAGCTTGCCCCATGGTGAGGGGTCGCATTGTGCCAGCCCTCGATCCTTTTCCTGATGGCGCTGACCATGTACTCGAAGATTTTTGAGTTGGCTTTGCCGTAGACCAATGGACACCCTAAGTAGGTGAAAGGGGCGTATGCGATGGCAAAGGAAGTCAAGTTAGACAGCGTCGAAGTGTGGGACTTGTCCGATTTGTGATGGGTGTAGATGACGCTCTTGTTGTTGTTGATTCTTTGACCAGAGCACCTGGTGTACCTGTTCAGCGTTTGAAGGACCACCTCGATAGATTCGATGTCGCCGGAGGAAAAAATGAGTACATCGTCAACGTAAGCAAGGTGAGTGATGATGGTGCAGCCGGTGGTGGTGGTGTGAAAATGGTGGAACCGCAGGGTATTGGGCATGTTCTTAAGGTTTCTACTGAGGGCCTCAGCAGTGATGATGAAGATAGTGGCAGAAAGAGGATCCCCTGACGGACGCCGCGGCTAGCGGAGAAGAAGCCGTTGGCCTGGCCGTTGATTAGGGTGGAGAACCAGGAATTACTGATGGACCTGAAGATGATGTCAATCCATGGTTCAGAGAAGCCAAAAGCCCTAAAAACCCAGATCATGAATTGCAGTCAAGGCGATCGTAGGCTTTCTCCATGTCCAGCTTAATGGCGATGTTCCTCCCTCTAGCCGAGAATTTCATGCAAGTGACCATCTCTTGAGCGAGCAGGATGTTGTCCACAATGTTGCGCCCGGTCACAAAACCGCTCTGCTCCTCGGATATGATCTTGGGCAGGAGATCCGACATCCGGTTAGCGATAATTTTTGCGATGATTTTGTTGGCAAAGTTGTATAGACTTATGGGGTAGAAGTCTTTAAAGGTTTCTGGGTTGTTTTTTGGGGATAAGAATGAGGTTAGCCCTGGATAAGGATTTTGGGTATCTAGATCCTTGAAAGAAGGCGACCGAAGCCTCGAGAAAGTTCGGCCCGATGATGTCCCAGCATTGACGGTAGAAAACCCCGCTGAAGCCGTCGGGTCCGGGAGCGCTGTGCTCGCCAAGATCCCATACCGCGGACTGCACCTCCGTGGCGGAAGGGAGGGAGAGGAGCTGCTCGTTCTCGAGCTCGGTGATGATGCAAGGGATCTCCACTATCACTCCCTCGTCCAAGGTGACCGCCTCTTTGGTGAAGAGATTGGAGAAGAAGTTGGCCGCGGCCTCTTGTATCAATTGCTGGTCGGCCAGCTGGTTGCCGTTGTCATCGGAGATGCGATGAAGGTTGAGCTGTTGTCTGCGGCCTTTAACGCAGGCGTGGAAGAAGCTGGAGTTGCTGTCCCCTTCGTTGTCCCATTTAAGTCTAGCTTTTTGTTTCCAGAATTCTGTTTCTACTTTAAGCATGGACTTGAGAATAGCTCTGGTGAGGTTGAGCGCAGTCCGCGCTTCTGGTGACCTGTTGGCAACGTAAGCGATCTTCCAGCGGGTAACATCATCCTCCGCATTTTTGATCTCCTGAAAGATGTTGCCGAAAGCAGCCTTACTCCATCTAGAGAGGGCCTTGCTCGTGGCATGCAGTCTGGTCGCAACTCTATACAGCGGGTCAGCATCGTTCACTGAGAACCAAGCTGAACCCACCTCGAATTTCAAAGAAGGATGATGCCTCCAGAAATCAAGGAATTGGAAAGGTTTCTTGATGCGGTAGGAGCTGTTGCTGATCTCGATGAGAAGGGGTGAGTGATCGGATTCTGTGGTGTTGAGGTGGGTTAGACTAGAGATGAGTCCCATGTTCGTCCAGAGACTGTTGATAAGGGCACGGTCGAGGCGGGGAGTATTGACGCCGGGAGCCCTCTTGCATGTTGCACCAGGTGAAAGCGTTGCCGGAGAAAGGAAGGTGAGCAAGGTGAGGGTTGAAGGTGAAATTGTTGAAGTCGTCCATGGTCGAAAGTGGGGGCGGGCTCCCTCCAGACTTCTCTGTGCTACAAGAGATGATGTTGAAGTCGCCTAAGCACATCCACGGAAGGTTCTGGAGGGAGTGATGAGTGTCGAGCTGGTCGTTCCAGAGAAGTTTTCGCTCATGGAAGTCACAGCTGCCGTGAACGGCGGAGATTAAGGTTCTGTTCCGAAGTTGAGGGTGTTCCACCCAGAAGGAGAGTGCTTGGCGGGAGTCCTGAACCATGCCGGAATTGATGCCAGCACCGGCGAGAATCCAGATGTCGTTACTGCGGCCATCGCGGTCGTGAAACCAAGCTGAAGTTTGATGCCGGTGATCCGTTTCTTGGGGATTTTGGGTTCGATGATCACTAGGATGTCGATTTTGTAAATTTTCTTAAGGCTGAGGATTCTGTTCATCGTCGGTTTGTTTGCTATGCCTCTCACGTTCCACGAGAGGATATTAAACATTGTATTGGGGGGAGTGGGTGAGGTGGTTGAGCTTGGCTGCTGACCTTGTGGTCACAGCCGCTTGTTGATTCTTTTTCTTGTTTTTCTTCTTCTTTTTCGAAGAAGATTCTTGGTGGAAGATATGTGGTCGTCACTGGCCTCTGACAAACCAATCGGACGATCGACGGCCACTAAGGAGTAACTTGCTACCTCGACATCGTCAAGCGCGCACAGAGGGTTGTTGCGATCAAGGAAACCGACGTCCTTGGCTTGCCAGAACCTGCCAGTTAGAGGGGAGCAAGGGTCAGGGGGGCGTCGTTGAAGACTGGTGAGAGTTTCGGGTCTGCAGTGGACAAATCTTGCCCTCCGACAGTATGGCAAGGGTTGTGGGCTACCACGAGCTGCTCTCGTGGGTGGCCACTAGAGGAGAAAGGGGGAGTGGAGTTGGTGCCCGAGGGCTTGAGGGAGGTGATGGGGGAGATCTAAAGGGGAGCAATGTCGACGCAAAGGTGGGTGGTGGAGGGGGGAAGGTAGGCTTCTGGATATGAACGCGACAACGTGTGGGACGTCCGGCTATGCCTGGGAGATGTTGTCTGATTCGGGGTTGGCGTGATCGAAGGTGTGCTCGCAAGGGCTCTCGGGGGAGTTATCGATGTCAAGTATGGCAAAGGAGTTCGCTAGGGTGATGGTGGGGGGATTGAAGGGAACGATGTCAGAGTTGGACGGGGTGAGGGATTTCGAGCTTGCTGAGGATGGTTGCTGTGTTCCGGAGGGGGGTTGGGGGGCAAGACAGGCTCCAAAGTGCGGTGGGAGGTGGACGCGATCGGGTCGCGGGGGACGCGGGGTCCTGGCTTCTTGAGATCTGGATAAGCCTGGAAGCAGCGCTGCAAGGAGTGACCGCTCATCTGGCAATGTTGGCAATAAATAATGTTATTGTCGTACACCAGCGTTTGTCTGATCGTCTGGTCTCCAAGCTCAATCTCAATCATTTAGGGGGTTCGTTGGCGAGATCGAGCTCAACACAGATTATATATATATATATATATATATATATATATATATATATATATATATATATATATATATATATATATATATATATATACCATGTAATATTTTGTTAAATAAGTACATATATATTGAAATTTTTATTCTATTAAAAATATTTCTATAGATTATTATCTATTAGATTTTTATTGGAGGAAAGAGGGGGTAGCAAATAATATATAACTATCTTATATATATATATATATATATATATATATATATATATATATATATATATATATATATATAATATATATATATATATATATATATATATATAAAAGATAGTTATAGATAGACTCACATATAGGTTTATATGTATAGAGAGAGATAAAGTATATATACACAGATATCTACATAAAAGAGAAAGAAAAAGAAAATTATAAAAAAGAAAAAAGGAATGTTGTGCCCATATGGGAATAACATCAATACAAAGCCCAGCCAACCCCCAACACAGTGAACCCGACCCAAAGTATTATAACATAACCTATAAATAAAGAACGAGAGGGGGGTGGATCTCATCCAAACCCTAACCCCATCTGAACTGCCACCTCCAGGACCTTCCCAACCACCTGGGCGGCCACCACGACGACTTCGTGCCACCGGGAATCGCCGTCCATCGTCGGAGCCGCGTGAGCGCGCAGAGCACTGCCCAACACAGCAGCAGCAAAAACGTAAGGTACCCCTGTTTCGACCCTGACTTCTCCCTCATCGCTCCATGAAAACTCGATCTGTAAAAAATTTTGGATAGACTATTTGACCCTCTGCAAACCTAATAATTAAATTCAGTAATAAAGAATCATGTTGCCCACGAAACCGATATGAAGTCGAGCAAAAATAGCATAGAAACAGAGTATTCGGATAGGCCAAACCCCATGTTCGAAGGCCGATTAAGGGCAATCCAGTTAGAATTCTTAGAAACTACTTGAACAGTAATTTAGACAACATATAGGACATGGAAACCATACATTAGTTTTAATTATACTTAACTATGCAGTAAAGGAATTTAGCATGAAATTCACAAAAAACATGTTAAAAACAGTTTTTAGAATTAGAAAATCTCCGATACGACGTTCGCCCCGACAAACTGTGCGACGTGGTCACAATTCGTAAGCATCGAAAGATGCGTACGGATGTTGCGGACGTGTGAGATTCGACGGAACTCGATTCTGTTGTGCGTTCGCGACAAAATCGATGCGTATCTGTTGAGATACCCCGTATCGGCCTCTTTGTAAACTAGTCAATTATTTCATGCACGTTTGTCATCTCAAGACAAAATTTAAGCCAACAGGATCGTGTCATTTTTTTGTCCTGTATGCCAAGTTTGGTCTGATTCTGAGAAGGTCGACCGGAATGCTATTTTGGCGGGCCCGCGACCCGATCCAACGGAAGAATTTGTGCACGGCCCGCCGGAATCTAACTTTGGATATATGTTTGGATTCGTATCGTCAAACCCGATCCATAGACATACAGTTTGATGACTTTAGAGACCGTAGGTACTGGCACGCTTTTTGGTGCAAAGCTAGTCCAACGACGGACATCGTTTTGGCCCAAAATTTTCGTTTTGCCCCTGTGTCCAGAATTGGACTTATGGGTAGGCTATCCTAGCTAATTTGACTATTCTAAACATGTTGGTAATATCTGTTTTAGCCTACTAAGACTGTTGTGAGAGTTTGACTTTCGTGGCTCGTCGATTGACTAGATATTGTTGGTTCTACGTTAGGGGTGAGCAAATACCGACCGATACCGAAAAATCGACCGAATACCGATAAAAAATATTCCAAAAAATCGAATCGAAATTACGTACCGATACCGAATTGTCGAACTGACTAAAATATGGTATAATGGTAATGGTAACGATTTGAGTGTAATACCATACCGAAAATACCGAACCGAACCGATTCTATAATATATATATATATATATATATATATATATATATATATATATATATATATATATATTAAAAACCCCTCTTTATTAATCAAGGCTCAAAATACCGAAGCCTGACGCGTATACAAGTCCGAAATGTACAAGTATACCACCCAAAAAGAAAAAAGAGGAAAAAATGCTGGAACGCCGAGGATTAGGGCTGGGAAAGCCAGAATGAGGGCGGGCTGTGGGAGCACAGAGTGCTCCTTTTTCAACATTGGCGGAAGATCTCTCGAATGAGCTGGTCGGCTGAGTATTGTTGATCTTCGTATCTAGCCTTGTTGCGATTCTTCCAAATCGCCCACGTGGCGGCTGCTGCGACGATCTGGTGGTCGTGGAAAGCTCTTCCCCAGGAGACCGCTAGATCGTGGAAGCATCCGCCTCCTTGCTCCATCCTGAAGGTTTGGCTGAGGATCCTCCATACCCTGCTAGGCAGGCTACCTTGGTAGAAGATGTGGTCGATAGTCTCGATGTTGCGATCTGAGCAGCAATTGCATGCGGAAGCCAGGCTAATCCCGATGGTGTTGAGGATATCGTCGGTAGACAGTTTCTTTCTAATAACGCTCCACATGAGGAAGAACCATTTCATGGGGATGCAGGGGTGCCAGTAACGATAGATGGGCTGCTGCGGCTGCCCCGGACCGCGGACAACGATTCTCGCCGACCTCACATAAAATGCCCCAGAAGCCTCGTGCGACCATCGTAGGGCGTCTGCTTTTCTCCCAATCTTCAATCCGCTCATTTGAATGATCTCCACCGTATTGTTGCCGGCCCATTCGCGAATCTTATACCAGTTCCAGTCTTCGCTGAAGTTGTTCCACAAGTCTCTGATTGTGCTGTCACTGGGGATCTCCGTGCGCCGCGTGATCAGGCTACCCCCTATCCATCGCTTCCGAAAAGGGTCCGACTGACCGTCCCCCAATTGAAGCCTCATCTCTGGCTCGGCGAGGTCACGCCCGCTAAGGATGCGGCGCCAAGCCGCAGATGATCTGCAGTTGGATTTGGCCTCGGATGGATGGCTATGCTTGAAGTACCTGTTCTTCATGAATCTGGTCCATAAATTTGTAGAACCCTAGAGGGGGGGTGAATAGGGAAATTAAAAATTAAACTATAATAGATGATGCAATAAGAACAATCTAGTGTAAAGAGTAGAAAGATCAAACGCAAACGCAAGGATGTATCCTGGTATCCTCTTTTGAGGCAATCCAGTCCCGGAACTCTCTCCGGCTTTAATCCACTATTATGCAAATAGTACACACGAGTTTGGATCCGAAGAACTCGCCAACTTCAACACGAGTTTGGATCCGAAGAACTCGCCAACTTCTACACACGAGTTTTCTTACGAAGGCTCGCCAACTTCAAACAAAAGAGAATGAAAGCTTGTTGATCTTCTAACACTTGAAGATCGAAAGTGTACAACTCTTAAATACTCTAGCACTTTGGGAGAGGATGACAATGAAAAGCTTGGGAGAGTATTAATGGTGGAGCTCTTGGTTGTTGGAAAATTTATGAAGAAGTTGGTGAGAAAGCTCAAGAGAGAGAGAGCTTCCTTTTATAAGAAAACCAAGAGTAGGTGGCATTTAATGCTTCTGAAATACGCAGACCGGCATGCCGTCGGTATGCCGCAGCATACCGCCGGTATGCCGGCCAAATAGTAACGGTCATAATTATGACCGTTCAAGAGCATTAAATGCGGCCATTAATGCTGGTCAGACCAATTCGAAAATCAAAAGTTTGAATGTCGGTATACCGCCGGTATGCCGGAGCATGCCGCCGGTATGCCGACAAAATGTCACAGCAAGTTTCTGGACAAGAAAAAACGGTATACCGCCGGTATGCCGGAGCATGCCGCCGGTATGCCGTCTATTTGTCACAGCAAGGTTCTGGACAAGAAAAACGGTATACCGCCGGTATGCCGGAGCATGCCGCCGGTATGCCGTCTATTTGTCACAGAGACTTTCTGGACAAGAAAAGCGGTATACCGCCGGTATGCTGGATCATACCGCCGGTATGCCGATTATCTGTCACAGTAGCTTTCTGGATGCTAAGAACGGTATACCGCCGGTATGCCGCAGCATGCCGTCGGTATGCCGCTCTGTAGCTATTTGAATTTTGACTTGTTCTTTTTATTGTCATCCTTCCTTAGATGTTTACAAAAAGTACCTAGACCAGTACAGACTCGAAAACACTAGGCAGGAGGATGCCGTCTAAATGCTGAGAGCGCCGTAAGCTGCAACAGTCTTCAAGGAAGAATGAGATAGCTCTTGAACGGAATAACTCCTTGTAGTAGATCTTCCGAGAAGGTGAATCTGAAGAACAGAAGACTAAACTGCGAAGATGCTGTTAATTAATCAAAATAAAATGTGCCAACAAACTCCCCCATTTTGATAATTGACAAATTTGAGAGATAGCATCTTCAAGGAGTAACTCCCCCGTAGGTAGACAGCTCCCCCTCAATATGATTTCTCCCCCTTTGTCACTTAGTCAAAGATGGGGACAGAAAGGAAAACAGTGCATAACGAAAATGACACGAGTATAGAAAGAAGACATGCATTAATATATTAAAGATAGTGCATACATGCTTGACAGAACAAAAGCATACTGAAAACATAAACGACTCTCCACCATGAGAGCCGGACACAAAGAGAAACAGATATAACGTCCCCTCAGGACGGCAAATAGCAGCAACCACCACAAACCGGTCCCCGAAGGACCACAAAAGACAACATAAAAAAAAAGAAAACACACATAAACCACTAGAACCACTAAACCACCGAAACCATCACCCAAAGAAAAATATCCCTAATCCTCTGCCGGATCACCGTCTCCATCATCATCCTGAGCCTGCTGGAGGGCGCCAAAGGGATCAATGCCGTCCGGGTACATAAACCCAAAGGCATTGGGGTCAGAGAAATGCGGGCCCGTATACATGGGATCCTGAAGATTAAGATCCAGAAAGGGATCCCGGTCTTGCAGAGTGCGCTGGATGAAATAGCCCTGATCGTGGAAGCGAGACTGGATGAGGGCGCCAAGTCCACGAGTGTGGGTCCGCATCTGCTCCTCCGCCTGGGCCATCCTCAGATCAAAGTGGTGCTGAGTAAGTGGCATGTAGCGGCCCGAAGTAGGAGGGGTAGAAGCAGGGGCAGCAGGTTGTTCTTGGGAAGAGGAAGCACTGGAAGAAGAGCCACCAGCAAGGGTACGGGAGACAGCAAGAAATGAGGGGACCCCATCCGAGGAGCAGAGAGACAAGTCAACTTGTTTGGCCTCCAAAAGCAAGGTGATGAAGGAACCATAGTATAGGTTCTGCTTCCCCGAAGGCAAGTTACGCCGGAATTGCATAAGCAGAGTCTTTGGGAAGGAGAAACGCTTCCGGGCATAGAGATGATACATGAGGACAAGAGCATCACCGGTGATTGCGTCATAGTTCCCGCCCTTTGGGAACAGAGTGTGGCACACGATACGATGAAGCTCGTAGTAGAACGGCTCCAGCTGGGCGGAGAGGGCCGGGATGGCAGGAGGGTTGGGACCCTTACAGATGATACGGCAGAATTCGTCGAAAGGAGCAGCCGCCGACGAGATGAGACCACCCAAAAGAGGTAACGCCTCCCCTCTGTCCGGGATGCCCAAGATGGCCCCCACTTCCTTGGAT
The DNA here is from genome assembly GCA_029216955.1 of Iris pallida. Taxonomy (NCBI): domain Eukaryota; kingdom Viridiplantae; phylum Streptophyta; class Magnoliopsida; order Asparagales; family Iridaceae; genus Iris; species Iris pallida. Next base: position 3,332,887 of record JANAVB010043420.1, on the reverse strand, counting down.
GTGAGACGAAAGTGGCGATCATTGACCATGGATTGGATGGCGGTAGGGTCGTCGTCATCCGCTCGCAGGTTGCAGTAGAAAAGGCGGACAGCGGCAGAGTAGATAGGAATTTGGCGCCGAAGAAGGGAAGAGAGACCGGCATCGTCAAATAACGGGAGGTGACCGGAGAAGAGGTTCCAGTTGATAGCCCGTCCTTTGAACACGTTCTGGTGAACGAAATGCTGGAACCAAAGCTCAGCCGCCAAAGCGTTGGAGAACACGCGTTGGTCATAGCCGGAGGGTAGAGCCACTGGGACGAAAGGATTGAAGGAGGAGGAAGAGGATCGGGGGCGCTTAGGGTTGGCCATGAGGAAGGATTATGGGCTTTGGAGAGAGAGGAAGAAGTAGTAGAGAGGAGAAGGAAGAAGGAGGTGTTATAAAGAAGAGGAGGAATATGAAGAGGTGAGTTTGAAAAAAGGTGGAGGAGGGAACGGTTAAAGAGGAAGAGTGATGGGGTAGTTGAAGAGGTGATTAGATGGGTGGAGTAAAAAGAGGAGAGAAAAGAGGAAGGGTAATTAATGGGAGGGAAGTTGAGGAGATGGGTAATAAATGATGGATTTGATGGAAGAGAGAGAATAAAGAAGGGATGGAAGGAATAAGAGAGGAGGGAATAAAGAAGGGGCCCGCAAAATCAGTTCAGCATTAAAGCCCGCAGTCGTCCGGCATGCCGTCGGTATACCGTAGTATACCGCCGGTATGCCGAAGAACGAAACAGAACGTTATTCTGGTTCGATAAACGGCATGCCGGCGGTATGCCGTAGTGTACCGACGGTATGCCGAAGATCGAAACAGAACAGAATTCTGCTTCGAAAAACGGCATGCCGCCGGTATACCGCAGTATACCGTCGGTGTGCCGAACGAGAAACGGTTAGGGATCAAAGGATAAAATGCCTAGTTCACGGCAAAGGAAAGAGAAGCGGTCTTCCGGGAGAGGTTTAGTGAAGATATCGGCTAATTGATAAGTGGTATCAATAAATTCAAGACGGATATCTCCTTTTTGTTGATGGTCACGAAGAAAATGGTGTCTAATTTCTATGTGCTTCGTGCGTGAGTGACAAATCGGGTTTTTCGTGAGATTGATAGAGCTAGTGTTATCACATTTAATAGGGGTGCAAGAATGAGAAATACCATAATCTAAAAGTGTTTGTGACATCCAAAGAATTTGTGCACAACAACAACCAGCCGCAATATACTCTGCCTCAGTGGTTGAGAGAGCGACAGAGTTTTGCTTCTTACTAAACCACGATACCAAGGACTTCCCGAGGAATTGACATGTGCCACTAGTGCTTTTTCGGTCAATCTTGCATCCGGCAAAATTCGCATCCGAAAAGCCGTGAAGCTCAAAGGACGAGGATTTCGGATACCAAAGACCCATGTTAATGGTGCCTTTGAGATAACGAAAAATGCGCTTAACGGCACTCAAATGTGATTCCTTTGGATTGGCTTGATATCGTGCACACAAACAAACACTAAACATAATATCCGGACGGCTAGCAGTTAAATAAAGTAAGCTACCGATCATACCTCTATACTTACGAATGTCGACCGATGTGCCATCTTCATCATTGTCAAGCTTGGTCGTTGTAGCCGTAGGGGTCCTCATTGATTTGGATGATTCAAGGTCGAAACGCTTGAGGAGATCCCTTGTATATTTTGCTTGATTGATGAAGGTTCCTTTAGGTCCTTGTTTGATTTGTAGCCCCAAAAAGAAAGAGAGTTCACCCATCATACTCATTTCAAACTCTTCCTGCATAACTTTGGCAAATTCTACACAAAGTGTGTTGTTAGTAGAACCAAAAATGATATCATCAACATAAATTTGAACCAATAAGAGAGTTCCATCATGGGATTTAATAAAAAGTGTGGTGTCAACTTTTCCCTTTGAAAAATTGTGAGAAACAAGAAAAGAGCTAAGACGCTCATACCAAGCACGTGGAGCTTGTTTGAGGCCATAAAGGGCTTTATGGAGTTTGAAAACGTGGTTAGGAAATTGAAAATCTTCAAAACCGGGAGGTTGTTTAACATAAACTTCCTCCTTAATAATACCATTAAGAAAAGCACTCTTAACATCCATTTGAAATAGCTTAAAGTCATTAAAACAAGCAAAGGCACAAAGCATACGAATGGATTCAAGACGTGCAACCGGAGCATAGGTTTCGTCGTAGTCAATGCCTTCCTCTTGGTTATAGCCTTGAGCAACCAATCGGGCTTTGTTACGAGTCACTAACCCATCTTCATTTAGCTTGTTGCGAAACACCCATTTAGTTCCAATAATGGGATGATTGCTAGGTTTTGGAACAAGTTCCCAAACCTTGCTTCGCTCAAATTGATTAAGCTCCTCTTGCATAGCTATCATCCAAAATTCGTCAAGAAAAGCATCATGAACATTTTTAGGCTCTATTTGAGAGATGAAAGCCACATTGGCACAAAGATCACGAGTGGCGGATCTTGTTCTAACACTTGAGGAAGGATCCCCAATGATGAGCTCCTTAGGATGATTGGTGACAAATCTCCATTCTCTTGGGAGATCCTTTGGAGGAGGCTCGAGAGGAGGAGACTCTTTTGATGGGGTCACTACTTCATTGTGAGATGAAGAAGGACGATCTTCAATAGAGGAGTTCTCCAATCCAAACGAGATGTCATCAATATCCTCGGAGGAGGAGAATGTAGAAGAGTTGAGTTCATTGAAAGAGACATTGATTGACTCTTCGACAACAAGACTTCTTTTATTAAAAACACGAAAACCTTTGCTATGAGTAGAGTATCCAAGGAATATTCCTTCATAGGCTTTTTCTTCAAACTTGCCTAGGTTATCCTTGGTATTCAAAATAAAACAATTGCAACCAAAAACCTTGAAATATTCAATAGAAGGAATTTTGTTAAACCAAAGCTCATAAGGGGTCTTCTTAGTAATAGGTCTAATTAAGACCCTATTAATAACATGACACGCCGTATTTACGGCTTCCGCCCAAAAATATTGAGGGAGCTTATATTGGTTTAACATGACCCGGGCCATATCGCCAAGGGTTCTATTCTTTCTCTCCACAACACCATTTAGTTGAGGAGTACGGGGACAAGCAAAGTCATGTCCAAAACCATTCTTTTCACAAAATCTTTTGAAATCAACATTATCAAATTCACCTCCATGATCACTCCTAATTTTGTTAATAGAAAAGCCTTTCTCATTTTGAACACGTTTACAAAAAGCAACAAATTCACGAAAAGTATCACTTTTGCAAGCAAGAAAAATAACCCAAGTAAATCTCGAAAAATCATCAACTAAAACAAAAGCATACAGTTTGCCACCAAGGCTAGCTACTCTACTAGGCCCAAAAAGATCCATATGAATAAGTTGAAGGGGTCTAGTGGTACTCACAGAGTTGATGGATTTGAAGGATGATTTAGTCAACTTACTCTTCTCGCATTCTTCACATACCATATCCTTTTTGAAGGGGATACTAGGAAGTCCTCGTACAAGCTTCTTGGATGCGAGGCGAGAGATGGTATCCATGTTGGCATGTCCAAGCCTCATGTGCCAAAGCCAACTTTCATCGTTCTTTGCAACTAGGCACCTGTCATTGTTAGTACCTTCAACAAGATAAAGAACATATATATTGTTTTCTCTAATGCCTTCATACATAATAGTTCCATTTGAGCTATCGGTAATGTAGCATTTGAGTTTAACAAACTTGATATCATAGCCATTATCGGTAAGATGGCTAATACTAAGGAGATTATGCTTGAGATTAGTAACAAGACAAACATTATTTATGCAAGGGTAAGGAGGAGAACCGATATTACCATTTCCAATGATATAACCCTTAAGATTGTTGCCGAAGGAGACGTGTCCTTCTTTCTTCATCGATAGCGTTGTAAAAAGTGAAGCATCACCGGTCATGTGCCGTGAACAACCGCTATCGAGAATCCACTTGCTTCTAGCATGAGAAGGATTCGTCACCTACAACATAAGTTGAAGATGAACATTTTGGTACCCATGATCTTATGGGTCCTTGAGTGTTAGTCTTAGGAACCCATTTAAGAACTCTCATGTCAACTTATTTTCTTGTATAACAAAAATTAGAAGTATGACCAAGCAAACCACAATAATTGCACATTAAGGAAGATCTAGAAGAAGAAGTGTGAGTGTTGTGCATATGTGAGTCTTTAGTGTGAGAAGTTCTACCATGAGTGTTATGATGATAGTAAAAAGCATGATGAGGAGTTTTCTTTTTAACAAAAGGTCCTTTTCTTGTGTTAGGAAAGGAGTTGTGTGTAGTGTTCATGTAATGGTTATGCCTAGCATTGTGATGGGTGTGGGGGTGTCTTGGAGCATGCATGTGAGTGGTATTCTTGTTACTTAAATACTTACTCTGTGTAAGAAGATCATTATACTTAATAGAGGTGGAATATTCTCTTCTATTAGCATCTTGACATTTGCGCATAGCAAATTCATAAGAGCTTCTCATGGATTGAATCTCGTCATCCTTTTTCTTGATGGTGTCAAGAGATTCTTGAAATTTTAGTCTCAAAGACTCCATTTCATCCGTGTCGGAAATAGGAGATTTTCCCTTCACATCACTAATGATGCTTGAGAGCCTCTCTATTTCAAGTTGAAGAGCCTCAACCTCCTTAAGAGATTTCTTGTATTTATTCCGAACACCTTTGTGTTCTTCATGTAACTCAAGAATGGCTTTCTCCAAATCATCATAGGTAAGAGTGTTTAAGGAAAAATCATCAAGTACCTCATCGGTTGCCATGAGACAAACGTTGGCATTGTGTTTGCACTCCTTGTCGTTGTCGGAGTCGCTCGCGTCGCTTTCACACCAAATGCTAGTGTTGGCGAACTTTCTGGAGGACGAGCTTCCCTTGCTTGGCTTCTCGTACTTGCTTGAGTCTTTTCGTATCATCGGACAATCCCTTTTGATGTGTCCGGGTCTTCTGCATTGATAGCATGCCGGGTCTTCTTCATTGTCCCGTCTAGAGCGGTTGGCCTTGTTAAACTTTAAGAACTTTCTGAAGTGCTTAGCTGTGAGAGCTATTTCTTCATCGTCGTCCGACTCATTGTCGTCGGAGCTATCCTTGGAGTAGGACCTTGATGCTTTGAGAGCAAGAGTCTTCTCCTTTTCTTTGTTCTTCTCCTTCTCCTTCTCTTGAATGGAGGATTCCTCTTGATCCTTCATGTCAAGCTCGTGAGTCATTAGTTTACCCATGAGGGTCTCTAGGTTCATGACGGTAAGATCGTTTCCCTCAATGATTGCGGTAGCTTTAGGACTCAAAGCTTTCGTCAATCCTCTAAGAATCTTCCTTATCTTTTCATGAGCGGGATATTCCTTTCCAAGAGAAGAGAGAGGGTTAATAATATCACCAAAACGAGTAAACATGCTAGCAATAGATTCATCATGCTTCATTTTAAAAGACTCATATTCTTGCGTGAGTCTACTGATCTTAGATTCTTTCACTTGTGAGGTTCCCTCGTGTGTGACTTCAAGTAACTTCCAAATCTCATTAGAAGTCTTGCAAGTAGAGATGCGGTTGAATTCACTACTGTCAAGAGCACAGTAAAGAGCGTTCATTGCCTTGGCATCTCGACAGGCAAGCTTCTTGATGCTTTCGGCAAGTGTTTCTCGAAGAGTGTCAGAGGCAATATCCTCAACGGCTCTGGAAGGAGTAGGAAGGCCATTTATCACGCAATCCCATAAGTCGAAATCTATGGACTTTAGATAAATGCCCATCCTAATCTTCCAGTAGTTATAGTTGGTACCATCAAATAGGGGAGGCCTATTTGTGGAGTGCTCCTCATTGTGAAACGTGTTGATGCTAGGGTTAGAGGCCATGGATCACTCAAGGAGGTAAATCCAAATCAAGAGAACAAAGCTCTGATACCAATTGTAGAACCCTAGAGGGGGGGTGAATAGGGAAATTAAAAATTAAACTATAATAGATGATGCAATAAGAACAATCTAGTGTAAAGAGTAGAAAGATCAAACGCAAACGCAAGGATGTATCCTGGTATCCTCTTTTGAGGCAATCCAGTCCCGGAACTCTCTCCGGCTTTAATCCACTATTATGCAAATAGTACACACGAGTTTGGATCCGAAGAACTCGCCAACTTCTACACACGAGTTTTCTTACGAAGGCTCGCCAACTTCAAACAAAAGAGAATGAAAGCTTGTTGATCTTCTAACACTTGAAGATCGAAAGTGTACAACTCTTAAATACTCTAGCACTTTGGGAGAGGATGACAATGAAAAGCTTGGGAGAGTATTAATGGTGGAGCTCTTGGTTGTTGGAAAATTTATGAAGAAGTTGGTGAGAAAGCTCAAGAGAGAGAGAGCTTCCTTTTATAAGAAAACCAAGAGTAGGTGGCATTTAATGCTTCTGAAATACGCAGACCGGCATGCCGTCGGTATGCCGCAGCATACCGCCGGTATGCCGGCCAAATAGTAACGGTCATAATTATGACCGTTCAAGAGCATTAAATGCGGCCATTAATGCTGGTCAGACCAATTCGAAAATCAAAAGTTTGAATGTCGGTATACCGCCGGTATGCCGGAGCATGCCGCCGGTATGCCGACAAAATGTCACAGCAAGTTTCTGGACAAGAAAAAACGGTATACCGCCGGTATGCCGGAGCATGCCGCCGGTATGCCGTCTATTTGTCACAGCAAGGTTCTGGACAAGAAAAACGGTATACCGCCGGTATGCCGGAGCATGCCGCCGGTATGCCGTCTATTTGTCACAGAGACTTTCTGGACAAGAAAAGCGGTATACCGCCGGTATGCTGGATCATACCGCCGGTATGCCGATTATCTGTCACAGTAGCTTTCTGGATGCTAAGAACGGTATACCGCCGGTATGCCGCAGCATGCCGTCGGTATGCCGCTCTGTAGCTATTTGAATTTTGACTTGTTCTTTTTATTGTCATCCTTCCTTAGGTGTTTACAAAAAGTACCTAGACCAGTACAGACTCGAAAACACTAGGCAGGAGGATGCCGTCTAAATGCTGAGAGCGCCGTAAGCTGCAACAGTCTTCAAGGAAGAATGAGATAGCTCTTGAACGGAATAACTCCTTGTAGTAGATCTTCCGAGAAGGTGAATCTGAAGAACAGAAGACTAAACTGCGAAGATGCTGTTAATTAATCAAAATAAAATGTGCCAACAAAATTCACATGCGTGCGAAGTTTCCACCACAGTTTCATCGAGAACACTTTCACGATGTGATTGAGTTTGGTAAATCCCAATCCCCCCTCCTCAGTAGGATGAGTCATGGAATCCCAGCTAGCCCAATGATGTTTGTTAATGCTTTTGCAATGACCCCAGAAGAAATTACAAAAGATCTGCTCGATTGACGAAAGAACCTTCAAAGGAGGTGAGCACGCTGCTAAGGTGTAGATGGGAATAGAGGTGAGCACGTGATTGATAAGGATAATCTTGCTGGCAGGGGATAAAGTAACGTTGTGCCACCCGACAAGTTAATTATTCCTGATGCGAGTGATCAGAGTCTCAAATATACCGGCATTAGATTTACCATACTGGAGGGGGCACCCCAGATCGTTGAACGGGGGATGATCTACGGAGAAGCCCGTTAAGTGGGCGAGTCTATTAGCGCGCTCTCTTTTGATATTTTGGTGGGCATAGATGACGCTCTTAGCTGGGTTGATCTTCTGACCTGAGCAGGTGGAGTACCTCTGCAGGGTGTGCCGGACCACTGCCACTGCCCCTTCGTCCCCGGACGAGAAGATAAGTAAATCGTCAGCAAAGTCCAAGTGAGTGATTATCGGGCATCCGCTGGATGTGTGATAGTGCTGGAAGTTCGGGATGTTGGCCATGTTATTGAGGTTCCTGCTCAGAGCGTCTGCCGCTATGATAAAGACTGTAGATGATAGAGGGTCGCCTTGTCTAACCCCCTGCTGGATTTGAAAAATCCTCCAGCTTGGCCATTGATGACCGTGGAGAACCATGAGTTGCTGATAGATCTCCACACTAAGTTGGTCCAATTCTCAGAGAAGCCGAATGCCCTGAAGACCCAGATCATAAATTGCCAATCCAGTCTATCGTAAGCTTTCTCCATATCGATTTTGACTGCGATGTTTCCCCCTCTAGCTGGAAACTTCATGCAGGTAACTAACTCTTGGGCTAGCATAATATTGTCCTGGATGTTCCTTCCACGAACAAAGCCGCTCTGCTTTTCAGAAATGATCTTGGGGAGGATCCCTGCCATTCTGGAGGCTATAATTTTGGATATGATCTTGTTGGTGAAAGTACACAAACTGATGGGTCGAAAGTCGCAAAAGGTCTCCGGGTTTTCTTTTTTCGGGATGAGGATAAGCTTGGCGCTGGAGATGGCTTTGGTACAATATATATATATATATATATATATATATATATATATATATATATATATATATATATATATATATATATATATATATATATTATAGAATATTGTTTGTCATTAATTTTATACTACCCATTTTTATTTTTATCTTTATTTTAATCAATTTCTTAGAACTTAGAATGGATTTTAGTGGGTTTGAAGTTATGTGAAAAATGCTAAGAATTGAGTTTTTGATTTTTTTTTTTGTGTTATCATGGAATTTTAAAGTGAATTTTTGTTACTTAAACTTATACTCAAAATTAAACTTAGTGACCACATTTGATCTTTTAAGCTCTTTTTTAGGTGTTTGCGACTTTTTACATATTGTTCTAATAATTTTGATTAATTTTTGGTTAGTAGAGATTTGGCTTTGAAATTTAATGCTTCAAAAAAGTAAAAAATAACATAGAGGCTCTATAATATTAAGTGTGTTGATTGATCAAATGTTAATTGGTAAAATATCGATACCGAAAAAAAATTGACCGAATACCGATTTAACCGAAACCGAAAAAACCAATTCTAAATGGTACGATATTGGTATTGATTTTTCAAATACCGATTTTAAAAAATACCGAAATGTTTGACCAAATATGGACCGATTATACCGACGCTCACCCCTATTCTACGTGCTACTACTAGGCAAGTATACCTTGCCGAACTTATACAGTATTTACATGTTTTCCTTTTTGTTGTATTTCTTTTCATATTGTCACATGCTTCTCATATTCCACTTGGGTTATCATATACTGCCTTCTTGTTTTATAGATTTACGTGCACGTATAGGATATTAGTCGTTTTTATTGATTGTTTAATGGTCTTCCTAGTGTTCACCATATCTTGTGATAGAGTTGCCAGTTATGCTATGTTTCCTTGATTGACTTGACCTGGTCATGATTGATGGACTTGGACTTGTCTTGAGTATGACCTGACTTGACCATTTTCGATTAGGAGTATCTTGTATTGTATTACAATTGAGATATACTATAGATTGGGAGTATCTTGCATTGTACTACAGTCTATAGGATTTTATATGACCTTTATAAAACTTTAGGAGATGAAATTGATACTAGGATTGGTTATTCTCGATTGGGAGTATCTTGTATCGTACTACAATCGAGACATACTACAGATTGGAAGTATCTTGCATTGTACTACAGTCTATAGGAGTTATTTGATTGATTGTTAGCCAAGTCTAGTATTACATTTCCCTATGATATGTCGCTTCTTGGATGTTCTTCTTGCACTGTTCTTATGCTTCATACATGTTATTTACTGTTATATTAGTAGGCATGTTTTATGTATCTTGCTAGCCCCCTGAGGACCTGATGATCTCTTCAGGTAGTTGATTGCACGGAGTTAGTTAGCTAATCATGATGATAGTTGTTTACATCTGCAGGATCTAGGTATTTGCTAGTGATATTACTTTGTTATCCTCTCGTGCTTTATATTCTTTATCATGACTTGTTAGCCTATTTTATAAACTCATGTTACTTCTTGGTGTCTAATCGGACATATATGCTAGTGGGCTGCATACCATGATCCATAATGTTCATTTTTGTTTTATATTCTTCTTGTGGATTGAGATATAGTTTAGCTTACCATATTAGACGTGATACCCTATTCTGGACAGCGTATACGGATTCGAGTTGGACTGGAGTCCGCTTGATACTTAGCTGGCTTGCGCACGAACTTGCATCCCGGAAAGCGGGTGCGGGTCGTGACATTACCAAATCCAGACTGGATTCCAACAATATCCCCCTCCAGTCTGATGAGAGGTGTTGACTCCATGGCTCTTCAACTGAACTCCATTCGTGTTTTCCTATGACAGAGTTTATGCTCCCCCATGCTATTGATCTCTGATCCCTCGAGCTGCTTTGCATCTTCCTTCATTTTTCGCTCCTCGACCATCATATCGACGCTAGTGGTCATGCGTAGCACCTCTTGTACAACTGGGATCTGCTGATATCAATAACACGGCCAAGACCGAAGTTCCTGACGATAAGACTCCCCGTAAGTCTTGGTTGCTTGTCCCCGACTTTCGTCTTCCATCATAACATGCTACCGTTCCGACGAGCTTTTTCCCCCTTGGTTGGCCCAACCAAGTGGACGGTACGATTTTTTGAAATTTAGACTCCTAAACCTGTCCAACTTCGTGTCCGACACTAAAGCTCCCATGTACACATGCATCCTCGAGCAGAACATTATACACTGTGTACGTCGTCGATAACCCACAACTCTTCCTGAACTGTATGAATGGAGATGCGCCTATCTCGGATTGAGTTTGTTGCATACCTTGATCTCCTCTCTGGTTTCAAATTACTGAAACCAATGCCACTCCCTGAAGCTTTGGCAAACCACCCTTCACCATCGAATCCGTAGAACAAGCCCCGCCTAGAGACTGACCATCTATCATGGGATCGACAGACTGACCCTCAATATTTAACTCATCACTAATCATCGCTTTTGTCTCGGCGAACTGAATCCTCCGTTTCCCTCAAATTATCTCGAAGACCTTCCAAGACAAATTTTCGATGATCCACAAACTCATGTCGAATACCCCTCGAGACTCCATCCGACGTATGTAGCCTCCCTGTACACCTTAGCGGCTTGAGCCTGTACATACCATAACATATATATCCTCGAGCCAGCTGTTGGCAACCCATCGAAAGCAACCAATCTGTGGAACCCTTACCCGAATTTAGTTATATTTAATTTAATATAACATTATGAATTATTTTGGGGATTAATTAAAGTTAGGAAAATATAAGCAACCTTTAAAAACAATAGTATTTTATATAATACTTATTAAACCCAATAAGCCCAATTTTTACTCAACCTAGAGCCAACCTTAAAACCTAATTAAGTGATCAAGTGAAACACCAAACACCCTCTCTAGTCTCACAAAACACCAAACATAATGGTCCACACCCAAAAACTTATTTTTAGAAGATTAATTTCAGCATATAATAAAGTGGCCACAATACCTTCACCTCCCTCTCATGGCCGAAACCCCCTTTCTCTTCACCTCCCCACTTAAACCAAATTGAGTAACCCCCAACCCTAGCTCTTCCTCTTCCCTTTAACCTCTCCCTCATTAATTTTGTCACTTAAATCAGCCTATACTTTTCCCTTGGCCGAAAATCATCTCCACTAACACAAAAATATCCAAACTTTCTCTCCATCACTTCACCAACTCTTCCATCATCTCCACAGCCCTCAAACCTCTTTTGTAACCACCCTAACACTCTACCCTACCACCCTACCATCTTTCACAGCCACCACAACACCTAGAACAACCTACACAAGCATTACAAGGAGCTACAAGGAGGGGAAGTCAAATCTGGATTTTTTTTTCAAAGAAGCTGCGATTCGAGCCATTTTTAACACAGTTTCCAAAGAGGTTAGTGATCAAATATCTTCCTTTTGAAACCTCCTAGATTTCCTAAACAATACTCTTTAGGTTTTATAAAGATTTCACCAACTTATTGTATATTTTTTTTGCATGTTACACTAGAAAACCTCAATACCAACCTAGTTTTTACCCATAGTGAGCACCAACTTGTAAATATTAATATATATGTTAAAGAATTATAAAATCTATTATTTAATTCTATTTTAGAATTGAAATTACATAATTTTCTATATTATAAAATATTTGATCTAGGATATAAATTATGGAGATTCATAAGGGTAATAGTGTTGACCATGTGTAAACACTAGAATAACATAAATAGATTATGTTTTAATCATTGTGATGCCTAAAATCCATATTAGGAATACAAATTATATATTATATGATGTTTAATTTCAGAATTTAAATTGATATTTTTGAGGATAAAATACATAAGAATTCATGAAAAAGGTTATGTTGGAAAGATGTGCTAAAACTAGTCTATACCAACTAGTTTAATTTTATTGTTATCTAACACATAAAATAATATGTTAAATAGAAGAAAATTTTAATTTTGACTTTAATTTCTAGAACCTATAATAATGTATTTGGTGATGGAACATAGTTTTTTTTAGGAAAAAAAAATAAATTTACAATTGTATAGTTACTAGTATTAAATAACTAGTATATTTTGCATATGCATAAATACTTAAATTTCTATGTTAATAAGTGAAAAATAGTATTTTAAATTATATTTCCAGAATATAGAAATTAATTTATTTTTTTAGATTAAAAATGTGTGATAATCTAGGTTACAAGGAATAGAAAACTATTCATAATAGGTCGAGATCTTAACTAGTATAGTCAGTGATAGTTTGTGATATAAAATACATGATTCCAAAGGAGATTATATCATTTTGTTAGTAATATAGAAATAATTCCAGAATATTTATATGATTAACTAAGAGATTATTAGCAAGGTGACACTTGAATAATCTTGAAACTTGTTACACAACTAGTTGGGTACATAGCCTAGTTTTGGGTTATATAATTTTTTTTTTGCAACACCATGATTAGGAATATTAAACCAATCTAGATAATGTTATTAGAGTTGAATAATGAACTTAATAATAATATGGATACCAATTAGAAATCTAAGTAATAGAGGTTAACTCTAACTAGTTAGACGACATTCGTAAGTATACAACGTAGCAACCTAATAACACTAGCTAGAACATTGTAATCTTGTACATGTTAGCATACATAAACTAATTTAGATTTCATATTTTAGGCTTGCTTGATCGTTCCAACGAGGAGTCAGTAGCGGACTCTCTACAGTTGCAGCATGGAGTTCCAGGCAAGATATCTTGCCACCTTATTTTACTGAGCAAATTTAATGGTTTACATTATATGATTCTGTTCTGAATAATATAGTGTAATTGTGACCGTTTGAGTATAACTCGGGTGCAGTCGAAGAATGCGTTGATGAGTAGATAATGCATTAACCTAGACTTAATGACATACCAAAGATTTGGGAGGTATTATGATATTTCTCCAGGACTCTGACACGTCTTACTCACGACATATTCATGTTTGATGCGTGTTATCGTATCCAACTGGCTATCGGTGCGTTCGACACGTATGCCGGTACCATACATTGTTGGCATTAGAATACTTGACTGGCATTGTAGTTATGTGTTGCTCATGTTGTGTATACGACCTGGACATATGCATTGGACAGGGAGGACATTGGTAATTGTAGTGCCTATGAATCTACAGAGACTGATGATATCCCTTTAGCAGATGCCACTTCCTCCTTACCAAAGAGTTGGAAGATTCTTACTGTAGGAGGTATTGTGTCGGTTATCAGTACTGTTAGAACGTGTTCGATAGTTTTGTGTGGTCGGAAGAAGAGAGCTTGACTTTTGGTATTTCTAATGCCAAACTTTGACATTGTGCTAGGGATGGACTGGTTCAGCCAGTACCATACTGGATTGTTGAAGGGGTAGTGTTATATTTAGACCACCAGTTCGCCCACAGTTTGAGTTCATGCGGGAAACCATTGACCAAGGAATAGGTCATGCAGTAGGAGTTAACATGATGATGGAGGCAGCAACCCTGTCAGTAGTTGCAGAGTTCAAGGATATTTTTTCAGATGAATTGCTAGTCTTCTACTAGACAGAAAGGTGGAGTTCACAATTGAGCTAGTACCAAATGCAGCGTCGGTCTCTTCTAATATGTACTGGTTGGCGAAGAAAGAGCTATATAAAATGAAGCTGCAGTTGAAGGAGTTACAACAAAAGGGCTTTATCCATCCGAGCGCATCATCCTGGGGAGCCCCAGTGTTGTTTGTACCGAAAAAGGATAGAAAGGTCTGAATGTGCATTGATTACAGAGCCCTTAATTAATGCTTTGATAATCAAGAATAAGTACCCTCTGCCATGGATCGATGATCTGTTCGACCAACTCACATGAGCAAAGATGTTTTCCAAGATTGACTTGAGATCGGGGTACCATCAGTTGAAGGTAAGGAAGGAAGATATTCCAAAGATGGCATTCATGACTCATTATGGCCACTACGAATTTTTGGTGATGTCTTTTGGACTGACGAATGCACCTACTGTCTTCATGGTCCTAATGGATGGAGTCTTCCACCAGTACTTGGATCAGTTCGTAGTTTTTTTCATTGATGACATCTTGGTTTATTCGAAGAGCCATGAAGAGCACGAAGAGCACTTGAGGATAATATTGGAGATACTGAGATGTGATAAGCTGTATGCTAAGCTAAGTGTGAGTTCTTTCTGGATCATGTCTCTTTTCTTGGTCATGTCATTTCAGGTGATGGCATTTCAGAAGATCCAACAAAGATCTCAATAGTTGAGACTTAGCCAACCCCTACCAATGTCTCAGAGGTAAGAAGTTTTTTTTTTTTGACTTGCCGAATATTACCGGAGGTTTGTAGAGAACTTCACAAGGATCGCAGAGCCGATGACCCGATGTCATGACCCGCACCCGCTTTTCGAAGTGCGAGTGCGTGCGCAAGTCTAGCCTACGCCGCGGTATCGACGGTAGTACGTTGTCTAGCCCGCAATAAACAAGTGCTCATAAAATCTATCTTTATTTGCTCATTCACAATACTAAATTTATTTCAATATTCAAAAAGATTACATTTGAAGAAAATTAAATGTCTCACAATTATTGAAAACAACCAACTAAATAAACAATGTGATTTACTCATCTATCTAACTAGTCTTCTAGGTTGGCCTTCCAATATACCCATGTCTCCCCAAGATCCAAAGCAAGAGTAGCAGGTGGTTATCTGAAATATTTTCTAGTCAGAAATGGAACAAGTACACATATGACAGGCTATTCAAAACATGATAGACAAAACATGGAAATAGCATATGAGATTTAAACTAGAAGTAACATACATCATGGTATAGTAGAAAAAAAAGGAAACATGCAACTCTATAACAAGACAAGCAACTAGAAGAGAAAAAATATATAAATATGATGACATAGTATATGATGAAGAAGACAAGATAAAACAAGTGAATCGACAACTATCTAAGTGTGTTGAAATATCGTGTTCGACATGTGAACAATTAAGGGGATAAATCCGGCCAATCGCACGTGTCGTATGCGGCTGCTATTCTCCACGAAAGACAAATAGGATGGAAAGGGTAGTTCACATGTCAACTAAGATATTTTCTCGCCCGACTAGTACTCATGGACTCAAACAGGTCACGAACATGGTAATCATGTGCATGGTAATTAAGAAATATAACATGTAAGGATCCATGATACTAGTCCCGTGTAACAAGCATGTCAGCAAAGCAGGAGAAACATATTTATAACATGTAATGGAAAACTATCATGAATTGAAAGCAATCAGTATATGTACTTGCATGTGGTCCTTTGTTGGTAAAATCGATGATCCCATTGGGTCCAGGATAGTCCAATTGGCTAGTTTTGGATTCGCAAGAAAAGTAGGAATACGATTAGTCACGGTCAAGGATTGACTATTCTAATTAGGAAGGAGTTGATTAAGAATTGTTCCCATAAATACACATGTACCATTATAAAATATTTATCTATATTAAGAAATTATATCTAGGATTGGAAGTCTATTGATAATATAGACCAAAATAATATTTGTAGAGTATTTATAATTTAACTTAGAAATTATAGAAAATCCTAAAAGATTATTTAGACTCAAAACTATATAACAATTTATTATTTAGAAAATACAATTTGGAAATATACAAACTCATTTAAGAAAAGACTTTTTGTTATAATACTCATATATATTTCGTAAGAAGATCTACATACTTAGCTATAGGGCTTAAGCCCGAATTAAAACCCATAAACATTTAATAAAAAATCCAAACTATTACTCCTATAGCTTAATACATATTAATTCGCCCAAAACATACCAGAAGGAATCGGACTTAACTAATTAACCAGCCCATATTTAATTGCATATATTCAACTAAAGTCAAAAGTCCAAAACTGATTAACTAAAACAACTATATAAATATTAAAGCCCCAAAAGCGGGCTCAACCCAAAATGATTTTATTAGAGTAACTTATACATAACAACTTTACTAATATTTTAAAGCCCAAGATATTTATTTAATATAGTACTTATACATATTTTTCAAGAAGATTATTATGGTTGTTCCAATAATCATACATAAGCTAATATAAACATAGGTACTTAAAACTTATTTAAATATAGACATATAAATTTACAATTAAAATTTCTTATATGTTGTCAAGACCCGCTCCCGAATAATCGGGTACGTATCGGACACGTCCAGCCTACGTTGAAAGACGCAACGCAGTAAGCTGTACAATGCTAAGGAAAACTCTAAGTCACTAGATAAAATAAAACATCACGGCAACTATTAAACGTTTCCAGAACAGATTACCACAATCCACCAAGTCAATACAATATCATCCGGAGATAAATTCGGTAACAGCAATAAATATACACTCTGGAATTTCAATACAAATATACAAGGTAAAATCTCTAAAACAAAACTAGAAAATGAACTAAACTAGATCTCTACAAATCCTATGTCCTGAATCATGCTCACTATGGCCTCAAGCTCTAGTCTATAAAAGGTGGTACAATATCCTCAAGTACCTGCAACATATCCTGTCAGGAAAAGAGCAAAGTACAACCCCGACAAGAAGCACTATACAAAGTAAACTGAAATGCACAGGTAATGAACTACAATATGAACTATGGTACAAGAACTAGAATATAAAAATGTAGTACAAGAATTGGAACAATAAAACTATAGTATAAGAATTGGAACAATGAACTAGACTATCATTGCAATATGCATTTGAAATAGCTACCAGAGTATGTGACCGGCTGGGTGTAGCATAGGGTACAGGGTACATGGATAATGGTATGGCTTAGAGTCCCATGTGCACGATGTAAGACATAAGCTATTAAACAATGCCTAACTATCATTTAGGTTTGATCACATATATGTAGTATTTTCCCTTCCCAATGTAGAAGTTAGGAACAATAACATGATGAACAATGAACAATAAAACAATGAACAATCGTGTGTACAACGTGTCCTATATGAGAACATGAAGCAAGACAGAAATACAAAAGTAAAGAGTTCAAGTCGGTGTACTTGCCTTGCTCTGGATAATCGAGAATAGAAAAGCTTAAATCTGTATGTCCACCTAACATTTGGTATAGGTTGGTTAGATTTTAAATAATGACATTTGGCTATAATTGCTAAACAAGTTAACTATCGCTAGCCATAAATTGACTACACTAATTATTCATACATCTACTAGCTAGAATACTAGAAAACTGCTTAATATAATTCCTAGATAATAATTAGAACCAAAAATATTTTACTAACAAAATATATGATTGATTTAGAAATATTTTACTAGCAAAGTAATAGTAGTTAGATAAACTTAGAAGTATTTCCACTAGCAAAATAGTTTTTTTATAATTTAAATAATAATTACTAATGATAGAAATACTAGAATTAATAATACCAACCCAACACCAAGCCCACAAACAGCCCAATAATTCATAAGTGAATGACCAACATTGGTCTGGAGCCTGTGTACTATTATTCCTTTTTGGCTATAGCTTGTAGCCCAACTTCTAGACAGAATGCATCCTGGTCTCAATAGTCATTCAATTTATAAATTTCTCCTAAGGTCCAAGGCAACAGACCCATAAAATGGTAACCCAACATAACAAAATAGGAACCCACTATAAACAACGACCCATCATTGCACCTATCCCAGGCTCAAATAGCCAACTCCAGCTCAAAATACTACATGACTAATCTCCAATTCTCCACATTAACCATCCCAGGCTATTTGAGTCCAACTCCTTTAATACACTACAACATAGTACCAACCATCAACCTTAGCAAGGTCACCCACAGATCTGGCAATTTCACAAGGCTTAGTTGCTTAAACTCCACTCATCCATTACTCAAAATCAAAGAAATCACACGAGACTATACTCAAGTCAGAAAAATATGTACAAAACTCCAACAGAATCATACATAACCCCAACTGCCATCAATTAAACTCTTAGAGCAGAACTGACCCATTAGGCCCAACCCTCCAACTCAATCCCAGCTGAAAATTCGAAATTTAGAAGGTGAATGCAGGAATAAGAAACCTACAACAAAGTACATCCAAAACTATCTCAATTATAAAATCACTTCACAAATCACTTCATCCCAAATCAAACTCTCCAACCCAGCATGGAACTTAGCAACATTACATAAGGTCTAAGCTCAGCAGGCTTGAATCCAATCGGTCATTTTGAAATCAGAGGATTAGAAAGAGTGCAGGATCGCACACAGCTAAATTTAACAAAATTTTGACAAAAAAATAAATTATACAGAAAAACAGGATACAAATCTCAAATACACAATCAAATAGATAATTCCTACAGTCAATCGAACTCCCTCAACCCGGCCAACCGTTAACTCTGGTTCCTGACAGCCTACTGCAATGGACATAATAGGAACAACGCTGGCACACGCGAACACAACGGCACCCGGGCCGGACACGCACCCTTGTTCAGACACGAACAGCGTCAAGAATACGCACACATGACATAGCTAACCTACTCAACTCGATCCTGGCCACACCAATCTAATATCAAATTCATAGCAAACGCTAAAATTAACACAAAAATATTAGAACTATACCTGAGGTGAGAAATGGTGATCACAACTGCTCAGTGAATGATCGTCTACGACACGATCTCTCTGTGTCCAGTTTCCATTCGTGGTCCCATTGAAACAATTCATCGATCAGAACCAAAGCACACACACACAAAAATAGTCTCAAAGACTGGAGGTTCAATTCTTCAAGAACTCAAGAAATCCAGCAAAAGAATTAAGAACAATAGAGGTAGGATCCAACTTACTTTTGAACGATCCAAAATTCCAACTCGTCTCCCAGATATTTCAGCTCGATTCGTTGTTCCCCGATCCGTCTTCCGGCGATCACCGTGATCCGCTGAACACTCGTCGAGTCGTTCGAATGTGAATGAACTCTGGAAAGGGATCGAACAGAGTGATCCAGAGCGGATCTAAACTCAAAATGAAATCAATGAGCAAAACAGAATTAGAGAATAACTCTCCACGAAAATCAAGGATGAGCTCACCTCGCCGCCGACGTCGAACTCGCGGAATGGAACGTCGAGAAAGAAGCTTTGCTGCCGGAGAAGATGAACGACTTCGCCGTCGCAGTCAAACTCGCCTTCGTGAGGGGATGGCTCAACCGCCGAGCGTTGCGAAGAAGATGACCTCATCGCCGTTGTGGTGGAGGGGTCGTCTGGTCGTCGCCGTCTCCAGGAAGGAGCGCCTAACCTCTGCCACCGTCGGACTGGTGGTCGCCATCCGCCATGGCCACCATTCTTAAAGTTAGGGTTAGGGCTTCGATTTGGGAGAAGGGAAAGTACTGTGGGGAGCTCGGTTTGGAAATGCTGAGATGATGGAATGAGCATTCCTCTCTCCTTATCAATTTAAATAGAGAAAGGAATGAACGGGAAATTTGTAATTTGAGGACTACACAATTGATTAATTACAAACTGCTCCAAAAGTTTGTTATAGAAGTGGTTATGATTTGTTACAAAGTTTATTGGGAAGTTGTTAGAAAACTTGAAGAGCACTCCAAATAAAGGCTAGAGTTTTCCCCAAAATAATAACAATTATTTCATTTACAAAATTACAAGAGAACATTAATAATTTGAAAATTACTATTCCTCAAAATAAACTCAAAATAATATTTCAAAATTTTCAAAATACCATAAATACCCAAAAATTCATATAATCAGGAAAAGTGAGGTTACATATATAAAAGTAGGCATGAATATATATAATTATATACATAAAAACATATATAAAGAAATTAAGCATATATATGCATACCTATAATAAGTTATTATAAGACTCGTTTATTAATACATGTATCTAATTTCATATATACATATATGTATCTTACTTTCATATATATAAATACTAGGGCATATTTAGTTAAGAAATTCATCGATGGATTACAATTTCCTCTTAAGAAGAAAATCTTTTCTATTTTATTTTAGCCTTTATCTAACTAATGGGCTTCGGCCCACATAATAAAATAACAAAACATAACATTCAACTGAATTTTAGGCCTACTACTAATACTAAACAAATGTTATTACTAATGTTAAACTAATGTATCTCTACTTCCAATAATTAATAATTAATCAAGGGACCTATATACAAATTGACATGTTCTTATTTTGCTTGCTTGGTTCTGTTCACTAGGGCTGTGCACAATTAAGTCAAATAGACCAAATCGAACCAAATCAAATCGAACCGATCGGTTTTAAACCGAACCGATGGTTCGGTCGGATTGGTTCAATTGCAAATTTTTAAAAACTGACCGGTTTGGTTCGGTTCACGGTTTGGTTATGCCAAAAACCGTTTAAAATCGAACCGAACCGAACTGAACTAAATTCTATGTGGGTGTTAAATAATTATGATTGGGTTACTTGGTATTGGACCGGTTTGGTTCAACAACACAGCAGACAACACACTTTGAAAGAGGACCGATGCTCATATGTTCAGAAGATGAAAATAACAAATTAGTTAACTGACTTTTTTTCCATAGGTTTTTTTGCCAAACTATTGATTCTAGTTTGTTTTTTCTTTTTCTTTCAGTTATCTATAAATTACATAAATCTCAATTTCTCTTAATGACTGCTTAGCTTCAATTGGTTCTCAACTTCTCATGGATTACTTAATGAGGTTTTTGCAAAAGCATTGTATTATACTTTGGAGTCCATCACTATTGTGATGTTACATTAGACTGTCACGTTAATTGCTATCTAACGGTTTGGATTTGCTAGCACATTGCATGCTTACATCATTATGATACTCATTTTTTTGCATTACAACAAAATAAGCAACAATATCCAAAAAATTAATAACAGCCCATTTTTTGTGATCAAAATCGACCAAGTCGAACCGATCCAAACCGAACTAAGTCGATCGGTTTCAAAACCGAACTGACTAGTTGGTTGGTTTGGTTCAGTTTTGATTATTTTCAAACCGATTAACTTCGGTTCAACTTCGGTTGTGACCAAATATGTCGACCACCGACCAATGCACACCCCTACTGTTCACCATTGGTGAACACATGGGTTGCATAGGAACTAACAAAAAGGTGGTAACTATTTGGCTACACATGCATGCATATGGGAAAGGAAGGAAGCAAAGGAATCTTTTATACACAAAAGTTCGTATAGTAGCTACTGCTACTGCTTCTCCCTATATTTATTCCTAGCTACTGTTTCTCTCTATCGACCATTAATATTTATTGCTCATACACAATGTTGGGGAAGGGGTTATATATGAAATTTACCTTATATGTTTAAATTTTGGTGCGGGCACGAAGCATGGAAGAAGTCCATGCCTCGCTTCCGGTTTGAGACCTTGGTTCCGGTAGGAAAGAGCAGTACACGGCTAGGCTTACAGCTTGCCTGGTTGGCGGTCTTCGACATGCATGTATGACTTCGCTATTAGTTAATCTAGATTATAATACTTTTGCTTAGTCTTTTGCTTACTTGGTCCATAGACACATGTGTGGCCAGGAGTAAACTACTCCTCCCTTTGTTCTGGTCCATAGGACATGTGTGGCCAGGAGTGAAACACTCCCCTTTATTTGTTGTTATCCACATATTCAATCTTCGTATAAGCCTATATAAAGGCACAAACTAATGATGAATAATACAACAGCTTCAATTTCTTTCTCCACAAATCCTTTCTATTTTCACCTCTGGTTCCTAGTTTCAATCTCAAGGCCAACATTTTGTATTAGAGCTCCAGGTTGTATGCCAAAGTATATTTGACTCGATAAGATGTCAATCATCGAGCACTCGTCGGCACCAACAACAAAGGAGGGGAGCATAACCCTGCACTATCCGATGCTGACGTCTTGCAATTACTCCACTTGGACGATCAAGATGGAGGTCTTCATGGAGGCTCAAGGCGTTTGGGACGCCATTGAACCCGCGACCGGGGTGTTCGTAGAAAAGAAGAAGGACAAGATGGCGTTGGCGTGCATTTTCCAAGCTGTCCCTGAGAAAATCCTACCCCAGCTGGCCAAGCACAAAATGGCTAAGGAAGCTTGGGAAATCCTTAAGACAAGGTACCTAGGCACTAATCGGATGAAGAAGGCAAGGATTCAAACCTTGAAGAGTGAGTTCGAGGCTCTTCATATGAAGAAGAAGACTCCATCGATGAGTTTGCGAGAAAATTGACGACCCTCGTAAACAAGATTCATGGATTGGGAGACGAGATGGAGGACGTCGTCATCGTCAAGAAGCTGCTCATCTTCGTCCCAGACAAGTACCTGCATGTCGTTGTTGTGATCGAGCAGTTTGAGGATGTGGAGACTATGCCGGTCGAGGAAGCGATCGGCCGCAACAAAGCGTACGGTACGCGGTCGAGGCGAGAGCAATAACGGACAACTCTTGCTTACTCACGCTGAGTGGCAGGCACGGTTAAAGAAAGGCGATGCCGATTCTTCGTCGAGAGAAAAGGGGCACTTTAGCGACGATCGGGGCCGTGGTCGCGGGCACGGCAGGGGTGGCCGTGGCGGCCAAATCTTGCAACACCAGGAGGGTAAGGGGACTCGCGGCTCAGGCTCCAACCGCGACAAATCAAAAATCAAGTGCTTCAATTGTGAAAACGTTGGGCACTATGCGTCAGAGTGTCGCAACAAGCATCGTGTTGAGAAGGCGAACCTTGCACGAGCGCAAGACGAGGAGGCCGCATTGCTGCTGGGAGAGACTCAGGAGGAGACGCCTGACCTCGTCATGCTCAACGAAGAGAAGATAGAACAAGACTTGTGCAAAGCTGAAGAAGCACAGGCCGACACCGATGTTTGGTACCTTGACAACAGCGCTAGCAACCACATGACGGGCCACCGAGGAAAGTTCAAGGACCTTGATCAGAATATCACCGGCCATGTCAAGTTTGGCGATAGCTCAACCGTGCGGATTGAGGGCAAGGGATCAATCCTGCTCCGATACAAGAATGGGGAACAACGACTTCTGTCGGAGGTATACTTCATTCCAAGCTTAAGAAGTAATATATTGAGCCTTGGTCAATTAACGGAAGATGGAAGCAAGGTGGAGATTGTCGGCTCCTACTTGAGGGTATTCGACAGGAACGACATCCTACTGATGAAGGTGAGAAGGTCGCCTAACCGCCTGTACAAGATATGTCTAATGGCCAAAGTACAAGATGCAGCCTAGTTGTGGCATGCAAGGCTCGAGCACGTGAATTTCTTCGCGCTTAAGATGATGGCAGATAAGGGAATAGCCACCGGGCTGTCGAAGATTTCTCACCCAAACCAGCTTTGTGATAGGTGCCTCATCACCAAACAAGCACGACTACCGTTCCCTCTGCAGACAAGCTTCAGAGCTGAGAAAAAATTGCAACTTGTGCACGCTGACATTTGTGGCCTGATTACACCGCTACACTTGCAAGTAACAAGTATTTTCTTCTACTTGTTGATGACTTCAGTCGCATGATGTGGGTGTATATGCTCAAAGAAAAGAGAGATGCTTTTGATACCTTCAAGAAATTCAAGTCTTTTGTAGAGAATGAATGTGACAACAAGATGAAGACACTAAGAACTGATCGAGGAGGTGAGTTCCTGTCCAAGGAATTCACAAGCTTCTGTGAAGGCGAAGGCATACAACGGCACCTCACCGCACCATATACGCCACAACAAAACGGCGTAGTGGAGCACCGAAATCGCACCGTGATGGCCATGACAAGGAGCTTGCTCAAGAGCATGC
This sequence comes from Iris pallida, assembly GCA_029216955.1. Classification (NCBI taxonomy): domain Eukaryota; kingdom Viridiplantae; phylum Streptophyta; class Magnoliopsida; order Asparagales; family Iridaceae; genus Iris; species Iris pallida. The sequence continues at coordinate 3,308,710 of JANAVB010043420.1, read as the reverse complement.
ATGTTCCTGGAAGCATGTGGGGCGAGGCGGTCAGACATGCTGTGTACCTGCTCAATCGGTTGTCAACTAAAGCTCTCGGTATACTCATGTCGTATGAAGCATGGACTGGTAAAAAACCGAACCTGGAACACTTAAGGATCTTTGGATGCATCGCACACATGAAGACTGTAGGTCCTTATCACAAGAAACTTGATGACCGAAGCACACTATTAGTATACCTTGGCGTGGAAGAGGGCTGCAAAGCACATCACCTCTATAATCCTCAATGCAGTAAGATCCAGGTGAGCAGGGATGTTGTGTTCGAGGAAGAAAAGAGATGGGACTGGAACAATAGTGACGGTACCGAACCACAAGGCTGGGTAGATATCTCAGTCGAAGATCATGTTGTCGAGACAATAATCACTCCACAGAGAGCGGTGGACGAGGCTGTACACACGCAGGAAGGCACGGGAGATGCGGTAACACCTATGACGCACGGAGCGGCGATGGCGTCAAGGGAGCCTACTACACCACAAGCTGCAGCCTCAACTTCAAGCGGCTCACCCACACCGACGAAGACTCAAGCGAGCCAAGGAGATACCGCTCAATTGCTGACATATATGCTGAAACTGAGGAGACACCTCTTGATCCAGAGATGTTGTTTTTGTCGGCTGAAGAACCAACAAACTTTCAAGATGCTACACTTGGGCATAAGTGGCGGGAAGCTATGAAGAAGGAGTTGGAAGCCATCGAGAAGAATGGGACTTGGGTGCTTACTGAGTTACCATCTGGGCACAAATCCATCGGTCTAAAATGGGTATACAAGATGAAGAGAGACAGTGAAGGCAAGATCCTCAAGCACAAAGCTAGACTTGTGGCAAATGGGTACATCCAGCAGCATGGAGGTTATTTTGATGAAGTGTTTGCTCCAGTGGCCAGACTCAATATAGTTTGCTTGATTATCGCTCTCGCAGCCCAACATGGATTGGAGGTTCACCACTTAGACGTCAAATCTGCATTCCTGAATGGTAACCTCAAAGAGGAGGTATATGTAGCTCAATCCGAATGCTTCATCTTCAAGAACACAAGGTGTATAGACTGTTCAAAGCTCTCTATGGTTTACGACAAGCACCGAGGACCTGGAACATACGCCTGGACAGCTGCTTAAAGGTGCTGGGATTCATCAGATGCACTCAAGAGCATGTGGTGTACACGAGGAACAATAGAGATGGTACACTCTTTGTCGGAGTGTACGTTGATGACTTAATCGTCACAGGCGCAAAAGCAACTACAGTAAAGGCTTACAAGCAGCAGATGATGCAGAAATTTGAGATGAGTGACCTTGGGTTACTCTCCTACTACCTTGGTATAGAGGGAAACCAACAGGGTGATCGCATTACACTAAAGCAATTGGCATATGCGAAGAGAGTATTACAGCAGTTTGGAATGGGAGATTGCAATCCAACCAAGTATCCTATGGAAGCTAAACTGTAACTCAGCAAGGACCTTGAAGGAACCCCAATCGATCTGACAAAAATAGGCACATCATTGGTTGTCTCAGGTACTTAACTCACACTCGCCCGAATATTTCTTATGTTGTTGGAGTGGTGAGTAGGTACATAGAGAAGCCAATAACCACGCATTACCAGGCGGTGAAATAAATCCTCAGATATGTGAAGGGAACACTTGAGTATGGACTCATGTATGAAAGAGAACATGGTGAAGATGAACTGCAAGGATTCACCGACAGCAACCTAGCCGGAGATATCGACAGGAGGATCACCAGTGGAATGGCGTTCTACCTCAACAAGAACCTGATCACTTGGGTGTCTCAGAAGCAAAAAACTGTCGCATTGTCCTCCTGTGAAGCTGAGTTCATGGCGGCAACGAGTGCAGCATGTCAAGCTTTGTGGCTGAGGAATCTTCTCAGTGAAGTGACTGGTCGCGAGCCCAAGCCAGTCACACTCTATGTCGACAACAAGTCTACAATTGCGTTGATGAAGAACTCTATATTTCATGGGCACAACAAACACATTGACACTCGCTTTCACTTCATTCGCGAGTGTGTTAAAAAGGACAGATAAAGGTAGAGTTTGTGTGCACTGGAAAGCAACGTGCCGACATTCTCACGAAAGCTCTCGCCAGAGTGAAATTTGCCGAGATGCAGCAGATGCTTGGAGTTATCAACCTGGATCAAATCTAGATTAAGGAGGAGATTATTAGTTAATCTAGATTATAATACTTTTGCTTAGTCTTTTGGTTACTTGGTACATAGACACATGTGTGGCCAGAAGTAAACTACTCCTCCCTTTGTTCTGGTCCATAGGACATGTGTGGCCAGGAGTGAAGCACTCGCCTTTATTTGTTGTTATTCACATATTCAATCTTTGTATAAGCCTATATAAAGGCACAAACTAATGATGAATAATACAACAGCTTCAATTTCTTTCTCCACGAATCCTTCCTATTTTCACCTCGGGTTCCTAGTTTCAATCTCAAGGCCAACAGTCGCTTGTAGTATGGTTGCGGCGTACGTCTGGACCGGATAAGAAGGCTACGGATGGGCCGGCGCTGGCGCGATCGACTGCATGCGTGGCTTGCCGTATTATTGTGAGGGTCACAGGCACCGAGCATGGGGTTTCCCTCGAGCACGGTACGAGCTTTGATGTATCGATGTAGTCTGGGATGACCGGAAGGGCCAGCTACAGGCGGTCCACAGGGGATAGTAGGGTCGGGCACGAACTCGCTCAGCACCTGGTGGCGTTGCAGGGCATACGGGGATGTTGTCGACGACGAGGGGCCTCGAGGATGACTCGGTCGGTTGGTTTTCGGGTTAGGGGTGGATTCGCCGGAGATTGTAATGGTGGGGAAGAGGCCACATGAAGAAAGAGATGAGAAGTATAAGGAGTGGTTTAGGGTTATCCCCATATTGTGACTACATGAGCTGCTAATGCTTCCTTCCTTCTTTATATAGAAGATGGTTAGGTCTGAGCAGGATAGGCTCACAAGAGGGTGGGCCAAGAATTTATGGGCCTGGAGTATGTATATTAAGCATCAAATAAATGGGCTAGGTATCTATGCTGCCAAAATATCAAGTTATACACCTAATCATACCTTCTTACAAGATTAAAATACATAATCCTAAACAACAATATTTGATGCCGATAATAATATTTAATACTTATTAAATAATTTAAATCATAGAAATTCAAAATATAATTTGGCAACCCTTTTGACGTTCAAATATATATATATATATATATATATATATATATATATATATATATAATTTCAAAGAATAATTTATTTTTCTAGCAAAAATACTTAAAAATAAAATAAAGTCAATAAAATTTCAAAAATCTGGAAATAGGGGTTACACCCGATTGACTCGCAATGAGCAAGTTCATTTGGACAATAGAATGTCAGACGGCATTTGATAAGCTGAAGAAACGTCTGATCACTGTACCTATATTGACTATACCTTCTGGAACGGGAGGATTTTCGATCTATAGTGATGCATTTGGAAAATTATTGGGTTGCGTTCTGATGCAGCATGGAAAGGTTGTAACTTATATCTCAAGACAACTCGGGACACATGAGAAGAATTATCTCATGACTTGGAGCTTGCAGCCGTAATTTTTGTTCTGAAGCTTTGGAGACACTATCTTTACGGAGAGCGAGTAGAGATATTTAAATACTACAAAAGTCTGAAGTATGTCTTTACTCAGTAGGACCTGAACATGAGGCAAAGACAATGGCTAGAGTTGATGTCAGATTTTGAGATTGATCTGCAGTACCACCCCGGAAAGGCTAACATGGTAGCTGACACATTGAGTAGACCCATGGCATTCCTATTGACTACTCAGCAGCACTTATTGGAGGAATTGCAGAAAATGGGGATAGAAGTCATTGCACCAGGAGTAGATATCCAGTTGATGAACCTTCAGGTACAATCATTTTTGGTTGAGAGGATCAAGGTTGCATTGCCTACGGATGCCAGATTTTAGCATCTTCGATAGAGGACAGAGGTCGGTATGCAGATCTGATTGTGTATTCATGAGGACGTGACTTTGAGATTTGGAGATCGTCTCTATGTTCCAAATAGAGAGCTTCATCAAGAGTTGATGATGGAGGCACACAATTCAGTATACTCTATTCATCTTGGAGGCACTAAGATGTATAGAGATTTAAGACAACATTTCTGGTGGCATGGAATAAAGAGAAAAATAGCCCACTTTATAGCAAAGTTTCTGGTGTGTCAGCAAGTCAAGGCTGAGCATCAGAGATCTACAGGATTACTTCAGCTACTCTCGATACCTGAATAGAAATGGGAGCATATCACTATGGACTTCGTTACGGGTCTTCCGAGGAGTCCAAGTGGTCGTAATGTAGTGTGGGTAATAGTGGACCGACTCACCAAATTGGTACATTTTCTGTCTTTTAGAGTTGGAAAGTCCATTGAAGCCTTAGCTGATATGTACATAAGGAAAATCGTGCGACTACATGGAGTGCCAGTTAATATAGTATCCGACAGAGATACGAGGTTTACCTTTTATTTTTGGCCGAAGCATGGATGAGAATCTTGGAACCCGCTTGAAGTTTAGTACGTCTTATCACCCGTAGACGGATAGACAGTTCGAACACACAATCCAGACATTAGAGGACATGTTGAGAGCATGCATGCTTGACTTTGGTGGATTGTGGGAGGACTATTTGCATTTGGTCGAGTTTTTCTACAATAACGACTATCAGACGAGCATCCAGATGGCACCTTTTGAAGCATTCTATGGTAGAAAGTGTCATTCCCCAGTATATTGGAGCGATGTGGGCGAGAGATAGATTCTTGGACCAGAGTTGGTTGTTTATACAGTAAAAAAGGTGAAACAGATCCAAAAGCACCTTCAAGCATCACAGGACCGACATAAGCATTGGGTAGATGCACATCGTCGACTTTATAGTTCCAGCCCGGGGATCATATCTTTTTAAAGATCTTACCTACCAAAAGGACCATTAGATTTGGAGGAAGAGGGAAGCTGAGTTCGAGGTACATCGTGTTGGCACATTTTATTTTGATTATTAACAGCATCTTCGTAGTGTAGTTTTCTGCGTCTTCAGATACATATCCTCTCAGAAGCTCAACTACATAAAGACTTTCCGTTCAAGAGCATCCATCCTTCGCATCGAAGATTGAAGCAGCTACCGGCGCTCCTTGCATAAGATGGCGTCCTCCTGCTTAGAGTCTTCGTGTCTGTACAAGTCTAGGTATATCTGTAAACACCTAAGGACGGATGACAAGTAAAAGAACAAGTCAAAAATCAAATACCTACAGAGCGGCATACCGGCGGCATGCTTCGACATACCGACGGTATACCGTTTTTAGAGTCTAGAAAGTTGCTGTAACAAATTATCGGCATACCGGCGGCATGCTTCGGCATACCGACGGTATACCGATTTTTGTGTCCAGAAAGTTGATGTGATAAATTGTCGGCATACCCACGACATGCTCCGACATACCGACGGTATACCGTTTTTAGCGACCCAAAAGTTGCTGAGACAAATTGTCGGCATACCGACGGCATGCTCCGACATACCGACGGTATACCGTTTTTAGCAACCCAAAAGTTGTTGTGACAAATTGTCGGCATACTGACGGCATGCTCGGCATACCGGCGGTATACCGAGTTTCAAATATTTGGTTTTTGATTTGCTCTGACTAGCATTAATGGCCGCATTTAATGCTCTCTAACGGTCATTAATATGACCGTTACTATTTGGCCGGTATACCGACGGTATGCCGCTGCATACCGACAGCATGCCGGTCTGTCTGTATTCAGAAGCATTAAATGCCACCAACTCTTGGTTTCTCTATCAAAGAAAGCTCTCTCTCTCTCTTGAGGCTTTCACCAACTCTTGCCATAAATTTTTCAACAACCAAGAGCTCCACCATTAATACTCTTCAAGCTTTTAATTGTCATCCTCTCCCAAAGTGATAGAGTATTTAAGAGTTGTAAATTTCGATCTTCACGTGTTAGAAGATCAACAAGTTTCTCTTCTCATTTGTTGAAGTTGGCGAGCCTTCGTAAGAAAACTCGTGTGTTGAAGTTGGCGAGTCTTCGGATCCAAACTCGTGTTGAAGTTGGCGAGTTCTTCGGATCCAAACTCGTGTGTACTATTTGACTAAATAGTGGATTTAAGCCGGAGAGAGTTCCGGGACTGGATTGCCTCAAGCAAGGATACCAGGATACATCTTGTGTTTGATCTTCTCACTCTTTATTTTTATTTGTCATATATTGCTTCTGTTGCACTAGTTATTTTTTATTTCCCTATTCACCCCCCTCTAGGGTTCTACAATTGGTATCAGAGCTTTGTTCTCTTGATTTGGATTTACACCCTTTGAGTGATCCATGGCCTCTAACCCTAGTATCAACACCTTCCACAATGAAGGACACTCCACAAATAGGCCTCCCCTATTTGATGGAACCAACTATAACTACTGGAAGATTAGGATGAGCATTTATCTGAAGTCCATAAATTTTGATTTATGGGATTGCGTGATAAATGGTCTTCCTACTCCTTCAAGAGTTATTGAGGATATTGCTTCTGACACCCTTCGGGACACACTTACTGAAAACACCAAGAAGCTTGCAAGTCGAGATGCCAAGGCAATGAATGCTCTTTATTGTGCTCTCGACAGTAGTGAATTCAACCGAATCTCTACTTGCAAGACTTCCAATGAGATTTGGAAGTTACTTGAAGTCACACACGAGGTAACTTCACAAGTGAAGGAATCCAAGATTAGTAGACTCACGCAAGAATATGAGTCCTTTAAAATGAAGCATGATGAATCTATTACTTGCATGTTTACTCGTTTTGGTGACATTATTAATCCTCTCTCTTCTCTTGGTAAGGAATATCCTGCTCATGAAAAGATCAGAAAAATTCTTAGAGGATTGACGAAAGTTTGGAGTCCTAAAGCTACCGCAATCATTGAGGGAAACGATCTAACAGTCATGAACCTTGAGACCCTCATGGGTAAGCTAATGACTCACGAGCTCGATATGAAAGATCAAGAGGAATCCTCCATACAAGAGAAGGAGAAGGAGAAGGAGAAGACCAAAGAGAAAGAGAAATCTCTTGCTCTCAAAGCGACAAAGTCCTACTCCAAGGATAGCTCCGACGACAATGAGTCGGACGACGATGAAGAAATAGCTCTCACAGCTAAGCACTTTCGGATGTTCCTAAAATTCAACAAAGCCAACCGCTTCAGACGGGACAACGAAGAAGATCCGGCGTGCTATCAATGCAGAAGACCCGGACACATCAAGAGGGATTGTCCGATGATAAGAAAAGACTCAAGCAAGTACGAGAAGCCTAGCAAGGGAAGCTCGTCCTCCAAAAAGTTCGCCAACACAAGCATTTGGTGTGAAAGTGACGCGAGCGACTCCGACAACGACAATGAGTGCAAACACAATGCCAACGTCTGTCTCATGGCAACCGATGAGGTACTTGATGATTTCTCCTTAAACACTCTTACCTATGATGATTTGGAGAAAGCTATTCTTGAATTGCATGAAGAGCACAAAGGTGTTCGAAATAAATACAAGAAATCTCTTACAGAGGTTGAAGCTCTTCAACTTGAAGTAGAGAGGCTCTCAAGCATCATTATTGATGTGAAGGGAAAATCTCCTGCTTCTGACACGGATAAAATAGAGTCCTTGCGACTCAAGTTTCAAGAATCTCTTGACACCATCAAGAAAAAGGATGATGAGATTCAATCCATGAGAAGCTCTTATGAATTTGCTATGCACAAAGTTCAAGATGCTAATAGGAGAGAATATGACACTTCTATTAAGTATAATGATCTTCTTATGCAGTGTAAGAAATTTGGTAATAAGGACACTACTCACATGCATGCTCGTAGACATCTCCACACTCACCACAATGCTAGGCATACTTCATACATGAACACTACACACAAATCCTTTCCTAACACAAGAAAAGGACCTTTTGTTAAGAAAAACACTTCGTATCATGCTTTTTATTATCATCATCACAATACCAATGCTAGAGCTCCTCGTACTAGAGATTCACACATGCATGATTCTCACATATCTTCTTCTAAATCCTCTATGATTTGCAATTACTGTGGCTTGCATGGACATACGACCAATTATTGTCATACAAGGAAACTTGTTGACAAGAAAGTTTTTATGTGGGTTCCTAAGACTAACCCTCAAGGACCCATAAGATCATGGGTACCAAAATATTCATCTTCAACTTATGTTGTAGGTGAAGAGTCCTTCTCATGCTAGAAGTAAGTGGATTCTCGATAGCGGTTGTTCACGGCACATGACCGGGGATGCTTCATTATTTACAACGCTATCGATGAAGAAGGAAGGACACGTCTCTTTTGGTAACAATCTCAAAGGTCACATTATAGGGAACGGTAATATAGGTTCCCCTCCTTATCCTTGTATTAAGAATGTGTGTCTTGTTACTAATCTTAAACACAATCTTCTTAGTATTAGTCATCTTACCGATAATGGTTATGATATCAAGTTTGTTAAGATCAAATGCTTTATTATCGATAGTTCTGGTGGATCTATTGTTTATGAAGGAATTAGAGAAAACAATATATATGTTTTATATCTTGTTGAAGACACTAACAATGACATGTGCTTAGTTGCTAAAAATGATGAGAGTTGGCTTTGGCACATGAGGCTTGGACACGCCAACATCGATACCATCTCTCGTCTTGCTACCAAGAAGCTCGTAAGAGGACTCCCAAGTATCCCATTCAAAAAGGATATGGTGTGTGAAGAATGCGAGAAGAGTAAGTTAACAAAGTCTTCCTTCAAATCAATCAACTCTGTGAGTACTTCTAGACCCCTTCAACTTATCCATATGGATCTTTTTGGGCCTAGTAGAGTTGCTAGCCTTGGAGGCAAGCTTTATGCTTTTGTTTTAGTTTATGATTTTTTAAGATTTACTTGGGTTATTTTTCTTGCTTACAAAAGTGATACTTTTCGTGAATTTGTTGCCTTTTGTAAACGTGTTCAAAATGAGAAAGGTTTTTCTATTAACAAAATTAGAAGTGATCATGGAGGAGAATTTGATAATGTCGATTTCAAAAGATTTTGTGAAAAGAATGGTTTTGGTCATGATTTTTCTTGTCCACGAACTCCTCAACAAAATGGTGTTGTGGAGAGAAAGAATAGAACCCTTGGCGATATGGCCCGGGTTATGTTAAACCAATATAAGCTCCCCCAATACTTTTGGGCGGAAGCCGTTAATACGGCATGTCATGTTATAAATAGGGTCTTGATTAGACCTATTTCTAAAAAGACTCCTAATGAGCTTTGGTTTGACAAAATTCCCTCTATTGATTATTTTAAAGTTTTTGATTGCAATTATTTTATTTTGAATACCAAGGATAACCTAGGCAAGTTTGAAGAAAAAGCCTATGAAAGAATATTCCTTGGATACTCTACTCATAGTAAAGGTTTTCGTGTTTTTAACAAAAGAAGTCTTGTTGTCGAAGAGTCAATCAATGTCTCTTTTAATGAACTCAACTCTTCTACATTCTCCTCTTCCGAGGATATTGATGACATCTCGTTTGGGTTGGAGAACTCCTCTATTGAAGATCGTCCTTCTTCATCTAACAATGAAGTTGTGACTCCATAAAAAGAGTCTCCTCCTCTCGAGCCTCCTCAAAAGGATCTCCCAAAAGAATGGAGATTTGTCACCAATCATTCTAAGGAGCTTATCATTGGGGATCCTTCCTCCAGTGTTAGCACTAGATCCGCCACTCGTGATCTTTGTGCAAATGTGGCTTTTATCTCTCAAATAGAGCCTAAAAATGTTAATGATGCTTTTCTTGATGAGTTTTGGATGATAGCTATGCAAGAGGAGCAAATCAATTTGAGCGAAGCAAGGTTTGGGAACTTGTCCCAAAACCTAGCAATCATCCCATTATTGGAACTAAATGGGTGTTTCGTAACAAATTTAATGAAGATGGGTTAGTGACTCGTAACAAAGTTCGATTGGTTGCTCAAGGCTATAACCAAGAGGAAGGCATTGACTATGATGAAACCTATGCTCCGGTTGCACGTCTTGAATCCATTCGTATGCTTTGTGCTTTTGCTTGTTTTAATGACTTTAAGCTCTTTCAAATGGATGTTAAGAGTGCTTTTCTAAATGGTATTATTAAAGAGGAAGTTTATGTTAAACAACCTCCTGGCTTTGAAGATTTTCAATTTTCTAATCACGTGTTCAAACTTCACAAAGCCCTTTATGGCCTCAAACAAGCTCCCCGTGCTTGGTATGAGCGCCTTAGCTCTTTTCTTGTTTCTCACAATTTTTCAAAGGGGAAAGTTGACACAACACTTTTTATTAAATTCCATAATGGCACTCTCTTATTGGTTCAAATTTATGTCGATGATATTATTTTTGGTTCTACTAACAACACACTTTGTGTAGAATTTGCTAAAGTTATGCAGGAAGAGTTTGAAATGAGTATGATGGGTAAACTTTCCTTCTTTTTGGGGTTACAAATCAAACAAGGACCCAAAGAAACCTTCATCAATCAAGCGAAATATACAAAGGACCTCCTCAAGCATTTTGACCTCGACTCATCCAAATCAATGAGGACTCCTATGGCCACAACGACAAAGCTTGACAATGATGAAGATGGCACATCGGTCGACATTTGTAAGTATAGAGGTATGATCGGTAGCTTACTTTATTTAACTGCTAGTCGTCCTGATATCATGTTTAGTGTTTGCTTGTGTGCACGATATCAAGCCAATCCAAAGGAATCACACTTGTGTGCCGTTAAGCATATTTTTCGTTATCTCAAAGGCACCATTAACATGGGTCTTTGGTATCCGAAATCCTCATCCTTTGAGCTTCACGGCTTTTCGGATGCGAATTTTGCCGGATGCAAGATTGACCGAAAAGCACTAGTAGCACATGTCAATTCCTCGGGAAGTCTTTGGTATCGTGGTTTAGTAGGAAACAAAATTCTGTTGCTCTTTCAACCACTGAGGCCGAGTATATTGCGGCTGGTTGTTGTTGTGCACAAATTCTTTGGATGTCACAAACACTTTTAGATTATGGCATTTCTCATTCTTGCACCCCTATTAAATGTGATAACACTAGCTCTATCAATCTCACGAAAAACCCGATTTGTTACTCACGCACGAAGCACATTGAAATTAGACACCATTTTCTTCGTGACCATCAACAAAAGGGAGATATTCGTCTTGAATTTATTGATACTACCTATCAGTTAGCCGATATTTTTACCAAACCGCTCCCGGAAGATCGCTTCACCTTCCTTTGCCGTGAATTAGTCATTTTATCCTTTGATCCATAATCCCTCTCGGCCGGCACACCGACGGTATACAGCGGTATACCGACGGCATGCCGTTTTTTCGATTCAGAATTAGGTTCTGTTTCGAAACTCGGCATACCGTCGGTACACGTCGGCATACCGCCGGTATGCCGGATGGAGGCAGACATGATTTCAAATCCAGAACTGGGCCCACCTTTATTCTTTCTTCCTTTATTCTTCTCAACCCTCATTAAATTCCCTCACATCAATCTCTTCCCTATTAATTACCCTCTCATCTTTTCAACTTCTTAACCTCCTATCTCATTTATTACCCATCTCTTCACATCCCCATTTTTCCTTCTTTTTTTACTCCACCTTCATTATTTCCAACCCACTAACCTTTCATATCCCCTCATTACTCCCTCCACATCCGTTCCCAACCCATCCTCTAAATTCAAATCCATCCTTTCATCTCCCTCCTCTATTAAAACCATTTCTTTTCTATAATCCTCTCCAAAACCCTAACCTTCCTCCATGGCAAATCCGAAGCGTCCCCGCTCCTCCTCCTCCTCCTTCTCCTCTTTCTTCAACCCTTTCATCCCGGTGGCTCAACCTCACAGGTATGACCAACGGGTCTTTACCAATTCCTTGGCGGCCTAGCTATGGTTCCAATACTTCGTTCATCACAATATTTTCAAGGGACGAGTGATAAATTGGAATCTCTTCCCCGGTCACGTCTCCTTGTTTGACAAGGCCGGCCTCTCCTCTCTCCTTCGGCGTCAAATACCCGTCTACCCCGCTGCCGTCCGTCTATTCTATTGCAACTTGGTCCCGGACGATGACCACCCCGCCATTCAGTCCATGGTCAATGATCGTCACTTCCGTCTCACGTCTCGGGACATCGGGCACATCCTCGGCATCCCGGACAAAGGGGAAGCCTTGCCATCCTTGGCTGCTCTTTACTCCTCGGCGGCGTCCCCCTTCGACGAATTCTGCCGTATCATCTGCAAGGGCCCCAACCCTCCTGCCATCCCGGCCCTTTCTGCACAGCTGGAGCCGTTTTACTACGAGCTCCATAGGATTGTGTGTCATACACTCTTTCCTAAGGGCGGGAACTACGACGCCATTACCGGTGATGCCTTCGTGTGCATGTATTATCTTTATGCCCGGAAGTCCTTATCCTTCCCGAAGACTCTCCTTCTTCTCTTCCGGCGTGTCATGCCCGCGGGAAAGCAGAACCTCTACTACGGCTCCCTCATTACTCTCCTTCTGGAAGCCCGGCAAGTTGATCTCTCTCTTTGCTCCTCGGATGGCGTCCCTTCCTATCTTGCTGTTTCTCGTTCCCTTAGTGGCGCCTCTACTTCTCGTGCCTCGTCTTCCCAAGAGCCACCAGCTACCACTCCTGCTGCTCCCGCATCTACTCCTCCTGCTTCCGGATGATACATGCCGCTGACTCAGCAGCACTTCGACATGCGCATGGCCCAGGCAGAGGAACAGATGAGGGCTCATACTCGTGGCCTTAGGAATCTGATTCAAGCCCGCTTTTATGATCAAGCTTATTTTATCCAGCGCACCATACAAGACCGGGACATGTATCTGGATCTCAATCTTCAAGATCCAATGTACCAGGGTTCGCGCTTCTCCGATCCCAATGCCTATGGGTTCATATACCCGGACGGCATTGATCCTTATGGTTCCTTTCAACAAGCTCAGGATGGTGGGGACGATCCGGCGGACGAGTAGGGGTGTCTTCTCTTTGGGTGATGGTCTCGAATAATACATGTTCTAGTTATGTGTGTTTGTTTTGTTTTTATGTTCTGTCCTTTGCGGTCCTTCGGGGACCTTTGTGTGGTTGATCCTAGTACTTTGCAGTCCTTCGGGGACTTAGTTTATGTCTGTCTCTTGTTATCAAACTCTCATAGGGAGAGTCTTTTTATTGGTCTTTTGTAGTATGAACATCTTGCATGTATTAAGCTTTCACTTCTACATATAAATACATGCTTTTTTATTCTATGCTCTTGTTCTCATTATTGCAATTTTTTAAATTTGTTTTTTCATCTTTGACTAAGTGACAAAGGGGGAGAAAACGTATTGAGGGGGAGTTGTCTTCCTACGGGGGAGTCACTCCCTGAAGATGCTATCTCTCTATTTTGTCAATTATCAAAATGGGAGAGATTGTTGGCACATTTTATTTTGATTATTAACAGCATCTTCGTAGTGTAGTTTTCTGCGTCTTCAGATACATATCCTCTCAGAAGCTCTACATAAAGACTTTCCGTTCAAGAGCATCCATCCTTCGCATCGAAGATTGAAGCAGCTACCGGCGCTCCTTGCATAAGATGGCGTCCTCCTGCTTAGAGTCTTCGTGTCTGTACAAGTCTAGGTATATCTGTAAGCACCTAAGGACGGATGACAAGTAAAAGAACAAGTCAAAAATCAAATACCTACAGAGCGGCATACCGGCGGCATGCTTCGGCATACCGGCGGTATACCGTTTTTAGAGTCTAGAAAGTTGCTGTGACAAATTGTCGGCATACCGGCGGCATGCTTCGGCATACCGGCGGTATACCGATTTTTGTGTCCAGAAAGTTGCTGTGACAAATTGTCGGCATACCGACGGCATGCTCCGGCATACCGACGGTATACCGTTTTTAGCGACCCAAAAGTTGCTGTGACAAATTGTCGACATACCGACGGTATGCTCCGGCATACCGACGGTATACCATTTTTAGCAACCCAAAACTTGCTGTGACAAATTGTCGGCATACCGACGGCATGCTCCGGCATACCGGCGGTGTACCGAGTTTCAAATATTTGGTTTTTGATTTGCTCTGACTAGCATTAATGGTCGCATTTAATGCTCTCTAACGGTCATTAATATGACCGTTACTATTTGGCCGATATACCGACGGTATGCCGCTGCATACCGACGGCATGCCGGTCTGCCTGTATTCAGAAGCATTAAATGTCACCAACTCTTGGTTTCTCTATAAAAGAAAGCTCTCTCTCTCTCTTGAGGCTTTCACCAACTCTTGCCATAAATTTTCCAACAACCAAGAGCTCCACCATTAATACTCTTCAAGCTTTTAATTGGCATCCTCTCCTAAAGTGATAGAGTATTTAAGAGTTGTAAATTTCGATCTTTACGTGTTAGAAGATCAACAAGTTTCTCTTCTCATTTGTTGAAGTTGGCGAGCCTTCGTAAGAAAACTCGTGTGTTGAAGTTGGCGAGTCTTCGGATCCAAACTCGTGTTGAAGTTGGCGAGTTCTTCGGATCCAAACTCGTGTGTACTATTTGACTAAATAGTGGATTTAAGCCGGAGAGAGTTCCGGGACTGGATTGCCTCAAGTGAGGATACCAGGATACATCTTGTGTTTGATCTTCTCACTCTTTATTTTTATTTGTCATATATTGCTTCTGTTGCACTAGTTATTTTTTATTTCCCTATTCACCCCCCCTCTAGGGTTCTACACATCGGACCATTCGACGTGCTGGAGCGAGTTGGAGAGGTAGCCTACAGATTGGATTTGCAACAGTCTTTGGAGGGAGTTCATGATGTGTTACATGTATCTCAGCTAAGTAAATATATAACAGATTCTAGTCATGTGTTTGATCACTCAAAGATTACTGTCGGGCCGAGTTTATCATTCCACGAGGAGCCGGTAGAAGAAAGTACTGCAAGGCCAGACCATTCCTCTAGTCATCGTTGCATGGAGGCACCATGTAACAGACGAGTCGACCTAGGAATGCGAGGACGGTGTACGTCAGCATTTTCCCATATTTTTGAGAGCCTAGGTTTATTGTAGATTGTAGTTGATATTATAGTTTCTTTTAATATCGAGGACGAAATTTTCTAAGGAGAGTAGTTTGTAAAACCCCTTACCCGAATTTAGTTATATTTAGTTTAATATAACATTATGAATTATTTTGAGGATTAATTAAGCTTAGGAAAATAGAAACAATCTTTAAAAACAATAATATTTTATATAATACTTATTGAACCCAATGAGCCCAATTTTTACTCAACCTAGAGCCAACCCTAAAACCTAATTAAGTGATCAAGTAAAACAACAAACACACTTTCTAATCTCACAAAAAACCAAACACAATGGTCCTTACGCCAAAAATTATTTTTAGAAGATTAATTTCAGCATATAGTAAATTTGTAACCATAACCCCTTCACCTCCCTCTCATGGTCAAAACTCCATTTTTCTTCACCTCCCTACTTAAACCAAAGTGAGCAACCCCCAACCCTAGCTCTTTCTTTTCTCTTAACCTCCCCCTCGTTAATATAGTCACTTAAATTCGCCCATACTTCCCCTTTGGCCGAAAATCACCTCCACCAACACAAATCTGTCCAAACTTTCTCTCCATCACTTCACCAACTCTTCCATCATCTCCATAGCCCTTAAACCTCTTCTACAACCATCCTAACACTCTCCCTATCACCCTGCCATCTTTAATAGCCACCACAGCCCCTAAAATAACCTACACAAGCATTAAAAGGAGCTATAAGGAGAAGAAGTCAAATCTAATTTTTTTTTTCCAAAGAAGCTACAATTCGAGCCATTTTTAACACAGTTTCCAAAGAGGTTAGTGATCAGAACTCTTACCCTTGAAACCCCCTAGATGTCCTAAACAACACTCTTTAGGTTTTATAAAGATTTCACCAACTTATTATATATATTTTGCATGTTACACTAGAAAACCTCAATACCAACCTAGTTTTTACCCATAATGAGCACCAACTTTTAAATCATATATATATGTTAAGTAACTCTAAAATCAATTATTTAATTCTGTTTTAAACTTTAAATTATATAATTTTCTAGATTATAAAATATTTGATCTAGGATATAAATTATGGAAATTCATAAGGG
>JANAVB010043420.1:2945014-3287514 GCA_029216955.1 Iris pallida | reverse complement strand
TTCGTCTTTTATATTTATGATGACATTCTCAGCTTTATAGCCTAGTTTTACAAGCTTTACTTTTGTTAGGAGCTTGTTCGGATTATTGTATTAAGGTCTGGCCAACTTTATTACAAATTTTTTATTCTTTTATTTTATATTCAAGTGGCATCAGTATATTATTGTTTGATCAGTATTAATGCATTGGTTACCACTTAAGATTATTATCTGTGGATTAAGATGTAGTTGACTTGCCATTTTAGACCCTTTTTTGATAGCTTACGTGCATGACTTGAGGGTTCCATAGATTGGATTCATCCTTGAGTACGTACCAGTTGGCCGTGTCACGTGTTAGTCTTGAACTTTTGGGACTGGGGTGTGACAGCCATAGACAAGACTGAATTCAATATAGTATCTACTTGTGTCACTTCGTACGAGATCTGGAAAGTTCCTGAGGTAACTCATGAAGAAACTTCACAAATAAAGGAAAAAAAAAGATCAGCAGACTGACACAAGAGTATGAGGCTTTTAAGATGAAGCCAAATGAATCAATCATACAGATGTTGTCACTCCCCGTTCCCAGAATAAAGTATTTTATACGTGTACTTCTTGAATGTACTTATTCAATATTTATCATGCATTTATTCTGTATTTAAATTCTTCAAATTTGTGCTTATTAATTTTTTGTATTTTATTTTCTGCTTTTCTTGGCTCTTGGTTCATTTCGGTTCATGGGAAACCAACTTGGTTCAGTTTGGTTCAACATGGAAAGGAATGGATGGCTTGGATTTGGTGGAGAGAATGAATGGTGGAGATCCACTTGACCTTGATATAAAAGTTCTTCTTCCACTCTCTCTCTTCATTCATTCACATTTACTCCTCCACCAAACCCTAACCCATTTGGAGAGGCAAGTACATCTTGTACACCATGAGGGATTTCATGCATCCCCAATTATTTTTAGTTTATGTTATTCATCTTCTCTTCCTCTACAAGTTTAGGTCTTGAAGTTTTTGTTTTCCATGGATGGTTGGGTGTAGATCTAAGCTTTAAGTTTTGGTTTTCATATGAAATTTAGGGTTTTGATCTATCAAACATTGTTGTTTTCGAAATTAAGTGGTTCCATGTTGTAGAGAATTTAATTCTACTAAAGTTTGGCTTTTGAAAATTTAGATTTCGATTTATTTTGTGGAAGTTATGGCAAAAAGTATTTTGGTTCGTTCCTATATTCATCTGCAGCACGAACAGCATGTCGCAGAAGGCGCATGTCGCAGTAGACGCATGTTGCAATGAGGTGCATGTTGCGAAAGGCACACAGCATGTCGCAGAAGGCGCATGTCACAGTAGGCGCATGTTGCAATGAGGCGCATGTCGCGGAAGGCACACAGCATGTCGCAGAAGGCGCATGTCGCGGTAGGCGCATGTTGCAATGAGGCGCATGTCGTGGAAGGCACACAGCATGTCGCAGAAGGTGCATGTCGCAGTAGGCGCATGTTGCAATGAGGCGCATGTCGCGGAAGGCACACAGCATGTCGCAGAAGGCGCATGTCGCAGTAGCCGCATATCATGTCGCGCATGAGCCGCACTAAGGTGCATGTCGCAGTAGGCGCATGTTGCATGAGGCACATGTCGCGGTAGGCGCATATTATGTCGCAGTTGAGCCACATGAGACGCATATCGCGATAGGCGCATATCATGTCGCAGTTGAGCCACATGAGGCGCATATCATGTCGCAGTAGGCGCATATGGTGTCGCAGTTGCATGCATGTCGCAGAATAGGCCGCATATGCATAATTTGGTTGTTTCTGACTGTTATATGTCCTAATTAACTGAATTGTGGCTAGAATTTCTTTCAACTCCCAACATGAATTTGTTGATCTTTTCCTTGGATTCAAGAATATATTACCAACTATTTTATACTAGTTATGGACTCGACCATGATTAATACTAATTTGACTTTTATGCCTTGTCATGAATTGACCCTGACTATTACTTGACTAATAATTGATCATGCGTTCCTAGTTGGAACTAAGAGACTGGCTAGTCGTCTTATTGAATGAAATGAATGAGACACGTTCATGCAATGAACTATTATACTCGATTAGCCGATCCCGAATATTGGCATAAAGGCACATGCAGGCTTCAAATTATTTATTTTTATTCATTTCTTTATCTTGCAAAAATAGCATGTGTACTTTATGGTCAAGGCATGATTACTCCGTGGTTAGATTTGATTGTTGCATTACGCTATGTAAGACCTATAACATAGCCGCACGGGTATCGTTGTAGAGTTGCGCATATCGTACCCCGTACGAAAGTACTCATTTGAACGACCATGATCCACGGCATGGAACTTCACGCAACGTAGAGACTATTAAGTTAAATAAAATAATGGTGGCATGGAGAGAATGGATTCCCGAGTTCTTACATGGCAGCCCCCTTGGGACTATTAAGTGCCCGACGGGCCGGCTGGTTCCCACAGATACGGTAAATCTGTCACACGGGCAGGAAACGGTATCTGCTTATATTATTGTACATGCTATAACGGCGGGCGTCCAGCTGGGACTCATCTAACTACATGATTGGCGCAATTGATTGATTGGATAGACTAGCCTTGCTTGCACATAGTAAGAACTGAGGAATCCCTAATTGCATAATTCCAGGATAACTTGGGACTCACAATAGCAAGCCGTAGGAATTGATTGGCCGTTTAAAGATGATTTGTTTGTGTATTGTATCTACTCTGTTACCTAACTGAGATGGTCAGAATGTCAGGACATGACGGGCCAACTTCTGTCCTTGTTTGGTTGGGAGGTTGGTTCGAAGTGTCGTGATGTTATGTGAATCCTAGTGGAAAGCAGAGATCTATTATTATATCCTCTTATTACTGGTTTTAATTCCTTATATCGTGCTTCCTTGTGGTACTTGCTATTGGAGGTCTAACCTCTCTGGTTTTGCATGGCCAAATTTAGAACCGGTTCCCGAGGACTCAGCTTACTTCCACCTCCAAGATGGTCAATACTAGAGGAATGATTTCAGGAGGACTCGAATGGGTTCCTTACTTTTCCGCTCGTTTTGTTACTTACTTTATATTTTGCCATTTGGCACCGACATGTTAGTCGGATTGTCTTGCTCTTACTTTCGTACAATTGTAACTAAAGTCAGACTGCAGCTGATAACAATTGTGTATATACTTGCTATACCATCTGGCTATATTTTGTAAAGCCAGATCTCAAGAACATTTTGACTGAGCGTTTGGGACGCCTTACTGCTTTATCTTACATGTTCTCTATTTCTGTTTCTTGTTTTGAATGATTGAGACAATAGATGTGAAATGACCATAGTAAGACTTTCATGTAGTATGCACCCCCTCGTCTGGTTAGACAGCATTGATCGTATTATACGGTATTCATCTACCCGTAATACGTAGCTGGCTGAGTCATTCCCCCGCTCTCCAGTATTCTGGTTCTGGGGCGTGACAAGGTTTTAGTGGTGGCCCATACAGGTCTGATTTCAGACTTGTAGGGTATTTTTGATTTATAGGATGTCTCAATCACACGTGTTCCTTCTTGATCTCATGATTCGTTATCCTCAACCCTTGCTTGACATTCCGGTATCCTTTGACTTCATTGATCCTTCATGTCCGGTTGTTTGATTGTTCTCTTGTCCCTTTTCTTAGGGGCACTTCGTCCGCATCGGTCAGAGCTGGGCAGCAACAGCAGGAGCAACATGGACAACCTGACCAGGTTGGTCGGCAACAAGGGCCAGTCTCACCTCAGGAGGCCACCCAGGAAGAAGTGATAGTGGAACCAGCGGCTGGATCACAGTATCCGGATGTTCCACCACCACCGACAGTTCCACCTACCCAAGTGGACACACCAGTCCTTCTGGAGATCAGGAGAGGAATGATGGCTACTCAGCAACATCAGATGTTGGCCCAGCAACGTATGCACACTCAGCTACAAGAGCAGAATGTGCTACTCAACCAAGGATTGCAGACAGCATTGGAAAGAGGGGCAAGGACAGATTCAGGAGCATCAGCCAGGTTTTGTAAGTACAACTCCCGCCATTTCGAGGGCACGGAGGATGCCATCTCAGCAGATGCATGGCTTAAGGATATGGAGGCTATTCTGACAGCAGCTAAGGTACCAGCAGAAGAACGTGTAGATCTAGTGACGTTGTTACTTCAGGATCTCGTACGTGATTGGTGGGAATCAGAGGAAGTAGGTATCAGACGTCCTGTGGCTTGGGACGATTTGACAGCAAGATTCAAGACCAAGTACTATGGAGTTGTGGCACGGTTTGAGCTACAACAGAAGTTTATCAGCCTCAGGCAGGCCGGCAAGACGGTAGATGCCTATGCAGCGGAGTTCTGCAGATTGAGCAGGTTTGCCCCAGAGATGGTAGCAACAGAGAGCCAGAGGGCTATGAGATTCCAGCAAGGGTTTCACCTTGAGCTATTGTAATTGATAGAAGGGCACAATTACCAGACTTTTGATGAGATATTGACGGCGACTCGAAGGCATGAAATCACCATTCAGATGCTTGCGGTGAGGACTGGGGGTCAGAAGAGGTCCCACAGTCAGATTGAAGAAGGAGGGGGAGCAGCGCCCCGAACAACAGCACCACCCACTGGCATTCGTATCCACGATGTGGCGATACGATGACCGGCACCACCACCCAGGCAGCAGCAACAACAGCAGAAGAAGAACCAGCAACCCCCGATGGGCTGCACTTATTATGGAAAGATGGGGCACACTAGAGATGTGTATCGGATATTGAATAGACTATGTCTGATATGTGGAAATCTAGACCATCGGGTTACCACATGTCCTATGAATTCGAGGTCAGGAGGACCAGGGCAGCAGTTTCCTGCTCTGCCAGCACCAGGGGTAGGCCAGTATCGAGGACCAGCAGTGGCAGTAAGGCCGTTGGCACAGCGTCCGCAGGCTCAGATGTTTCGACAGCAGGGACCGCCGATGCAGCAACACCAGCATAGACCACCCCAGCATCACCAAGGCAGGGGCCAGCAGCAGCACCAGGCTAGGCCGCAATATGGGAACCAACAAGGAGGTCGAGGGCAGGCATTCACTCTGTCCTTGGAGGAGGCATTAGCATCGAGAGATGTTGTGGCAGGTAACATTCTCGTCGCCTCATATCCCGCAGTAGCATTGTTTGATTCAGGAGCATCACACTCATTTATATCTGCATAATTTACGACACGGCTAGGAATGGAGTTTGAGGCATTGCCAGGAAGGTTGAATATACTCACTGGCAATAGGCTCGTAGAAGTTAGTAGAGTTATTCTAGCGTGTAGCGTTGTAGTTTGTGGCCATTCCTTACCCGCCCGGTTGATAAAATTTCCTGTTGGAAATTTCGACGTTATCTTAGGCATGGACTGGCTGAAAGACAGTCATGCGACAATAGATTGTCGTAGTGGGAGTGTATCTTTTGATATTCCAGGCATGAAGCGGTTTACCTTAGTCAGGTCAGAGGCAACTCAGCAAGAGCAGGGAGTAATAACGGCAATGGAAGAAGTTCAAGTTCCGAAGGTAGTTGAAGAATTTCTAGACGTATTTCTCGAAGAACTTCCAGGACTACCACCGGTTAGAGATATTGAGTTCAGTATAGAATTGGCACCTGGAACTAAACCGATATCAGATCGAGTTTACAGAATGGCGGATTCAGAGCAGGCCAAGGTATATCAGCACATAGAGGAATTAAAGGAGAAGAAGTTCATCCAAGCTAGATTGTCACCATGGGCAGCACCAGTAGTACTTGTGGGAAAGAATGATGGGTCATCCAGATTGTGCATTGACTACAGAAAGCTTAACGCGGCAACAGTGAAAAACAAGTACCCACTACCCAGGATCGACGACTTGTTTGATCAGTTGAGCAAAGCTAGTATTTTCTCCAAGATAGATCTTCGTTCAGGGTATCATCAAGTGAGGGTTCGGAAGGAGGACATTCCCAAGACAGCATTCAGGTCGAAGTATGGGCATTATGAATTCTTAGTAATGCCGTTTGGTTTGACCAATGCTCCAGCAATATTTATGGATTTGATGAACCGCATCTTTATGCCATACTTAGATCAGTTTGTCGTTGTATTTCTTGACGACATTCTCGTATATTCTGCCAGTGAAGAGGAGCATGAAGACCACCTCAGGAAAGTGTTACAGGTTCTGAGAGAGAACCAGTTGTACGCCAAGCTCAGCAAGTGTGAGTTTTGGTCGGATCATATTTCATTTTTGGGTCATATCATATCAGGAGCTGGAGTAGCAGTGGATCCCAAGAAGGTAGAAGCAGTAGAGAGTTGGCCAGTACCCAAGACCGTAGCAGATGTGCAGAGTTTCTTGGAATTGGCAGGATATTACAGAAGGTTTGTGTCAGACTTTACAAGGCTTTCAGCACCCATGACCCGCTTGACCCGGAAGGATGTACCATTTGTTTGGTCGGCAGAATGTCAGGCATCATTCGAGACTTTGAAGAAGAAGTTGATATCAGCGTCTATTCTTACATTACCAGTTGGACCCGGAGGTTTTACAGTATATTGTGATGCGTCAGGTAAAGGACTTGGATGCGTCCTTATGCAGCATGGGAAGGTGATAGCATATGCTTCTAGGCAGCTTCGGGACCACGAAAAGAATTACCCAACTCATGATTTGGAGTTAGCAGCAGTAGTGTTTGCTCTGAAGCTATGGAGGCATTACTTATATGATGACCGAGTGGAGATGTACACAGATCATAAAAGTCTGAAGTACATCTTTACCCAGAAGGGGCTGAACATGAGACAGAGAAGATAGTTAGAGTTGATCAAGGATTATGACGTGGAGCTTCAGTATCACCCAGGCAAGGCGAATGTGGTAGCAGACGCTCTTAGCAGGAGAGGCGACACATTTATGTTGACAACCCAGAAGCATATCTTAGAAGACCTTCAGGAGATGGGCATCGAAGTTATACTTCCTGGTGATGTAGGAGTTCTAACAAGTTTACAAGTTCAATCTGATTTGGTAGACAGGATCAAGGCAGCTCAGGCACAAGACCCAAGGATTCAGAAGCTTAGGGCAGAATGTGAGTCAGGACTCAGGAAGGAG
This sequence comes from Iris pallida, assembly GCA_029216955.1. NCBI lineage: Eukaryota > Viridiplantae > Streptophyta > Magnoliopsida > Asparagales > Iridaceae > Iris > Iris pallida. Next base: position 3,280,443 of record JANAVB010043420.1, on the reverse strand, counting down.
ATGAGAATTCATGAAGATGGTACACTTAGGTTTGGATCACGTCTATGTGTGCCTAGTAGAGATATCAGACAGGAGGTCATGTCAGAAGCTCACAGTTTTCAGTATTCTATTCACCCTGGAGGAACCAAGATGTACCAAGATATCAAGCAACATTTCTGGTGGAACGGAATGAAGAGAGAGATAGCTAGATTTGTTTTCCGTTGCTTGGTATGTCAGCAAGTGAAGGCAGAACAGCAGAGGCCAGCTAGATTATTACAACCACTTCCTATCCCGAAATGGAAATGGGAGCATATTACAATGGACTTTGTGACCGGTTTACCGAGATCACCAAGTGGTAAAGATGCTATTTGGGTGATAGTAGATCGGCTTACAAAGGTGGCACACTTTCTTCCTTTCAGAGTAGGGCAATCTACAGAAAAGTTGGCAGAGTTGTATATACAACAGATAGTCAGGCAGCATGGAGTCCCTGTCAGTATTGTGTCGGATCGAGATACCCGCTTTACATCACATTTCTGGAAGAGCTTACATCATAGTCTGGGTACCAAGTTAAGATTTAGCACGGCCTACCATCCGCAGACGGATGGGCAATCAGAAAGAACGATTCAGACTTTGGAAGATATGTTGCGGGCTTGCACTTTGGATTTTGGAGGGTCTTGGGAGAGTCACCTGCACTTGGTCGAGTTCTCATACAACAATAGTTATCAAGCCAATATCCAGATGGCGCCATTCGAGGCACTATATGGTAAGAAGTGCAGGTCGCCGCTTGCATGGGATGATATCGGAGAAAGGAAAATATTAGGCCCAGAAATGATTGTTCAGACAGTTGAATTAGTTAAGAGAATTAGAGAGCGACTTCGAGTTGCGCAGGATCGGCATCGTCATTGGGCGGACCAGCATCGTAGGCCGCTAGAGTTTTCTGTTGGGAACCACGTGTTCTTGCGGATCTCACCTACCCGTGGGGTCATTAGATTTGGCGTTCGCGGGATGTTGACTCCGCGATACGTAGGACCCTTTGTTATTCTTGATAGGATAGGCGATGTTGCTTATCGTTTATCCCTTCTACCTTCGTTACGAGAGGTGCATGACGTATTTCATGTATCTCAGTTACGTAGGTATGTATCGGACCCAAGCCATGTCCTCGATCACTCTGAGCTGGTTGTTGGTACCAACCTGTCTTACGAGGAACAGCCTGTGTCCATTTTGGACCGAAGAGAGAAGATACTCAAGAATCGAACAATTAGTCTTGTCCGTGTTGCTTGGGGTCATCACTCATTGGGAGAGTCAACGTGGGAACGTGAGGATGATATCCGATCACGGTATCCACACCTGTTTGACTCACAAGGTATATCTCTTTCTGTATACCTTGATTGTCCTGATTCTTTATGCTTATCACTTTATGGGTAGAACTACTTGATATCGTGGATTGATGAATTTATATATATAGTACTTGCTTTTTGATATGGTAAAATGATTGCTTGCTCACTAGAATTGCTTGTATTAGTTTAGCTCCGACATTTATGTCCTACTTGGATCTGAAATTCCGAGGACGAAATTTTTCTAAGGAGGGTAGAGATGTCACTCCCCGTTCCCAGAATAAAGTATTTTATACGTGTACTTCTTGAATGTACTTATTCAATATTTATCATGCATTTATTCTATATTTAAATTCTTCAAATTTGCGCTTATTAATTTTTTTGTATTTTATTTTCTGCTTTTCTTGGCTCTTAGTTCATTTTGGTTCATGGGAAACCAACTTGGTTCAGTTTGGTTCAACATGGAAAGGAATGGATGGCTTGGATTTGGTGGAGAGAATGAATGGTGGAGATCCACTTGACCTTGATATAAAAGTTCTTCTTCCACTCTCTCTCTTCATTCATTCACATTTACTCCTCCACCAAACCCTAACCCATTTGGAGAGGCAAGTACATCTTGCACACCATGAGGGATTTCATGCATCTCCAATTATTTTTAGTTTATGTTATTCATCTTCTCTTCCTCTACAAGTTTAGGTCTTGAAGTTTTTGTTTTCCATGGATGGTTGGGTGTAAATATAAGTTTTAAGTTTTGGTTTTCATAGTTTTGGTTTTCATATGAAATTTAGGGTTTTGATCTATCAAACATTGTTGTTTTCGAAATTAAGTGGTTCCATGTTGTAGAGAATTTAATTCTACTAAAGTTTGGCTTTTGAAAAGTTAGATTTCGATTGATTTTGTGGAAGTTATGGCAAAAAGTATTTTGGTTCATTCCTATATTCATCTGCAGCACGAACAGCATGTCGCAGAAGGCGCATGTCGCAGTAGGCGCATGTTGCAATGAGGCGCATGTCGCGGAAGGCACACAGCATGTCGCAGAAGGCGCATGTCACAGTAGGCGCATGTTGCAATGAGGCGCATGTCGCGGAAGGCACACAGCATGTCGCAGAAGGCGCATGTCGCAGTAGGCGCATGTTGCAATGAGGCGCATGTCGCGGAAGGCACACAGCATGTCGCAGAAGGCGCATGTCGCAGTAGGTGCATGTTGCAATGAGGCGCATGTCGCGGAAGGCACACAACATGTCGCAGAAGGTGCATGTCACAGTAGCCGCATATCATGTCGTGCATGAGCCGCATTAAGGCGTATGTCGCAGTAGGCGCATGTTGCATGAGGCGCATGTCGCGGTAGGCGCATATCATGTCGCAGTTGAGCCACATGAGGCGCATGTCGCGATAGGCGCATATTATGTCGCAGTTGAGCCACATGAGGCGCATATCATGTCGCAGTAGGCGCATATGGTGTCGCAGTTGCATGCATGTCGCAGAATAGGCCGCATATGCATAATTTGGTTGTTTCTGACTGTTATATGTCCTAATTAACTGAATTGTGGCTAGAATTTCTTTCAACTCTCAACATAAATTTGTTGATCTTTTCCTTGGATTCAAGAATATATTACCAACTATTTTATACTAGTTATGGACTCGACCATGATTAATACTAATTTGACTTTTATGCCTTGTCATGAATTGACCCTGACTGTTACTTGACTAATAATTGATCATGCGTTCCTAGTTGGAACTAAGAGACTGGCTAGTCGTCTTATTGAATGAAATGAATGAGACACGTTCATGCAATGAACTATTATACTCGATTAGCCGATCCCGAATATTGGCATACAGGCACATGCAGGCTTTAAATTATTCATTTTTATTCATTTCTTTATCTTGCAAAAACAGCATGTGTACTTTATGGTCAAGGCATGATTACTCCGTGGTTAGATTTGATTGTTGCATTACGCTATGTAAGACCTATAACATAGCCGCACGGGTATCATTGTAGAGTTGCGCATATCGTATCCCGTACGAAAGTACTCATTTGAACGACCATGATCCACGGCATGGAACTTCACGCAACGTAGAGACTATTAAGTTAAATAAAATAATGATGGCATGGAGAGAATGGGTTCCCGAGTTCTTACATGGCAGCCCCCTTGGGACTATTAAGTGCCCGACGGGCCGGCTGGTTCCCACAGATACGGTAAATCTGTCACACGGGCAGGAAACGGTATCTGCTTATATTATTGTACATGCTATAACGGCGGGCGTCCCTCTGGGACTCGTCTAACTACATGATTGGTGCAATTGATTGATTGGATAGACTAGCCTTGCTTGCACATAGTAAGAACTGAGGAATCCCTAATTGCATAATTCCAGGATAACTTGGGACTCACAATAGTAAGCCATAGGAATTGATTGGACGTTCAAAGATGATTTGTTTGTGTATTGTTTCTACTCTGTTACCTAACTGAGATGATCAGAATGTCAGGACATGACGGGCCAACTTCTGTCCTTGTTTGGTTGGGAGGTTGGTTCGAAGTGTCGTGATGTTATGTGAATCCTAGTGGAAAGCAGAGATCTATTATTATATCCTCTTATTACTGGTTTTAATTTCTCATATCGTGCTTCCTTGTGGTACTTGCTATTGGAGGTCTAACCTCTCTGGTTTTGCATGGCCAGATTTAGAGCCGGTTCCCGAGGACTCAGCTTACTTCCACCTCCAAGATGGTCAATACTAGAGGAATGATTTCAGGAGGACTCGAGTGGGTTTCTTACTTCCCCGCTCGTTTTGTTACTTACTTTATATTTTGCCGTTTGGCACCGACATGTTAGTCGGATTGTCTTGCTCTTACTTTCGCATAATTGTAACTAAAGTCAGACTACAGCTGATAACAATTGTGTATATACTTGCTATACCATCTGGCTATGTTTTGTAAAGCCAGATCTCAAGAACATTTTGACTGAGCGTTTGGGACGCCTTACTGCTTTATCTTACATGTTCTCTATTTCTGTTTCTTGTTTTGAATAATTGAGACAATAGATGTGAAATGACCATAGTAAGACTTTCATGTAGTATGCACCCCCTCGTCTGGTTAGACAGCATTGATCGTATTATACGGTATTCATCTACCCGTAACACGTAGCTGGCTGAGTCATTCCCCCGCTCTCCAGTATTCTGGTTCTGGGGCGTGACAGATGTTCATACATTTCCTATATATAACTAATCCTCAATCTTCTTGGTAGGATTATAGTAACCATGAAAGATTATAAAGGTGCTCAGGGGACTGGCCAAGAATTGGAACCCGAAGGCTACCGCGATCATTGAAGGAAACGATCTCACCACAATATCATTGGATATCATTGGAGACACTGATGGAGAAACTTATGACCCATGAGCTTGACCTACAAGACTTTGAAGAGGAAACCCCAAAGAAAAAAATCTATCGTCTTCAAAGTACAAGCCAAAAGGTTCTCAAGTGAAGACACTGATGATGAAGATTCAGATGGTGATGAACAAGCCCTACTGGTCAAAAACTTCAAGAAGTTCTTGAGGTTTGAGAAATCAAACCGAAATAAGAAAGACGTACAAGAAAGCAATGAAGAAGAAACCATATGTATGGATGCAAGAAGACCAGACATATCAAGAAGGACTGTCCAATAGCCAAGAAGAGCAGTCGATACGATCGATCAAGCAGAAAGTCAACAACTGGTCGAAAGTATACAAATACCAGCATCTAGTACGAAAGCAAAACCAGTAAATTAGAAGAAGAGAAAGATTCATCAGCTCAGCAAATGTCTGCTTAATAGCATTTGATCAGGTCAGAGAATCCTCTATATGATGACTTTATTTTCGATGAACCCTCTGATGCTTTTAGCGACATACTTGATGAACATAAAAATGTATTAGACAAGTACAAGTAATCTCGAAAAGAGATAAAGGCATACACAACCAAAGTGGATAGATTTTATAACTTATTGCAAGATAAAAAGGAGACATCTACCACAGGTAACGCGAAAGAAATAGTTAGTATTAAGCGAAGTTTTCATGAGGCTCAATACAAGGTTGATAAGAGAGAGAATGACTATGCAAAAGTACTTGCTCTATATGATTCTGAGAAAAAACTAAACATTGATACTAAACAAAAGCTGAAAGATATGACTGAGAAATATATAGCAGCTTGTTCAATCTTTAAAAAGTTAGAGATAAAGTTAGGCAAACATGTTGATTATGTTATACTGCCTAAGACTGTCCTACTATACAACATATATCAAATAGGACACGATAAAAGAAATTACGCAAGCAATATGTTCCACATAATTAGGCTTTCATTTACAAGTATCCACGTAAGACACAAAAGCCTCATGTCTGTACTGAAATAAAGGACACTAACTCTCGAATCATATGTACATACTGTGGTCAACATGGGCACATATCACAGTACTGTAGAATTAGAAAGTTAATAGACATGAATAAATATACATGGATACCTAAACCTAACAATGCTGGACCCTCAAAGAAATGGGTACCAAATGTCACATCTACTCGTCTTGTAAGTGGGCCAACCCTCTTATGCTAGAAGCAAATGGATCATCGATAGCGAGTGTTTGCGGCACATGACATTTACACATCTCTATTTGCGACGCTATCAATGAAAAAAGAAGGATACATCTTATTCGGTAATAATCTGAGAGGTAATATTATAGGTAATGGTATTGTTGGTATTTTCCCTTATCCAGAAATAAAAGATGTTTGTCTTGTAATTGAATTAAAATATAACCTTCTAAGCATTAGCCATCTTGCTGACAATGGTTATGGCATTAATTTTGTTAAAGACAAATGTTCTATATATGATATGTCGACTGGTAATCCTATCTATAAAGGAATCAGGGAGAATAATATTTATGTTTTCTTTTTAGAAAGTACTAACAGTGCTAGTAAGTGCCTAGTAGTCAACCAGGATGAGAGTTGGCTATGGCATATGAGACTAGGACACGCAAACATTGATACTATTTCAAGACTATCAACGAAGAAATTTATAAAAAGACTACCGGAGATATCATTCAAGAGAGACATAGTATGTGCCGATTGCGAAAATACAAAGCAACTAGATCCTCATTTAAATCCATCAATGTTGTAGTACTTCTAGACCCTTGCAATTGATGCACATAGATTTGTTTGGACTTAGTAGAGTCGACAGCCTTGGTGGTAGGCTCTACGCTTTTGTTATTGTTGATGATTTCTTTAGATATAGATGGGTTTTCTTTTTATCAAATAAAAATGATGCACTTTTTGAATTTGAGATTTTCTGTAAAAAGGTTCAAAACGAAAAAGATTTCATGATTATTCATATCCGAAGTGATCATGGAGGCGAATTCGTAATTCTGATTTCAAAGAGTTTTGCGAAACAAATAGTTTTTCTCATGATTACTCGTATCCGATGTGATCATGGAGGCGAATTCATAAATTCTGATTTCAAAGAGTTTTACGAAATAAATGACTTTTCCTGTCCTAGAACTCTCCAACAAAATGGTGTTGTGGAACGAAAGAAAAGACTTTAAGCGAAATGGCTAGAGTCATGCTTAACCTGCATAATCTTTCGAAATATTTTTGGGCTGAAGCTGTAAGTACAGCTTATCATGTTTTGAATAGGATTCTGATTCGACCTATATCGAAAAAGACTCCCTGTGAACTATGGTTTAATCACATTCCAAATATTTCATATTTTAATATTTTTGGATGTCGTTGTTTTATTATGAACACCAAGGATAACTTGGGTAAGTTCGACTGGAAGGCAGACGAAGGGTTATTCCTTGGTTATGTTGCCAAGTGTAAGGAATATAGAGTTTTCAATAAAAGATCTATGATTATTGAAGAATCTATTAATGTTTTATTTGATAAGCTCAACAATCAAGTATCTAGTGACAGTGATGACGAAGATGCAAGGAACACATCCAAAGTATCTAAGATACTAATGCTGACAAGAACTATCTGGAGAGTCTACCAAAGAAGATGAAGTTCATAAAAGACCATCCAGAGACCCTTGTCATAGGTGATGTATCGAAGGGAGTAGGTAAACGTTCTTCTACTAGGGATATTGCTTCTAATGTTGCATTCATTTCTCAAGTAGAACCTAAATAGTAGCAGATACATTCTCAGATGAGTTTTGGATTTATGCCATGCAAGAGGAACTAAACCAGTTCGAGAGAAACCAAGTTTGGAAATTTGTTCCCAAACCTATTGGTCAATCTGTAATTGGTACCAAATGGGTATTCCGAAATAAACTAAATGAGAATGGACAACTTCTACGCAACAAAGCACGTCTAGTAGCTCAAGAAGAAAGAATTGATTATAATGCAATTTATGCTCCTGTTGCTAGACTAGAATCCATTCGCAAGCTTTGTGCATTCACATGTTTTCACGATTTTAAACTTTTTTAAATGGACGTAAAAGTGCATTTTTAAATAGATTTATAAAAGAAGAGGCTTTTGTGAAACAACCCCTGGCTTTGAAGATTTTTAATTTTCAGATCATGTTTTCATGTTATGTAAGGCACTCTACGGACTCAAACAAGTCACTCGTGCTTGGTATGATCGCCTAAGTACCTTCCTACTTGAAAATTGTTTTTCAAAATGGAGAGTTGATACTACCTTATTTATCAAATATTCAAATAATGATATTTTACTAGTGCAAATTTATGTAGATGATATTATATTTGGTTCTACTAACGAACATCTATGTCAAAAAATTTCTAAGTGTATGTAGAGTGAGTTTGAGATGAGTATGATGGGAGAGCTAAACTACTTCCTTGGACTGTAAATCAAATAAAACTCTCAGAGAACCTTCAACAATCAAGCTAAGTACACGAAGGACTTGCTGAAGAAGTTTGACTTTGACAACGCAAGGCCTATCGGGACTCCTATGGCTACATCAACCAAACTTGATCTTGATGAAAATGGAAAACCAGTTGACAAGCGTAAGTATCGATGTATGATTGGTAGTTTATTATATTTAACTGCTAGTCGACCCAATATTATGTTTAATGTTTGTATCTATGCAAGATATCAAGCTAACCCTAAGGAATCACACTTATGCACAGTTAAGCGTATCTTTTGATACCTTAAACGAACTTATATTGTCGGCTTATGGTATCTTAAAACCACATCATTTGACCTAATTCGGTATTCTGGTGCTGATTTTGCGGATGCAAAGTAGATCGTAAAAGTACCGGTGGTGCGTGTTATTTTCTAGACAAAGCTTTAGTCTCATGGTTTAACAAAAAGCAAAATTCTGTTGCATTGCCAACGACTGAAGTCGAGTATATCGCTGCAGGTCATTATAGTGCACACATTTTGTGGATGAAGCAAGCCCTATAAGATTGTAATCTATGCTACACTAAGATTTCCATATATTGTGACAACACTAGTACTATAAATCTGACTAAGAACCCTGTATGTCACAAACGCACTAAATATATTGAAATACGTCATCACTTTTTACGTGATCACCAACAACACAGGAATATCTGTTTAGAATTTATTGACACAGATCATCAACTGTAACTCCTCTTTCCGAAATTTTGTGATATATTTTTTATTTTTTATTTGATTAGTTTACATTTAATTTTTCTATTCATAGGAGTTGTGACTAAGCCCACAGGTGATTTATGACCATCTTGTGGTCACATGATCTCTAGATAGGGTTTATAAGCATGCTATAGCTATATTATATTTTCCTATGATTTTTAGACATTTTTATATATTTATTTATTAAAGATATATTTATTTTATTGACTTTCATGAATTACTATCAGGTCATTTGGGACTATTTGAGACAAGTTATTTTATTTAGGTTCTAGGATGTTAGAAATATTTTCTAGAATATTTTAGAATTTTTCTGGATTTTTTTAGAATTTTTGGAAATTTTTATATAATTAAAACCTATAGAAATTATATTTTATAGGCTTTAGGAATTTACTGTGAGGTCATATGATGATATTTTGTGTTAAAATATTCTATTTAGATTCTAGACACTTAGAAATATTTTCTAGAATTTTCTAGAATTTTTCTGGATTTTTCTGTAATTTATTTTAATTTATTTGGACTTAAAATGATTTTTAAATGATTTTTGAATTAAAATAATTAATTACCCAGTAATTCACCCAGGGGGGGCCCACCTGTCGGCGCCCAGGCTGAACCGCCTCTCTCTCTCTCTCCTATATATATATTATTATATTCGAAACCCTAATTAAATTTCAGTCGCCTTTTTTAGAGAGAGTTCCAGTAGAGATCTCGACTTCCCGAGACGATTGCCATCAACTCCGACGTGATTTTAGCGTGCTATTTTTTTATTGGATTCGTTTCGAGGTAAACTTTCTGAATATATAACTTATTTTCATATATATTATTCCTAAATTTCTGGAAAATTAGTAGAGTGCCGGTTGTCCGAAACTTGACACGTTTCGGTATTTTCGAGATTCCGGGAGAAACAGAAATCGAAATCACGAAACGCTTGAATTTTAGGAAAGCTAACACAGAGCTCTACGACATATATTTTTTTCAGAAATTAATTCGTTCATCTAGTATTTTAGTTATTCTGTTGAACTCAGAATTGATCGGTTGATCACCGTTTTGGTCACGATTAGCCATAACGGTGATATCTTTCGATCAAAGCGTGATTTTGTGGCACGGTTGATTCCAGCGCACTTGTGGTGCAGAAATCTACCAAGGTGCACTTTCAAAATCTAGAGTTCATAGCGTTTGACTAGATAGTCAACGGCACGTCTCAATTTGCGTGCTATGGTTTCCAAAATTGGAAAACACGACTTTGATGGCTAAACTTGCATGTTTAGATTATATTCATATTATTATTAGGTTAAATTAGGTTTTTAAGTGAATTATTCTAGAATTAATTATTATTAGATTAGTAACCCAACTAGCCACTATTCCATGAATTTAGAACTAGAACATTAGAATTGATTTATAGTTTTCGTGCACGGTTCATGGTGCGACATGTGTTATAGGTTGACAGCACCTAAATCGACATCCCCTCTTCCTCGACTTGTGACTACGGTTTGTGCAAGGACCTCCAGGCAAGTATACCGTGCCTCCCTCTACAGTTTTATTTACATGCATTGTATTTCATTTTTCAGTTTTGATTGTTTATGGACATGTGCTTTTTGTATTATATTCTGTTGAGTTGTTTTCATTGCATATAGTCGTGTTCATATTTGGTCTTGTGGTTCTTACTTGGAGTTTCTTACCAGTACATTGCTTGAGTCGTGTCATAGAACAAGTGCGTGTAGTGAACTGCTAAATCCTTGACTATCGTTTTACCCAACCAGAGAGTCCACGCTCGGGATGAGGGTTGATCCGTTGCACCAGAGAGTCCACACTCGAGACGAGGGTGTTTGTTTCCTTGGCACCAGAGGGTCCACTCGGGACGAGGGTGTTTGTCTTGATCTGTTTGCATCAGAGAGTCCACTCGGAAAGAGGATGTTGACTTATACTTGCATCAGAGAGTCCACTCAGGACGAGGATGTTGACTTATACTTGCATCAGAAAGTCCACTCGGGACGAGGATGTTGACTTATACTTGCACCAGAGAGTCCACACTCGGGATGAGGGTGTCTTGCCGTGAACTAACCAGAGAGTCCACACTCGGGACGAGGGTTAGTGATTAGAACTAACCAGAGAGTCCACACTCGGGACGAGGGTTAGTGATTAGTTCAAACCTGCGAGTCCACTCGGGATGAGAGTTTGGTTCTTCCATTGATCTCGTGTTCATTGTTCACTCGGCAATTCATTTATACGTAGTTGTTCTAGTGTTCGTATTCGTGTTCGTAGTCATTTTTTGTGTTCTTATTTTTTCTTATTTATTTTCTTACGCATGATAAAACTGCTAGATAGGCATATTTTTATGTATCTTGCTATGTCCTCTGAGGACCTGATAATCTCTTCAGGTTAGTGATTGCATAGAGTTAGTTAGTAGTTCTGGATGGCGGATGATTATGACACTTGTGGGTTTCAGATGATTGCAATATTGCTTGTGAGATTTAGGTATTTGTCAGTGATATTACGTTGTTATCCTCTCGTGCTTTCCTTTCAGTATCATGCGATATCCTATTTATTGATTCAGTTTATAGACTCTTGTTATATTCCTTGGAGTCTTATCGGACATTTATGCTAGTGGGCTGCAGACCACGATCCATAGTGTTCATTCATGTTTCGTATACTTATTGTTGATTTGAGATATAGATTACATTGCCAAGATTTGGCAGTAGACCATAGCCTTGACAGCGTTTACGTATTCGAGTCGGGCCGGAGTTTTCTCGATACGTAGCTGGCTTGCTCATGAGCTCGCATCCGAAAAGCGGGTGTGGATCGTGACAAGTTTTTTGGTAGCCCATGCAGGTCAGATCATATCGTATCGGTTACGTAACTGTACTGATAAGAGCCTGCGAATATGACTAAACCTTAGAAATCTCAATCCACTCTGCCTTGAAAATTCTTTTAGAAATTTCTCTACCGCCTTTGAAACCTCGAATTCGTTCTCGATTATTCTCCCTTGCCCTCCCGTACCATTGATTCTCGTCCCTTCCTATTTCGGGGTGACGAATGATCGTGTTGTCTAGAATTCATCAGATATTCCTAAGTTATTGTATAATATTGCTTGACTATTGAATATTTGGTTGTTTATAGATATAAAGAATTATAGATGCCATACGCCCTAGATATCTGTTGGTAGAATCGTTAGCAACTAGTTAGAAGGTTATAAGATTTTAGTGCGTGTTTTGAGGAGTAGTGTGACCAAATGTGGGTAGAAGTCCTCAAGTATTCAGAGTTATAAAATGACTATAGAAGGTCATAAAATATTTTTGAGAAATTAAATTTAAGGAGATTAAGGTAATAGTAGACTTTGATTTTTAAGGAATAGTTATGAATTAGAATTTCGAGGACGAAATTATTTTTAAGGTAGATAGATTTGTAACTCCTCTTTCCGAAATTTTGTGATATATTTTTATTTTTTATTTGATTAGTTTACATTTAATTTTTCTATGATCATAGGAGTTGTGACTAAGCCCACAGGTGATTTATGACCATCTTGTGGTCACATGATATCTAGATAGGGTTTATAAGCATGTTATAGCTATATTATATTTTCCTATGATTTTTAGACATTTTTAGATATTTATTTATTAAAGATATATTTATTTTATTGAATTTTATGAATTACTATAAGGTCATTTAGGACTATTTTGAGACAAGTTATTTTTATTTAGGTTCTAGGAGGTTAGAAATATTTTCTAGAATATTTTAGAATTTTTTTGGATTTTTTTAGAATTTTTGGGAATTTTTATATCATTAAAACCTATAGAAATTATATTTTATAGGCTTTAAGAATTTACTGTGAGGTCACATGATGATATTTTGTGTTAAAATATTCTATTTAGATTCTAGACACTTAGAAATATTTTCTAGAATTTTCTATAATTTTTCTGGATTTTTCTGCAATTTATTTTGATTTATTTGGACTTAAAATAATTTTTAAATAATTTTCTGAATAAAAATAATTAACTATCCAGTAATTCACCCGGAGGGGCCCCTCGGCGCCCAGGCTGAACTGCCTCTCTCTCTCTCCCCTATATATATATATATATATATATATATATATATATATATATATATATATATATATATTATATTCTAAACCCTAATTAAATTTCAGCCGCCTTTTTGAGAGAGAGTTCTAGTAAAGATCTCGACTTTCCGAGACGATTGCCATCAACTCCGACGTGATTTTATCGTGCCGTTTTTTTATTGGATTCATCTCGAGGTAAACTTTCTAAATATATAAGTTATTTTTGTATATATTATTCCTAAATTTCTGGAAAATTTATAGAGTGTCGGTTGTCTGAAACTTGACACGTTTCGATGTTTTCGAGATTCCGGGAGAAGTAGAAATCGAAATCATGAAGCCTGAAGTTTCGGAAAGCTAACACAAAGCTCTACGACATATATTTTTTCCAGAAATTAATTCGTTCATCTAGTATTTTAGTTATTCTATTGAACTCAGAATTGATCGGTTGATCACCGTTTTGGTCACGATTAGCCATAACGGCGATATCTTTTGATCAAAGCGTGATTTTGCGGCACGGTTCATTCCAGAGCACTCATGGCGCTAAAATCTACTAGGGTGCACTTTCAAAATCTAGAGTTCATAGCATTTGACTAGATAGTCAACGGTACGTCTCAATTTGCGTGTCATGGTTTCCAAAATTGGGAAACACGACTTTGATGGCCAAACTTGCATGTTTAGATTATATTTAGATTATTATTAGATTAAATTAGGTTTTTAAGTGAATTAGTTTAGAATTAATTATTATTAGATTAGTAACCCAACTAGCCACTATTCTATGAATTTAGAACTAGAACATTAGAATTGATTTATAGTTTTCGTGCACGGTTCATGGTGCGATATGTGTTATAGGTTGACAGCTCCTAGATCGGCATCCCCTCATCCTCGACTTATGACTACGGTTTGTGCAAGGACCTCCAGGCAAGTATACCTTGCCTCCCTCTACAGTTTTATTTACATGCATTGTATTTCATTTCCCAGTTTTGATTGTTTATGGACATGTACTTTTCGTATTATATTCTGTTGAGTTGTTTTTATTGCATATAGCCGTGTTCATGTTTGGTCTTGTGGTTCATACTTGGAGTTTCTCACCAGTACCTTGCTTGAGTCGTGTCATAGAACAAGTGCGTGTAGTGAACTGCTAAATCCTTGACTATCGTTTTATCCAACCAGAGAGTCCACACTCGGGACGAGGGTTGATCCATTGTACCAGAGAGTCCACACTCGGGACGAGGGTGTTTGTTTCCTTGGCACCAGAGGGTCCACTCGGGACGAGTGTGTTTGTCTTGATCTGTTTGCATCAGAGAGTCCACTCGGGACGAGGATGTTGACTTATACTTGCATCAGAGAGTCCACTCGGGACGAGGATGTTGACTTATACTTGCATCAGAGAGTCCACTCGGGACAAGGATGTTGACTTATACTTGCACCAGAGAGTCCACACTCGGGACGAGGGTGCCTTGCCGTGAACTAACCAGAGAGTCCACACTCGGGACGAGGGTTAGTGATTAGAACTAACAAGAGAGTCCATACTCGGGACGAGGGTTAGTGATTAGATCATGCCTACGAGTCTACTCGGGGCAAGGGTTTGGTTCTTCCATTGATCTCGTGTTCATTGTTCACTCGGCAGTTCATTTATACGTAGTTGTTCTAGTGTTCGTGTTCGTGTTCGTGTTCATAGTCATTTTTCGTGTTCTTTTTTTATTTATTTTCTTGCGCATGATAAAACTGCTGGATAGGCATATTTTTATGTATCTTGCTATGTCCTCTGAGGACATAATGATCTCTTCAGGTTAGTGATTGCGTGGAGTTAGTTAGCAGTTCTGGATGGCGGATGATTATGACACTTGTGGGTTTCAGATGATTACAATATTGCTTGTGAGATTCAGGTATTTGACAGTGATATTATGTTGTTATCCTCTCGTGCTTTCCTTTCAGTATCATGCGTTATCCTATTTATTGATTCAGTTTATAGACTCTTGTTATATTCCTTGTAGTCTTATTGGACATTTATGCTAGTGGGCTGCAGACCACGACCCATAGTGTTCATTCATGTTTCGTATACTTATTGTGGATTTGAGATATAGATTACATTGCCATGATTTGGCAGTAGACCATAGCCTTGACAGCGCTTACGTATTTGAGTCGAGCCAGGGTTCGCTCGATACGTAGCTGGCTTGCTCACGAGGTCGCGTCCGAAAAGCGGGTGAGAAGGTCGATCGAAACCTTATCTATGATGGTAGCTATGGTCAACTGTAAGAAGGCCGATCGAAACTTGAGATGTAGATTACATTCATGTTTTATTTTAGAATTCCTTTCAGTCTTCCCAAAACTATGATGGTAGCTATGGTCAACTGTAAGAAGGCCGATCGAAACCTTATCTATCCTATGATCCTTCCTATCATATTTCGTAGATATGACATTCCTTTGGATTCTTGTCCCATTGATGACACCCCACCAGAACTCCATAGGTCTCGTAGATTTTCTCCTCCTACTGCAGTTGGTGTCGTAGGTGTTCCACATGTCGCTCTGGTTCCTCAGCATGATCCAGCCCTTGCTGATGTCCCTGTCACGCCCCAGCCCCAAAATAAGTGGGACTAACACGTGATTATGCCAGCTGGTATACAGACGTAGGCTACTCTAATATATGGAACCTACGACACATACTTATGCTGTATTTGAGCTCCAGCTCAGCTAGTATAACAATGGGTCGCATATATAATATAAATGATCTCATCCACAATATACAAATATTAACTAAGCAGGAAACACTGAAAATATATATGAACTGAAGGAAATGATAGTATGAAAGTGCCAATAGTCGGGTGGAAACAAATCTACTACCAAATGACTATTATTAATCAAAAATAGGAAATAGTCCAGTACATCTGAAATAAAAAGAAATGCAAGAAAATAAGTGATCCATCTAGAAGAAGATCACGGAAACTCCGAAGGCAAGATCTCATCGTCTAAAAGTGTAGAGTTAGGTCATAATCCGTACACCTGAGGGTACTCCTGTTCGTCCAAGTCTGGAAGGAAACCAGGTCCTCAGTGGGACATAACAAGATACAAACAACATGCTATAGATACTGAAATATAAATATATACATAAGGGTTTTCTAACCTCCTAAGTGCAGATTTAGAGGACAACATTCAACGCATGGGCAAGTGTAGGCTGAAATAGGATCTCCACGTAGCTTGAGGCTAGTGGTATACATATACTATCTCACAGTCATCTGTAAACTTTCGTAACGATCGGCGATCGTCAGAGGGTATCTGTAAATAGGGGTCATCAACCCATAGTTTCCTCCAGATACTATGGTTACCGATTTGGGTAGCCCATACGCCTAGTGACTGTCCTCCCCTTCAATCCCCATACTGACCAAGTCGTATACATAACATGTCCAGCTTGTAACTGCTTGAGTCTCTATTGCACTAAATCAAAGTAGTTACGTTTCTAACCGTTACACGTCCAGTACGTACCGATAGCCAGTCGAGTACGATAGTCCGTGCCCCTAACATGAATCTCATATCCGTATCATGTGTATGTCACGGCCAAGGGAGATATGATAATATCCCACTGATACAGGACAGTCGTCTAGCAACTAAGTCAACATGCATAAACAAATAAAAGCAAATGAATCAACGAACTCCGTCGATCGCACCCAAGTTTAGCTTGGACGCACAGTTTATATCACAAGTGCTGAAGTAAACATGAAGTAAATTTAATACATGCTAAAATAGAAGTATTTAAACAGTAACCATAGCAAGGTATACTTGCCTGGTGACTGAGTAATGGCAAAAAATGTCCAGGTAGTGAGCTCGGCAAGTCAATTGTCGTAGAAAAGATAAAATTCGAATGAATGTCTCCGGATGCTAAAATAAACATCACGAACGTTCTCAGAATGAGTGAGAAATCTAGAATAGCCTACCCATAAATCCAATTTGGACTCAAGGGCAAAAATAGCAGTTTCGAATCAAAATTAGGTCCGCCGTTGGGCCCACTTTACACCAAAAAACGTGCCAGAACCAAATTTCTGTAAATTTAATAAAATATGTCCACAAGACGAGAACGACGATATGAACTCAACGGTATGTCTAAAATTGGATTTCGATGAGCCGAAATCAAAATCATCCGTTAAGTAGGACTGTGGGGACCGCAAAAGGGCGATTCGGTCAACAGTCTCATAATTGGATGAAACTTGGGTCATATGATAAGGCAAATATTATGAGTCTAGTGGCGCAAGTTTCATTGAGATATCATGAGCGCACAGAAACAAATTATAATTTTTTGAAAAATCTCGATACGGTAGTTTTTGATGGATACGGGTCAAATTCGTCGCGCATACGCGACGATTTCATATTCCATCAAATCCTACATGTCGGGGAAAACCGTACGCGCCTTTCGGTGCAATCGGTTCGAGCCGGGGTGGTCTGGTTTGTCGGGACGGACCCCGACTTGAAGAAATTCTATGTTTGAACTACTTTATGGAGCCTAGTTTGGCTCTGGTTTTGATCTGCTTATAGGTCGAATTAGGTTCTAGAATTTGGTGCGGTCATAGACAAGTTAACCGAGAATGGATGAGTGCAAGTGGCGCTGGATTTCGTTGAATGAGCAGAAAGTTATGCTCGCTGAAACTTCCAGAAAAACCACAGAATTCTGAATAAAATTCTAATGGAAGGTTGTGGTTTTTCATGGTTTTGGATCTAGATTTTAGCTATGTTTTAATCCGAATCCATTGCTACGAATTGAATCGAAACGAAGAGGGTTAAGTAGAGTGTGTACCTAAAAAGTCAGATCGGAATTCGGCTGTTCGAGGAGGGAGAACGGGGTCCGTGAAAATGGCTCAGCGCAACAGTATTTTGTTGTGCGCACAATAATTCGAAGTATTCCGAGCCTCTGTCGAGCACGCATCGAGGACGACTACAGCGATGCTTGTGAGTTGAGGCAAACAGTTCGAGATTGCCGACGTGGCCCAATGTTGACACTGTTCCAGGTGGTGTCGATGTGGATGGAGAAGGAGAATAAGGAGATAGAAAATTGAGAGTAGAAGAAGAAGATATGGGGAGGAATGGAGATTGTGATAGAGGAGAAGGAATTAAAGATTTGGAGGAGAACGTTCAGATATGAACGTTGGAAATGAGTGTGGTGTCATGCGCGGAAGTATCGGCTTGGAAAGAGGAAGCTCCCCGTTCCTTCATGCTTGTGGAGACTATGGAACCCGCTACATGGTTTTGAAAGGGGGAGTAGGTTATCGGGTTTGAGAGGAATTAAAAACCCATTAAGGTTTAAAGTTAGGAATTGGTTTTAGGCTATGGTTTACTGTAGGTTTTGGTAGGATATAGAAATTAGAATGAATACATGGAAATAATAATAATAGTAATAATAATAATAACAGTAGTAGTAATAATAATAATAATAATAATACTAATAATAATAATAAAGATATAAATGGGAAAATTATATTCTACCCAACTAAGTAGAAATTTCATCCTCGAAATTAGACTAAAGCACGACATGAATGAAAAAGAAATTAAATGCAGAAGGAAAATTCTAACTATGTAAAAACGTACCTAGATTCTCTAAAGGATGGTGAAATCGATTGCGTATGTCATCTTCGCGCTCCCAGGTGGACTCTCCTAGCGAATGATGCTTCCATGACACAAGAACCCAAGGGATAGACTGATTCCTCAAGACCTTCAAGCTCCGGTCTAGAATCTCTACAGGTTGCTCCTGATATGATAAGCTTGGCCCCACTGTGATCTCGGAGTGATCCAACACATGGCTGCTATCTGCTACGTACCGTCTCAACTGCGATACGTAAAACACGTCATGGACTCCCTCAAGTGAAGGTGGCAACGTCAATCTGTAGGCAACCTCTCCAACACGCTCCAATATGTCAAACGGTCCAATATACCTTGGACTCAACTTTCCTCATCTGTCAAAGCGAATGGTGCCTCGGATTGGTGATATCCTCAAGAATACGTGATCGCCTTCCTTAAACTCCAAAGGTCGATAATGAAGATCAGCCCACTGCTTCTGTCTGTCTTGAGCTACTCGAAGATGCCCTTGAATCAGCTTTACCTTCTCAACTGTGCTAACCACCAGCTCTGGTCCCAATATCTGACGCTCTCCTATGTCGCTCCAACAAACTGGCGACCTACACTTCCTACCATACAACGCTTCAAATGGAGCCATTTGTATACTCGCTTGATAGCTATTGTTGTAGGAAAACTCCACCAAGTACAGGTGATCTTTCCATGAGCCTCTAAAATCTAACATGCAAGCTCTCAGCATATCTTCTAACGTCTGAATAGTACATTTTGACTAGCCATCGGTTTGAGGATGATAAGTCGTACTAAACTTCAGACGTGTCCCTAAACTTTCCTGCAGGCTTCTCCAGAAGTGGGACGTGAATCTCGAATCTCGATCTGACACAATGCTAACTGGTACACCGTGTAGCTTCACAATTTGCTTCATGTACATATATGCCAGCACCTCTATAGATTGTCCAACTCTGAATGGTAAAAAGTGAGCTGACTTGGTGAGTCGGTCCACTATTACCCAAATTGTATCACGTCCACTAGGACTCCTCGGAAGTTCCGTCACAAAATCTATTATGATGTGCTTTCACTTCCATTCAGGAATCGGAAGTGGTTGCAACAATCCTGCTGACCTCTGATGTTCAGCCTTGACTTGCTGACACACCAAGCACTTAGCCACGAAACGGGCTATCTCCCTCTTCATTCCATGCCACCAGAAGTGTTTTCTCAAGTCTCGGTACATCTTCGTGCCTCCAGGGTGAATAGAATAGATAGAACTATGAGCCTCTGCCATCAACTCTTGTCGTAGCTCACCATTTGGTACATACAAACGATCACCATATCTCAATGTTCCATCTTCATGGATTTTCAGTCCTGTCTTCTCCCCAGCTTCTGTCTTTTCCCTAAGCCTTCGAAATCTGGCATCGGTAGGCAAAGCTGCCTTAATTCTCTCAACTAGTGACGACTGTACCAGAAGATTGGCCAACTGACCATCTTCTTCAGGTAATATAACCTCTATGCCAAGATCTTGCAAGTCCGCCAATATATCCCTCTGAGTCATCAAGAAATACGCCATAGGCTTGCGGCTTAATGCATCAGCTACTATGTTAGCCATGTGTGGATGATAATGTAACTCAAGCTCAAAGTCTTTCATCAACTCTAACCAACGCCTCTGCCTCATATTCAGCTCCTTTTGTGTGAAGACATACTTTAAGCTTTTATGATCTGTGTATATCTCCACCCTTTCTCCACATAAGTAGTGTCTCCACAGCTTCAATGCAAATATAACTGCTGCAAGCTCCAAATCGTGCATTTGATATTTCTTTTCATGCACCCGTAATTGCCTAGAAGCATAAGTAATTATCTTACCGTGCTACATCAGAACACAGCCTAACCCTTTCCCAGATGCATCACTATAAATTATAAATCCGCCTGACCCAGAAGGAATTGTCAGGATTGGAGCTGTAGTCAAATACTTCTTCAATTCTTCAAAAGCAGTTTGACATTCTTCTGTCCATATGAACTCACGGTCCTTGCATGTCAATCGTGTCATAGGCTCTGCTATCCTCGTAAAGTTTTCTACGAACCTCCGATAATATTCGACGAGTCCAAGAAAACTTTGCACTTCTGTTGCTGAGGTAGGAGTGGGCCACATCTCCACGGCTACAATCTTCTCTGGGTCCACCAAGATACCATCTCCACTAATGACGTGCCCAAGAAATGAGACTTTGTCCAAATAGAACTCGCATTTGCTGAGTTTAGCATATAACTGCTCCTTTTTCAAAGTCTCCAATACTATTTTCAAGTGCTCTTCATGCTCTTCGTGCCTCTTTGAATAGACTAGGATGTCATTAATAAAGACAACCACGAATTTATCTAAGTATGGGTGAAATACCCTGTTCATCAAGTCCATGAAGACTGCAGGTGCATTAGTTAAACCAAATGGCGTAACCAAAAATTCATAGTGCCCATACCTCGTCCTGAAGGTTGTCTTCGGAATATCCTCCTTCCGAACCTTCACTTGATGATAACCTGACCTTAGATCAATCTTTAAAAAAACCTTAGCTCCATTCAGCTAATCAAATAGGTCATCAATACGCGGCAACGGATATTTGTTCTTCACAGTTATAGCATTCAGGGCCCTATAATCGATGCACATGCGTACTGACCCATCTTTCTTTGGCACGAACAGAACTGGTGCTCCCCAGGGTGATGCGCTTGGTCGAATATAACCCTTGTTCTCCAGCTCTTCCAGCTGGACCTTCAGCTCGTCTAGTTCCTTCTTCGCCATTCTATAGACATTAGAAGCTATGGGTGCCGCTCCTGGAATCAACTCAATAGAAAATTCCACCTCCCTATCTGGTGGAAGCCCTAGCAAGTCATCTGGAAAGACATCTTGAAACTCTGATATGATGTGAGGATAAGTGACGCCTTCCATTACCATCTAAGCTCCATCCACAGATTGCTCATTCTTCTCTATAGCTTCTCTAAGAAATTCAAACTCTTGTCGGCTATGCAGTCTGAATATAACACTACCTTATCGACAATCAAGAGTGGCATAATACTGGCTTAACCAGTCCATTTCGGAAACTACATCAAAATTTGGCATAAGAAAAACCAAAAGTCGAGTTCTCATCATCCTACCACAAATAACAACTGAGCATTCTCTACAAGTGTCACTAATATGTACTATTCCACCTCCAGTAAGAATTCTTATATTCTTAGGCAGAGATGATGTAGCTACTCTATGCATGGCAACAAAGCTAGTAGCTATAAAAGAGTGTGTGGCTCCAGAATCAAATAATGCCTTCGCAGGAAATGATGCAACTAAAATAGTACCTGCTATCACCTCTCCTTCGGGTATAGAATCATCCAGCATCATAGAAAACACCTGACCATGTTTCTGGTTGTTTATCTGCGCCTTGGCCTTCTCGAACTGTACATCTTGAGTAGGCAAAGGTACTCTCGGATAACCACCTGTTGCTTGAGGAAGCGATGCTCCTGGTCCTGGTGCAGCTAGCCTCTGGTTTTGCTGAGCTGGCCTCTGTACCTGCTGCTGCCTGGATGGGCAATCTCTAGCCTGGTGTTGGCTTGAACCACATAGCATGCAGAGTCCTAGCATTCGGCGACAGTCCTTCCGAATATGACCCTTCTTATCACAATAGTGGCAAGTAGGCAGCTCTCTGTTCTGATAAGGGGAAGCCCTCTGCTGCTGCTGATGTGCTAGAGGATGTCGCATAGGACCACCTTGTGCTACTCTGGATGCTGAAACTACAGGGGTGGAGCGCCTTTGCTCTGTTGATCCCTCACGGCGGATCGTCTCCTGAATCTTCGTAGCACTCAAAACCGCGGCATGAGAAACATGAGCTACTATCCTGGTCAGCTGCCTCAACTCAAAATTGAGCCCTTGGTGGAACCTTCTGGCCCTCTCTTTTTTTTTTCGGACAAGAGAAGGTGCAAACTTGTTCAACCGGTTGAATTCTGCATCATACTGGTCTACCGTCATGGATCCTTACTTCAAGTTAGTAAACTTGTTATGCAGCTCAAATTTGACAGAAGTAGGAAAGAATCTGTCATTGAAGAGCTTGCGAAACTCCTCTCATGTATGGTTGGTACCCAGGCTGCTCTCCTTGTCTACCCACCAATGGTGAGCTAGATCCTCCAACTGAAGTCTGACAGCAGTCACCCATTTCTCCTTGGGTAACTCGACAGCTTCCAGCATGTTTTTCGTCTTCACTAGCCATGCTGTGACTTCACTGGGGCTCTTGGTACCCTTGAAAGGTGGAGGGTTCTTCTGGCGGAACTTATCTATAGTGACTACTCGCCCCTGACGCATGAGCTCATTCTGTTGGAACTGAGCTTGCATCATCCCTTGGAAATACAGGAACATTTGTATTGCATCCATCGGGGGAATTGGTTGTTGGGGAAAGACAAACGGCATCTGTGGAGGGAAAGGTGGTGGTGGTATGCATTCTCCTTGAGGTGTAGTTGCCTGCTGCCCTGGTTGTGGTCCAGTTTGCTGCTGAGGACAGGGAGGAGGAACCTGAGGCACTCGAGTCCGCTGGTACTGCTGGGTGTCAGGTGGTGACAGATCAGGCTGCGATGACTACCCCTGCTGAATTGGAGTGAAAGGGGTCATCATCCGAGCCTGTGGAGGTGTTTGCTCCTCCTGAGTTATAACCTCACCCGAGGTGATGGAAGGAGGAGGAGTGCATTGATTTTGGGGATCCATATTCCTGGATGCGAATAATAAGAATTCTATTAGAATATAATCAAGGTAGATGCAATTCCAAGCTATCAAATGAGAATTAGAATGAAATCAAAGGAGATAATCAAACTAGTAGATGAGATCCTATTTCTTAATCCTAAATGAGGCTTGCTCGGTACAGTAACGTAACCAAGACAATATTTTTGTTGATCTGCATGGGCCACCACAAAAATATGTCAAGCCCCAGCCCCAAAATACGTGGGACTAGCACGTAACTATGCCAGCTGGTATGCAGACGTAGGCTACTCCAATATATGGAACCTACGACACATACTTACGCTGTATTTGAGCTCCAGCTCAGCTAGTATAACAATGGGTCGGATATATAATATAAATGATCTCATCCATAATATAAAAATATTAACTAAGCAGGAAACACTGAAAATATATATGAACTGAAGGAAATGATAGTATGAAAGTGCCAATAGTCGGGTAGAAACAAATCTACTACCAAATGACTATTATTAACCAAAAATAGGAAATAGTCCAGTACAACTGAAATATAAAGAAATACAAGAAAATAAGTGATCCATCTAGAAGAAGATCACGGAAACTCCGAAGGCAAGATCTTATCGTCTAAAAGTGCAGAGTCAGGTCCTGATCCGTACACCTAAGGGTACTCCTGTTCGTCCAAGTCTGGAAGGAAACCAGGTCCTCAGTGGGACATAACATGATACAAACAACATGCTATAGATACTGAAATATAAATATATGCATAAGGGTTTTCTAACCTCCTAAGTGCAGATTTAGAGGACAACATTCAACGCATGGGCAAGTGTAGGCTGAAATAGGATCTCCACGAAGCTCGAGGCTAGTGGTATACATATACTGTCTCATAGTCATCTGTAAACTTCCGTAATGATCGGCGATCGTCAGAGGGCATCTATAATTAGGGGTCATCAACCCATAGTTTCCTCCGGATACTATGGTTACCGATTTGCGTAGCCCATACGCCTAGTGACTGTCCTCCTCCTCAATCCCCATACTGACCAAGTCGTATACACAACATGTCCAGCTTGTAACTGCTTGAGTCTCTATTGCACTAAATCAAAGCAGTTACGTTTCTAACCGTTACACGTCCCGTACGTACCGATAGCCAGCCGAGTACGATAGTCCGTGCCCCTAACATGAATCTCATATCCGTGTCGTGTGTGTGTCACGGCCAAGGAAGATATGATAATATCCTACTGATATAGGACAGTCGTCTAGCAACTAAGTCAACATGCATAAACAAATAAAAGCAAATGAATCAACGAACTCCATCGATCGCACCCAAGTTAAGCTTGGACGCACAGTTTATATCACAAGTGCTAAAGTAAACATGAAGTAAATTTAATACATGCTAAAATAGAAGTATTTAAACAGTAATCATAGCAAGGTATACTTGCCTGGTGACTGAGTAATGGCAAGAAAATGTCCAGGTAGTGAGCTCGGCAAGTCAACCGTCGCAGAAAAGATAAAATCTGAATGAATGTCTCCAGATACTGAAATAAACATCACGAACATTCTCAGAATGAGTGAGAAATCTAGAATATCCTACCCATAAATCCAATTTGGACTCAAGGGCAAAAATAGCAGTTTCGAATCAAAATTGGGTCCGCCGTTGGGCCCACTTTACACCGAAAAATATGCCAGAACCAAAGTCTCTAAATTTAATAAATTATATGTCCACAAGACGAGAACGACGATACGAACTCAACGGTATGTACAAAATTGGATTCCGATTAGCCGAAATCAAAATCGTCCGTTAAGTAGGACTGCGGGGCCCACAAAAGGGCAATTCGGTCAACGATCTCATAATTGGACAAAACTTGGGTCACATGATTAGTCAAATATTACGAGTCTAGTGGCACAAGTTTTGTTGCGATATTATGAGCGCACAAAAACAAATTGTAATTTTTTGAAAAACCTCGATACGATAGTTTTTGACGGATACGGGTCAAATTCGTCGCGCACACGCGACAATTTTGTATTCCATAAATCCTACATGTCGGGGCAAACCGTACGCGTCTTTTGGTGCAATCGGTTCGAGCCGGGATGGTCCGGTTTGTCGGAACGGACCCCGATTCGAAGAAATTCTATGTTTGAACTACTTTATGGAGCCTAGTTTGGCTCTGGTTTTGATCTGCTTATAGGTCGAATTAGGCTCTG
Source organism: Iris pallida (assembly GCA_029216955.1). NCBI lineage: Eukaryota > Viridiplantae > Streptophyta > Magnoliopsida > Asparagales > Iridaceae > Iris > Iris pallida. The sequence continues at coordinate 3,255,035 of JANAVB010043420.1, read as the reverse complement.
GAATTTGGTGCGGTCATAGACAAGTTAACCAAGAATGGATGAGTGCAAGTGGCGCTGGATTTCGTTGAATGAGCAGAAAGTTATGCTCACTCAAACTTCCAGAAAAATCACAGAATTCTGAATGAAATTCTAATGGAAGGTTATGGTTTTTCATGGTTTTGGATCTAGATTTTAGCTATGTTTTAATCTGAATCCATTGCTACGAATTGAATCAAAACGAAGAGGGTTAACTAGAGTGTGTACCTGAAAGTGGGATTAGAATTCGGTTGATCGAAGAGGGAGAACGGGGTCCGTAAAAATGGCTCGGCGCAACAGTATTCTGTTACGTGCACAACAATTCGAAGTATTTCGAGACTCCGTCGAGCACGCATCGAGGACGACTGCAGCGATGCTTGTGAGTTGAGGCAAACAGTTCGGGATTGTTGGCGTAGCCCAACGTTGACACTGTTCCAGGTGGTGTCGGTATGGATAGAGAAGGAGAATGAGGAGATGGGAAATTGAGAGTAGAAGAAGAAGATATGGGGAGAAATGAAGATTGTGATAGAGGAGAAGGAATTGAAGATTTGGAGGAGAACGTTTAGATCTGAACGTTGGAAAGGTGTGTGGTGTCGTGAGCGAAAGTATCGGCTTGGAAAGAGGAAGCTCCCCGTTCCTTCGTGCGTGTGGAGACCATGGAACTAGCTACATGGGTTTTGAAAGGGGGAGTAGGTTATCGGGTTTGAGAGGAAATAAAAACCCATTAAGGTTTAAAGTTAGGAATTTGTTTTGGGCCATGGTTTACTGTAGGTTTTGGTAGGAAATAGAAATTAGAATGAATAGATGAAAATAATAATAATAGTAATAATAATAATAATAACAGTAATAATAATAATAATAAAGATATAAAATAGGGAGTTTACAGTCCCTCCTGCTCACACCATAGATCAACTCTATGCCTTAATGACTCTTCATGTAACACCCATATCTCAGAACACGTATTTTGTTAAGCCTGCATGTATCTTGGACCTGTATTTTATTTTCTCAGATTCTGGCCTGTATTTTATTTTGGCTCAGCTTGCAGATTTTGGTTTTCTCGTAAAATAGGTTTTGACATGGCTTGGTTTTATTTTATGGAGGAGGATTGGTTTGGTTTGGTTCAACATGCATTTGGAACACCTTAGCCTATGCTTCACCCTCAACACACCACAACCACCCTCATTAAAATCCTACCAACCTTTTCTCTCTCCTCATAACTCTTTCATTTATTTTCTCCATCTCCTTCTTCTTCCTTCCTCTACACAACACCTCCACCCATAGGCAAGTGCACCTTGCCACCACATGAGAACCCTATTTTATCTGTCCATTAGCTAGATTAGGCCATAGAGATCAACATTAGAACTTGACATTTTATGATTTGGAGTCTCCTTTATTCTAGATCTAAGTTTTCTCTAATTTTGGATTTATATGGTTTTGATCTATTTTAGTTGGGTTTTTGCGGGTTTTGATGCTTCCATGTGGAAGAGAACTCAATTTTACTCAAGTTAGAACTTTAAAAATCTAGATTTGGGTTTGATTTGACCAAGATGTGAAGATTTGAACTTTGGTGTTCTAGAGGTGTTCCTCTCGGCCTGGAGAAGAAGACTGCAGCCTGCGCTCTTTAGCGCAGTGCTGGACTGCGCATCCCCTCTCGGCCTGCGCTCTTTAGCGCAGCACCGACCGCGCTGCTTGCCCCTTGGCGAACTGCGCTCAGCCCCCTGCGCAGCTCATCCCTGTGCAGTTGGCTCCCCGCGTAATCTAACCCTGCGCGCTTGGACCCTGCGCACTTCACCCCTGCACACTTCACCCCTGCGCCAACCATTCCTGTGCCAACCATTCCTGCGCCATCCACCCCTGCGCAACCCACTGGCCCATGATGATTTGGTTTTATTTCTTGGACTTGGCTTCTCTTTTGTGGATTAGGTTTTGAGATCTTGTTCCACACAGCACGACTACCTTGACCCCAACACGACCTGGCACAATTTTTAGTATTTGATATGACTAGTACGGTTTTTATGATTTCTGTGATTTATGATCCTAGTACTTCTTGATTTTTTTGGAAAATGACCCGATGGGGTGCATTTTTGACTTGTAACCTGATAACTTGATAGTGGCCCGTGGCGGCGCACTCTTGACTTGTAACTTGTAACTTGACTTGACTTGATGCTGTTACGATGGCTAACTTGACTTGCATAACCTACCTTGACACCGTGGGGTGTTCTTGCTTGCTTGCTTGTGCAAACCACCTGTCTTGTCTTACATCATGTCTAGGACGTGACTCCCTGGTTCCCACGGTCAGGGATTTACACTGAATCTGGATTAGGCTAATGATTAGATCAAACTATAGTTCATAGAGAATTTTCAGTCACAGGCAATCTCGTTATCTGGGCGCTTTAATTGGACTTGTAGCTTGCCGACGAGTAGAGCACATTTCCAGCACACTGTCATGTGTTGCACCCTCTAAGTCACCTAAGGGTATATCGTCTCCTGGGCGATGTACCCAACCATACTCTCAACCCGCGGAAGGATAACTGGATGGTCTACAGGGCTTGGGACTGGGAAATTCTCAGTGCATCTTGTTAGTAATTAGGCTTGTGATAACCCTAGTTAGTTAAAGTAGTAAGCCGTAGTATTCTGCTTGGCCGCTTGTGAATGGATGATGTCTAGCCCTGTCTAAGTCTTGTCTAGTTCCTGTACCCTGGTATTCCTGAGCATGATTGTTTTACTTATTGTAACAATAAATGGATAGGGACAAGTGCTATTCAGGCGAAGGGTTACAACCCCGGTCCTTGCTTGGTTTACGGGTTGTAATCTGGCTCCCGGAGTAGTTTCATACCCCTAGTCGTTTATTGTCCTGCTGTACTTCTATTTACTTATACTTTTCTTCCATTTTCTTATGTTCTGATATGCTGGCTTTTGTTCTTATTTTGTGGCCTCCTTTGTGGCACTTGCTCTTTCTGGGGTTTGACCCAGCTGGTTTTGTGTGGCCAGATTTTGGAGCAGCACCCGAGGATCTACCGAACCTCCAGCCCGATGGTGGCGACTAGAAGGAACCCGGGCTACGAGTGGGTTTTCTATTTTGTTTCGCTTACTCTATTATAAATTATTCTTTTGAGGCGTTTAGCCGACGAGCACCTGTTAGCTCGATGCACATTTACTTATTGTCTGCCTACGGGCTGTAAACATGATTAACAAATCCTAGGGTTGATCATGTATTACTAAACTCTTGCTAGTCCTCGTATTTTGTACGACTAGCTTCATGATCAACTGAATATGTAATATTTGGGACGCCTTTTATTGTATATTTGGTGGTCAAACATCTTGTACTTATATTACTTGCTTGAGATTGAGACAATAGGCTTGACCTTAAGAGACCGTTGGCTTGCAGTAAACCCTCATATCTAGACAGCCGTGACCGTATAGCGAGATGGACTTCATTTCAATATACGTAGCTGGCTATGTTCGCCCCCGCTCTCCAGTATTCTGGTTCTGGGGCGTGACATGGTTTAAGTGGTGGCCCATGCAGGTCTTGGCATTCAAGAAATGTGAGGGTTTACCGATAGATGTCTCAATCAGTACTCGTCCTTGATCTCCTATCATATCCTCTGAATCTCTGGAATCTTGACTTGATCACATGCTTGTATCATTGATCTGTCCTTGTCCTTCCTTATTGTTTTCCCTGTGTCGTCTTCTTCAGCGGCACTGTACCTGACCCCGCCGATCAGCAAGGTGGAACACCTCCCGTAGACCAGCAACCAGGAGATCAAGCCCAACACTCCGGAGTAGCCTCCAGAGTTGTGCCTACTGGAGGAGAGCCCCCAGTTCAGCCCGTTCAGCCTGCCGAGCCGGATGATGGCACTTTGGTAGGTCTCATCAGGACCTTGATAGCTTCCCAGGATCGTCGAGGAGACGCCTTGTACCAGGTAACGACGGATGCTTTGACCAGAGGCGGTCATCCAGGGAACAGCACGGCCAACAGCTTTAAGCGCCTGAACCCTCCCTTCTTCGACGACAGTGAAGATGCGATTGCCGCGGACGCTTGGCTTCAGGATACCGAGGTGATTCTGGAAGCAGCTAGAACACCCGAGAATGAGAAGGTGGCCATGGTACGGCTACAGTTGCTGGACTTGGCTCGCAGTTGGTGGGCAGCACAGGCCATAGGATTAGTGGCACCCGTTGCTTGGGCAGTGTTTAGAGAGAGATTCCAGACGAAGTATTTTGATGCGGTGGCCCGGTACGACCTGCAGACGAGATTTACCAACTTGAAGCAAGGAGGCAGATCGGTCGACAGTTATGCATCTGAGTTTTCTAGGCTCAGTAGGTTTTCCCCCACCTTGGTGGCAACCGAGTTTGATAGGGCCCAGCGGTTCCAGCAGGGACTGCATTTGGAGATCTTGTTAGCAGTCGAGCAGTTCGAGCACCAGACGTTCGATGCAGTTTTGAGAGCGGCTAGGAGGCATGAGTACACGTCCCAGAGGATCGTAGATAGGACCGGAGGTAGGAAGCGGTCCCACAGTCAGATGCACCAGTCATCAGCTCCAGCCCCGGCAGCTAGGGGTTTGACTATTGGAACTCCGAGACGGAAGGCCTCAGTGACGTCGGTTCAACATTCGACCCCGACGTACCCGCAGCAGCAGAAGCAGAAGCAGACTTCCGCGATGGGATGTTCTCATTGCGGGAAGCCAGGGCACTGGTGGCAAATTGTCGCAGGGCGCAAGGATTGTACCTGGCTTATGGAGCGGCAGATCACAAGATAGGAGCCTGCCCGAATAGGGGTAGTTCATCCTCTTCCAACCTAACCAGTCCATCGGTTAGGGGACCAGCACCTACGCAGCAACAGCAGTACCCGAGGCCATTGTTGCCTCAGGCCCAGGCGTTTCATCAGCAGAACCAGCAGCAGTTCACCCAAGCCCAAGTGCAGAGCAGGCAGAGAGGTTTCCAGCAGAGGGGACCCGCAGCTAGAGGTCAGGCCATGATGATGGCTATGGAAGAAGAAGTTGCACCAGGTGAGGTAGTGGCAGGTACTATTCTCGTCAACTCCTCTCCAGCATTGGTATTATTTGATTCTGGTGCATCGCATTCATTCATGTCTGCACGATTCGCGACACGGATAGGCTTGGAGCCAGAGTCATTATCAGTAAGACTCAATATACTTACTGGTAATGGTCTTGTGGGAGTAGATCGAGTGTTTTCCTCGTGTCGGATCGTAGTTAGCGGTAGAGAGTTCCCCGCTAGATTTATAGAGTTCCCTATGTCAGACTACGATGTAGTCTTAGGCATGGATTGGTTGAGGAACCAGTATGCTAGGATAGACTGCCATATTGGCAGAGTTATTTTCAGCATTCCAGGAGAGCCAGAGTTCTCATTTTCCAGAGGCGCAGTGGAGCCATCTTCCCCAGTGTTGCGGATGGCAGTAGCAGCAGTGCAGTTACCCAGGATAGTTGAAGAATTTCCAGATGTTTTCCCAGAGGAGCTTCCAGGAATGTCGCCAGAGCGGGAGATCGAGTTCATTATAGACTTAATCCCCGGAACAGCACCAGTATCAGAGCGAGTCTACAGAATGGCGCCTTCAGAGTTGGAGATTTTGTATAAGATGATTGAAGAACTCAGGACCAAGGGATTCATTCGTGCAAGTGGATCGCCTTGGGGAGCCCCGATGCTTCTTGTGAAAAAGAAGGATGGTACGTCCAGGTTATGTATAGATTATCGTACCTTGAACTCAGTGACAATCAAGAACAGATACCCTCTTCCGAGGATAGATGACTTATTTGATCAACTCAGAGGGGCTTCGGTATTTTCGAAGATAGACTTGCGGTCAGGATACCATAAGATCAGAGTCAGAGAGCAGGACGTCCCGAAGACAGCGTTTAGATCGAGATATGGGCATTGGGAGTTCCTTGTTATGCCCTGTGGAGCGACCAATGCGCCGGCCGTATTTATGGACCTCATGAATCGCATTTTCATGCCTTACTTGGATCAGTTCGTGATCGTGTTCCTAGATGATATCCTGGTCTACAGCAAGAGCGAAGCAGAGCATGAGCAGCATCTCAGAATCGTCCTTCAGACGCTTAGAGAGCACCAGTTGTACGCCAAGTTCAGCAAATACGAGTTCTGGCTCGATCGTATTTCGTACTTGGGTCACATCATTACTCGAGGAGGAGTGGAAGTGGATCCCCAGAAGATTGTGGCTATCGAGTCATGGCCAGTGCCTAGTTCAGTGGCAGAGGTTCGCAGTTTCCTTGGATTGGCCGGCTACTACCGGCGGTTTGTATCAGATTTTGCAAGGATTTCAGCGCCGATGACCCAGTTGACCCGCAAGGATATACAGTTTGCTTGGACAGCAGAGTGCCAGGAATCATTTGAGAAGTTAAAGCGAGGCTTGATAACGGCTCCCATTCTCACACTTCCAGATGTGATCGGAGGATTCACAGTTTATTGTGACGCTTCAGGCAGAGGCTTAGGATGTGTCTTGATGCAGCATGGAAAGGTAATATCTTATACATCACGTCAACTTCGTGATCATGAGAGGAATTACCCGACCCACGATTTGGAACTGGCAGCAGTAGTGTTTGCACTTAAGTTGTGGAGACACTACTTGTACGGAGATAGAGTTGAGATATTTACTGATCACAAGAGCCTGAAGTATGTTTTCACCCAGAAGGACCTTAATATGCGGCAGAGAAGATGGCTTGAGCTATTGGTGGACTACGATGTGGATTTGCAGTATCACCCAGGAAAGGCCAACGTAGTAGCAGATGCGTTGAGCAGGAGAGCCAGAGTTTATTTCTTGACGGCGCAACCAGACTTATTGGCAGATCTTCAGAAGATGGGAATTGAAGTGGTTCTTCCTACCAGTGTGGCATTGATGGCCAGTCTACAGGTTCAGTCCAGTATAGTTGAGAGAATCCGGATGGCACAGTCTACAGTTTCCAAGATTCAGCGGCTTAGAGCAGAGTGTGAGGCAGGAAGAAGACCAGAGTTGTGCATTCATGAAGATGGTACACTTCGGCACGGCACTCGTCTTTGTGTACCCAGTGGAGATATCAGACAGGAAGTTATGACAGAAGCTCACAGTTCACAGTATTCTATTCATCCCAGTGGCACGAAGATGTACCGTGATATTCGTCAGCATTTCTGGTGGAATGGCATGAAGAGGGAGATAGCCCGGTTTGTCTCTCGGTGTTTGGTTTGCCAACAGGTTAAAGCTGAACATCAGAGGCCCGCTGGACTTCTTCAGCCCTTGCCGATTCCAGAGTGGAAGTGGGAGCATGTGACCATATATTTTATGACTGGATTGCCTAGATCCCCGGCTAGTCGAGATGCTATTTGGGTTATAGTTGACCGGCTCATGAAGGTGGCTTATTTTCTTCCATTCAGAGTTGGGTAGTCAACGGCTCAGTTGGCAGAGATGTACCTCAGACAGATTGTCAGGCTTCACGGTGTGCCCGTCAGTATCACCTCGGACCGAGATTCAAGGTTTACATCACACTTTTGGCGAAGCTTGTAAGAGAGTTTGGGGACTCGTCTCCAGTTTAGCTCGGCATATCATCCGCAGATAGATGGCCAGTCAGAGCACACAATCCAGACCCTTGAAGACATGTTGAGGTCTTGCACCCTTGACTTCGGTGGTTCGTGGGAAGATCACATGCATCTGGTGGAGTTCTCGTACAATAATAGCTTCCAGGCCAGCATCCAGATGGCACCATTCGAGGCTCTGTATGGTAGGAAGTGCAGATCCCCGCTAGCGTGGGATGATGTTGGAGAGAGGTAGATGCTCGGTCCAGAAATAATTGCCCAGACAGTTGAAGTAGTCAGAAGAGTCAGGGATCATCTTCGAGTTTCCCAAGACCGCCAGCGGCATTGGGCCGATGCCCATCGGCGTCCCTTAGAGTTTGCTATCGGCGACCATGTATTCCTTAGGATCTCGCCTAACTGTGGCGTCATTCGTTTTGGCGTGCGAGAAAAGCTTAGTCCTAGGTATATAGGGCCATTCGATATCCTGGAGCGAGTAGGAGATGTATCCTATCGTCTTGCTCTTCCACCGTCGTTAAGTGAGGTGCATGATGTATTCCATGTGTCCCAATTACGACGGTATATCCCGGACCCGAGCCATATCCTAGACCATTCGGAATTGATTGTTGGTACCAACCTTTCGTATGAGGAGAGGCATGTGTCTATATTGGACCGGAGGGAGAAAATACTCAAGAACAAGACTATTAGTTTAGTCCGTGTTGCTTGGGGTCATCACTCTCTAGGTGAGTCAACATGGGAGCGTGAGGACGACATCCGATTGCGATATTCCTACCTGTTTGACTCATAAGGTATAATGTCTTCCTTATGCCTTATGCCTTCCGTCCTTACTTGCATGCGTGATTGTTTGATTGACTGCTTAGTATAGCTTGGATGTAAATAAGTATGACTTGTCCTTGTCTCTCTAGCCTCTTAAATTAAATTTCGAGGACGAAATTCTTTTAAGGTGGGTAGAGTTGTAACACCCATATCTCAGAACACGTATTTTGTTAAGCCTGCATGTATCTTGGACCTGTATTTTATTTTCTCAGATTCTGGCCTGTATTTTATTTTGGCTCAGCTTGCAGATTTTGGTTTTCTCGTAAAATGGGTTTTGACATGGCTTGGTTTTATTTTATGGAGGAGGATTGGTTTGGTTTGGTTCAACATGCATTTGGAACACCTTAGCCTATGCTTCACCCTCAACACACCACAACCACCCTCATTAAAACCCTACCAACCTTTTCTCTCTCCTCATAACTCTTTCATTTATTTTCTCCATCTCCTTCTTCTTCCTTCCTCTACACAACACCTCCACCCATAGGCAAGTGCACCTTGCCACCACATGAGAACCCTATTTTATCTGTCCATTAGCTAGATTAGGCCATGGAGATCAACATTAGAACTTGACATTTTGTGATTTGGAGTCTTCTTTGTTCTAGATCTAAGTTTTCTCTATTTTTAGATTTACATGGTTTTGATCTATTTTAGTTGGGTTTTTGCGGGTTTTGATGCTTCCATGTGGAAGAGAACTCAATTTTACTCAAGTTAGAACTTTGAAAATCTAGATTTGGGTTTGATTTGACCAAGATGTGAAGATTTGAACTTTGGTGTTCTTGAGGTGTTCCTCTCGGCCTGGAGAAGAAGACTGCAGCCTGCGCTCTTTAGCGCAGTGCTGGACTGCGCATCCCCTCTCGGCCTGCGCTCTTTAGCGCAGCGCCGACCGCGCTTCTTGCCCCTTGGCGAACTGCGCTCAGCCCCCTGCGCAGCTCACCCCTGTGCAGTCTGCTCATGCACAATCCACCCCTGCGCAGCTAACCCCTGCGCAGTTGGCTCCCCGCGCAATCTAACACTGCGCGCTTGGACCCTGCGCACTTCACCCCTGCGCACTTCACCCCTGTGCCAACCATTCCTGCGCCAACCATTCCTGCGCCATCCACCCCTGCGCAACCCACTGGCCCATGATGATTTGGTTTTATTTCTTGGACTTGGCTTCTCTTTTGTGGATTAGGTTTTGAGATCTTGTTCCACACAGCACAACTACCTTGACCCCAACACGACCTAGCACGATTTTCAGTATTTGATATGAATAGTACGGTTTTCGTGATTTCTGTGATTTATGATCCTAGTACTTCCTGATTTTTTTGGAAAATGACCCGATGGGGTGCATTCTTGACTTGTAACCTGATAACTTGATAGTGGCCCGTGGCGGCACACTCTTGACTTGTAACTTGTAACTTGACTTGACTTGATGCTGTTACGACGGCTAACTTGACTTGTATAACCTACCTTGACACCGTGGGGTGTTCCTGCTTGCTTTCTTGTGCAAACCACCTGTCTTATCTTGCATCATGTCTAGGACGTGAATCCCTGGTTCCCACGGTCAGGGATTTACACTGAATCTGGATTAGGCTAATGATTAGATCAAACTATAGTTCATAGAGAATTTCCAGTCACAGGCAATCTCGTTATCTGGGTGCTTTAATTGGACTTGTAGCTTGTCGACGAGTAGAGCACATTTCTAGCACACTGTCATATGTTGCACCCTCTAAGTCACCTAAGGGTATATCGTCTCCTGGGCGATGTACCCAACCATACTCTCAACCCGCGGAAGGATAACTGGATGGTCTGCAGGGCTTGGAACTGGGAAATTCTCAGTGCATCTTGTTAGTAATTAGGCTTGTGATAACCCTAGTTAGTTAAAGTAGTAAGCCGTAGTATTCTGCTTGGCCGCTTGTGAATGGATGATGTCTAGCCCTGTCTAAGTCTTGTCTAGTTCCTGTACCCCTGGTATTCCTGAGCATGATTGTTTTACTTATTGTAACAATAAATGGATAGGGACAAGTGCTATTCAGGCGAAGGGTTACAACCCCGGTCCTTGTTTGGTTTACGGGTTGTAATCTGGCTCCCGGAGTAGTTTCATACCCCTAGTCGTTTATTGTCCTGCTGTACTTCTATTTACTTGTACTTTTCTTCCATTTTCTTATGTTCTGATATGCTGGCTTTTGTTCTTATTTCGTGGCCTCCTTTGTGGCACTTGCTCTTTCTGGGGTTTGACCCAGCTGGTTTTGTGTGGCCAGATTTTGGAGCAGCACCCGAGGATCTACCGAACCTCCAGCCCGATGGTGGCGACTAGAAGGAACCCGGGCTACGAGTGGGTTTTCTATTTTTTTTCGCTCACTCTATTGTAAATTATTCTTTTGAGGCATTTAGCCAACGAGCACCTGTTAGCTCGATGCACATTTACTTACTGTCTGCCTACGGGCTGTAAACATGATTAACAAATCCTAGGGTTGATCATGTATGACTAAACTCTTGCTAGTCCTCGCATTTTGTACGACTAGCTTCATGATCAACTGAATATGTAATATTTGGGACGTCTTTTATTGTATATTTGGTGGTCAAACATCTTGTACTTATATTACTTGCTTGAGATTGAGACAATAGGCTTGACCTTAAGAGACCGTTGGCTTGCAGTAAGCCCTCATATCTAGACAGCCGTGACCGTATAGCGAGATGGACTTCATTTCAATATACGTAGCTGGCTATGTTCGCCCCCGCTCTCCAGTATTCTGGTTCTGGGACGTGATACTTCACATCGAGCATTTTAAGGCTCGTTGTACTCTTGAGGATGAGCGTTATCAGGCAGAGCGCATTCGTCAGAAAGATGCTAACTACCGTATCACATACCAGCTCCAGACCTTACGGAATGGTATTGCTGATACTCAATGGACTATGACTCATCATCCTTCTAGTCCCACTCCTTTGCTACATCATCCAAATTTTGATAGAGCCAAATTTGATAACCATCAGGCACGAAGATATTTTGATCCCACTTCAGCTTACATTGATCCGACGCGGACTACTGACACTGGTGACGATGCTAGCTAAAGAGGTGTTTGGACTTTTGGCTCTGTGAGACTAATACTGATAATGATGATCTTGTAGTATTTTTTTGTAGTACGTCTTAGACTTTAATTATGCACTATTTTGTGTTAGTTCTGGTTAAATCTCTTTCAGACTTCCATATTATCTTAGTGGATTTTTGCATTTTTCATACTACTGCTGTTTATTTCAGTTCTACTTCTATTTGTTGGCCTTGTCATTACTATATTTTTGTATTTTTATTCTTTCTCTGTTTGTTGTTTGTACTCACTATTTGCAGGAAAGCATCCATTTTGTACAAATGATTAAAGGGGAAGAAGAGTTATAACCAAATACACCGAAAAATCGATCGCAATGGTCAAGAGGTATAAACATTTCAAAAAAATTTATATTATTTTGTATAAACTCAAAGTTTGTCAATTATCAAAATGTGAGAGATTATTGGCCTATTGGTTATAGTCACATCTGATTTTGATAATCAACGTAATCTATACGCAAATAATACGCAGCTACATGTACAATTATAGAACGTCTACTTCCGTATTGCTACTATTCATCATCTTCGTTAAACAAAGACTACAGATGCTGATCAAGACATTTTTTTCTATATTTTACACTTTATTAAGTCTAAGAAAAATATGAGGTCGGTCGGATTGGCAACTGACTATGCTATTAAACTCTATTTTCAAAATAGCCTATCTATCCACAAAAATATTCTACTCAACATTCCATACAAGCCAAAAATCCCAATACCCAATGAACCCAAAAATCCATCTTCGAAGAACACAAAAACTGGTCAGGAAACTCACCATAAGAGTTCGGCCAGAGTTCGACCCAAACTCTGCTCGAGTTCAGCCAGATAGTTCCTGAATTTATGTTGTCGTCCTGAAGATCTGCAAGCAACTTTTGAATTTTTTACGAAAAATATACACCCGAACTCATGCCGAGTTCTGCTCATAAAAATGCTATAAATAGATAAAAGTTTTCATACAAAATCTTTCAATCCATTCTTCTCTTCTCTATCTATTTAGAGCATTCAAAAAGCTTTACATTTTCATATTTAGCCTTTTACAACTCCTAGCCAAGCCAAGTGTCATTCCGGTTCGATCTAGAGTTTGGTTCGAGTTTGTAAAGAAGACTTTTCGAAAATGTTCAACTTTTCAAATTTTGCCTTGTTGAAGTTACGAGTCCTTCGGATAAAAACTCGTGGTTGTAAGGAGCTGTAAGCGCTTCGGATTCAAAGCTTGTGCCATAGTGGATTAACATCGAGGAAGAGTACTCGATACTGGAATAGTCTTATCAGAGGAAAACCAGTATACATCGCTGTGTCATGAGTTTATTTTTTGATGCTCTTTACATTACGTATTTAATCTCTATTTAGTTTTTTTATCATCTGCCTAACAGTTATCACCGGTGACACTACATATAATTTTTATTTGGTAATTTTTATTCCGCTGCACACATGCATTCTATTCATCCCCCTAGAGGTGCTCGACGTTCCTATATTTTGCATGTGCATAAATACTTAAATTATTAATAAGTGAAAAATAGTGTTTTAAATTATATTTCCAAAATGTAGAAACTACTTTATTTTTTTATGATTAAAAATGTATGATAATCTAGGTTACAAGAAATATAAAACTATTCATAACAATTCGAGATCTTAACTAGTATAGTCAGTGATAGTTTGTAATATAAAATACAAGATTACAAAGGAGATTATACCATTTTGTTAGTACCCCCCAACCCTAGCTCTTCCTCTTCCCTTAACCTCCCCTTCATTAATTTAGTCACTTAAATCAGCCTATACTTTCCCCTTGGCCGAAAATTACCTCCACCAACACAAATATGTCCAAACTTTCTCGCCATCACTTCACCAACTCTTCCATCATCTCCAGTCTCCACAGCCCTCAAACCTCTTCTACAACCATCCTAACACACTTTCTTACCACCCTACTATCTTCCATAGCCACCACAGCCCCTAGAACAACCTACACAAGCATCACAAGTAGCTACAAGGAGGACAAGTCAAATCTGAATTTTTTTTAAAGAAGCTGCGATTCGAGCCATTTTTAACACAGTTTCCAAAGAGGTTAGTGATCAAAACTCTTCCCCTTGAAACCCCTAGATGTCCTAAACATCACTCTGTAGATTTTATAAAGATTTCACAAACTTATTATATATATTTTGCATGTTACACTAGGAAACCTCAATACCAACCTAGTTTTTACCCATAGTGAGTACCAACTTGTAAATCTAAATATATATGTTAAATAATTCTAAAATCATTTATTTAATTCTGTTTTAGACTTGAAATTACATAATTTTTCAGATTATAAAATATTTGATCTAGGATATAAATTATGGAGATTCATAGGGGCATTAGTGTTCATCATGTGTAAACACTAGAATAACATAAATAGATTGTGTTTTAATCATTGTGATGCCTAAACCCCATGTTAGGAATAGAAATTATATATTATATGGTGTTTAATTTCAGAATTTAAATTGATATTTTTGAGGATGAAATACATAAGAATTCGTAAAAACAGTTATATTGGAAAGATGTACTAAAACTAGTCTATACCAACTAGTTTAATTTTATTGTTTTGTAACACATAAAATAATTTGTTAAATAGAGAAAATGTTAATTTTGAATTTAATTTCCAGAACCTATAATCATGTATTTGGAGATGGAACATAGTCTTTAGGAAAATATTAGGTTTATAATTGTATAGTTACTAGTACTAAATAACTAAGTATATTTTGCATGTGCATAAATACTTACATTCCTATATTAATAAGTAAAAAATGGTATTTTTAATTATATTTTCAGAATATAGAAATTACTTAATTTTTTATGATTAAAAATGTGTGATAATCTAGGTTACAAGGAATAGAAAACTATTAATAATTTGTCGAGATCTTAACTAGTATAGTCAGTGATAGTTTGTGATATAAAATACATGATTACAAAGGAGATTATACCATTTTGTTAGTAATATAGAAATAATTTCAGAATATTTATATGATTAACTAAGAGATTATTAGCAAGGTGACACTTGAATAATCTTGAAAAGTTGTTATACAACTAGTTGGGTACATAGCCTAATTTTGGGTTATATAATTTTTTTTTCCTTTATAACACCATGATTAGGAATATTAAACCAATCTAGATAATGTTCTTAGAGTTGAATATTGAAATTAATAATAATATGGATACCAATTAGAAATCTATGTAGTAGAGTTTAACTCTAACTAGTTAGACGATATTAGTAAGTATGCAAGGTAGCAACCTAAGAACACTAGCTAGAACGTTATGATCTTGTACATGTTAGCGTACATAAACTAATTTAAATATCATACTTTAGGCTTGCTTGATCGTTCCGACGAGGAGACAGTAGCAGGCTCTTTACAGTTGCAGCATGGAGTTCCAGGCAAAATACCTTGCCGCCTTATTTTACTGAGAAAATTTAATGGTTATTATATGATTATGTTCTGGATAATGTAGTATAATTGTGAGCATTCGAGTACGACTCGGGTGCAGTCGACAAATGCGTTGATGAGTAGATAATGCATTAACCTAGACTTAATGACATACCAAAGATTTGGAAGGTATTCTGATATTTCTTTAGGACTCTGACACGTGTTACTCACGACACATTCATGTTTGATGCGTGTTATCGTATCCGACTTGCTATCGATGCGTTCGACACGTATGCCGGTACCGTATATAGTTGTTGACATTAGAATACTTGACTGGCATTGTAGTTACGTGATGTTCATGTTGTGTATACGACTTGGACATATGCATCGGGTGGGGAGGACAACTAGTACGCATATGGGACAAACAACATTGGTACTTGTAGTGTTTATAGATCTACAGAGACTGATGATATCCCTTTTGCAGATGCCACTTCCGATGGGGAGATAGGCTTGTATATAGATATATTCAGATTACCAGCGTTCTTCGGAGCGTTATGGTGGTTGATTTAGCAGGTGTCGCGTTCGACGGGACGTTATGGCTGCTATCTATACCTACGCCTACCCATATGTACCAGGGTTGTCCTTAACTTGCATTCACATTGATGGTTAGATTACCCTATTTATTTACACAGTATTACATTCGGCTTGTACCATTTGTTTCTTATTACGTCTCACTGAGGACCTGATTTCTTTTCTAGATCTTGACGAGCAGTTCTACCCCACAGTCTACGTGCCAAGAGTTGAGACAGCATTTGTCACCGCAGAGGACTTGAAGATACTTCCATTAGAGTTTCCTTGATCGTGGAAGACTTCAGCTTCAGACTAACATCATTATCCAGTTAACAGATGTCAAGTCTAGTATCTTTCTATTTACTGTATTTTATTTCCTGTTGTACTACGTGGATTATTCTCCACCAGACATATTTCATTTCAGTTGTACTTAGGTGGATTGTTCTCCATCGGACTCTCATATTTTTGTTGATGTGGGATATTCAGACTTTTATTTTATTGCAGCATTTTGCTTTTTTTCTTATTGATGTTATGGATGAGATAGTTGTACCCTGGTTATAAGTTAATTAGATTTGTGGACTTAGTTTTTATTACAGCATAGTACATCTAGTTAAGGTCCATCAATTTGGGAAACCTATCTAGATGTAACAGTTGGGCATGGTTACGTATCTTGTACCAAAGTATTTTGGGACTGGGGCATGACAGAATCTTTATCCCCAAACATACTTCAACAGCCATCATCCGTCAGCCTCCCTACCGAAACCAAGTTGTAGCGCAAACTCGGTACATGTCACACCTCCTTAAGAACGAGCTTGTCGCCAAGCTCCGTTGTCAGGTGGACATTATCGATGCCCACAATTGCAGCAGTCCCCTTGTTGTCCATCTTCGCACGTCCAAACCTACCGCTTCTATATGACGTGAAGATCCTCCTCTACGGAGTGGCGTGATACGACGCCCCCGTGTCTATGGCCCAATCGCCATCATGACACGTACCATAAGGTTCCTCTGCGTCGGTTGCTACGATGATGATATCTCTCAACGCCGTGAGATCCTCCTGATCATCCTTGCATTTAGCCTTTTTAGCTTTGACGTTCATGCAGTTCCTCCTTTCGCAACAGTGATAGCAGCCCTCATTGCGGTACACAGTTGTAAGATTCCGAGAACCCCCCCCCCCCCCCCCCCCCCCCCCCCCCCCCCCCCGTGTCCTCGCTCGTGACTTGAGTATTTCCTTCTCGTAGGAATCCACCAGAGCGGACTCCTGCGACGATTCAACTTGCTTACACTGGACCTCCTCGTTCAACAAGTTATTTTTGACTGCCTCCATCGTGACAACTTCATTAAGCGCAGAGTTGCTCACTAATACGACCAATGTCTCCCAGCTCTCCGGTAAAAGCAAAGGGCCTGAAGCTCATCGTCAATCACCATCTTCATCACAGACAGTTGATTGATGATCCCTTGAACCTCGTTCAGATGTTATGCCACCGGGGCACCCTTCGTGTACTTCTATTGACGAGTTGGCGAATAAAAATGCATTGTTGCTAGCCGTCTTCCTTTCGTACAATGAATGTAGCTTCTCCCATAATATGTTTGTCAAACTCTTCATGGAGACATGATGAAACACCAAATCGTCTAACTATTGGCGGATGAATCCAATAGCTTTTCGATCCAATCATATCCAGTCATAAGCAGACTTGTTCGATGGCTTGGCGTTATCGCCCTCCAATGGACCATGCAAATCCTTGCACCAGAATAGGTCCTCCATCCTTGGCTTCCAAATCGTCCAGTTTCCCTCGTAAGGGTGATCATATGTGTATTCATCTGCTCCGTAGACATGGTTGCACCTTCTCTCGCGAACCTGAGAGCTCTGACACCAATTGATGTCGGTATCAAGCCAGAATGAACAAACCTCGCTCTGATACCAGATGTTGAAATCGGACACGCCCTACAATTGCTCTGATACCGTGTCTGAAACTGACCGTAGCGAAAACTTTGACCGACCCACCTGAGATAACCAACCTCTGTCTAACGAACGTCAAACACAGATAAAGACAACGTATTTCGATGACTACGTCACTTGGACAAATAAATCAAATATCTAATACAAATATCCAAATCGCATCAAATCAAATATTTGACCAGATATGAGCCTCACATATATTGTTACCAAATCCAGGCTGGATTTCAACACTTATAATAATTGTAAACATGTGTAAAACAACCAAGCAGCTTCTCGTCGAACTCAAAAGTCGCAAACAATGAGATGTTCTTAAACTCTGACTTAACAACGTAAGTCTTCATAGATCAAGTACAGTATTTACACGGTTCCTTGCAGCACTCTTGCAAGCCAAGAACATCAAAACAATTTAAGGAAGAAACCTTTACAAAGGATCTGACAAAACACCTGTTTATTCCCACTTTTGCAAATTACAATGAGTAATTGAATCAACATATAAGGAAGCTAAGCAATTACATGTATATAAAAGCCTCATGGCTATAGTGGTTAGCTAGTGAAGACATAGCTCAGCGCATCCTGACTGGTTGTGTTCGATTCCACGGGAAAGCGGATTATTCCTTCTAATTATGGTGAGAGTTAAAAAAAAAATGTATATAAATAAACACCAATAATTACCACCATAAATTGATATTTCCATTTCGTAGTATAAACCGGCAGGTCAGGCTGACCAGGAGGGTCTATGATAAGTATACTTTGTTCTTGGATCCACAATAACTCGCTTTCCTCCATTCACTTCAAGATCATGCCTGCAAAATAACCTCCATTGTCGATAATCAAATTATATGCAGAAATGATCAAAAATGCAACAATGATAGCACTTCACTCACTGGAATACAAAGTCAGGGATGGTCAGCTGCTCGCGAGGCACATATCTAAACAGTTGCAAGAGCCTATCAACATAGACAACTTTTTTCCACACCTAAAAGAGGAACATATGTCAAAAATTTTGAGAGAAACTGACAAATACAGCTTCTGCAAAAGCAACAGAGTACTTCGCCATCGACAAATAGTTGCAAAGAAAAGATGGCAGCTTTCAGTCCCAAAGTCGGATGGAGAACATAAATTGCCTACAAAAGAGGAAAAGAGCAATGATTTAGTGAGGTTACACAAGAAAAATTTTCTTGTATTAATAGTAAACAGGTAAAAAAATGGTGACAGACATGTAGGTTTCGCTGGTGCTTCCGGCCAAGAATCTGTTGCAGTCGTTTCATCCATCCAAGATCTGGCTGACTGCGATGAGATAGAAAATCAGATTGGGGGCTGTAACCTTCCAGGTCAAATTGGCATACAAAAGAACATTAGTTTATTAGTAGGTATGACAACACAAAATCCGCTTACTAGTAAATACTGCCAAGTTATTAATTTTGTCATAGTCCCTGCCACTATGCCAAATCTCCTTAGTCATGGTGAGAGTTGAGGGTTAAACATTTTATCGTGTTCCAACAAATTTCATTCTCAAAAGGAAAATCTAGTGCAGGGAAATAAGTAATGAAGAGTAGTATTTGGTTCCAACTTGATTTCTCAAATTTTCACTTCATTGAAGACTACTTACACTTGTAAAGATGCCGCCGAATGAATATAAACAATTGTGTATGGCTTCTGTATCAGAGTTTCGAACTCCTGATAAAATAAGATTGTTAGATTCATCTCAAAGCAGATAGAACCACAAACTTAAACACAGGTTTATACTGCTGACAACTCTACAGATGCAAAACATATTTCCATAATGCACATCCGCCAGCATATCAATACAAGTTGGTAGAACAAAAAGCAGCAAGCACATTCCTTCTGACCACTTGTTTAGACATTAATACCTTTAAATACTAAGTATATAGTATTATGCATACAAAAAGATTTTGCAAAGATAGCTTATACTTCGATGAGAATATTAGACAAAGTTAGCTTACATTGCTCACAAGAATAACCATGAGGATACTACCTCAAGTAGAACAGTTTTCATCAACTTGGTTCCTTCGAGGTTTAACAACAAATATATGAGCCTTTAACCTTCTTATTATTACCTTGATACATAAGCTTTCATTGAACTAATAATCATAAACAGCACAATAGGCGGACATGCAATTCACAAGCAACATACGAGAATACTTGCAAAGTACGTTTTGCTAGAAGTATTTTTGGTATAATTTTTCTCACGACCTCAAGGAGAAGTGTACAAACTACTTCCACGATTCTGTGCTTAAAGTGACAATGAGGATATAATCCCATGATTCTTTTAAGCTTCATACATAAGCTTCCATTGAACTATTAACCAGATACATCACAAAAGGTTGAGATGCAGTTCAAAAGTAACTCAGAAAGGATATCCTTCTGAAATTATCTTCTTCTAGAAAAATTCTTTTAGTGATATAATTTATCGGGATCTCAAGGAGAAGCGTACAAACTACAAAGTATATTCGCTGTGTGTAATATTTGCCTATGTTATGTCAAACCAATATCCCTGACTTCAAAATATAATACAGTAAAACATAATTTAACAACACAATTCCTCTAAACAAACAATGTGATTCATTAAAAAAAGCAGACTACCTTCACTACATAGATAACAAACCGTTCCAAATCAAGACATTTTAGAAGAAAATGAGCTCCTACAACCACCATAACAAGGCGCCCTTCACAGTCTACTCCACCACGATAGCTGAAATTAAGAAGCAAAAACTACAATGATGATAATGATGATGTAGTGATATAAGGCAATTATAGTAAGCACTTGAGATTATCACAAACCAACCCTTTAATGTAAGAAACCTTTAACAGCGGCTTGGTTGATTGCCCGTAAGTAGAAATACCATGCAATCTCTAAATGGTGTTCCAAATACAATGTTTGGTTGCATGTAAATGATGCTGCAGGATTTACAAATTCATTCTTTGGATGCGACTTCAATGAGAGAGAAGGATAGTTATGATGTAAATAGTGTATTAAGTCGTAAGTGGTGTAGTGGCCATTTTCACCACAACAAATGTTGTGGTAGTTGTTTGGGGGGGGGGGGGGGGGGAGTTGGGGTTGATGCAACATTTGTTGCACCCAGTGTTCTAAAAATCGGCCTAGGCGCTAGGCGCCCGCCCACCGCACCGAAAACCCCCTAGGCGGTGGGCTAGGCAGCTAGGTGGGGGCCCTAGGCGCCCCTAGGCGGCGGGTTTTTTGAATTTTTTGATTTTTTTTGATTTTTTTGTTTTTTGATTTTGTTTATTCTTAGTTGTATTTTGGATATTTGTTTGGGTTTTAAGATAGTATTTGGATTTTAGAACATTGAAATTTCAAATTTCAAAATTTCAAAAAATTCACAAAAAAAAAATTCTAGGCGGGCTAGGCGCTAGGCTGTCCTCCGCCGCACCGAGTCCGCCTAGCGCTTTTTAGAACATTGGTTGCACCATTTCCATCATTTAAGATCAAACCAAACAATGGAAATGATGTAAATAATGAAACTAATGTCGCATGGATTTACATTTACATCTACATGAAACCAAACACCCCCATAGAGTGAAAGGTCACAGTAACCATTGGTAGAGAAGAAAGGAACACTACACATACAATGTTTGCCTTATTGTAAAGCTAAGGTTGTGAGATCAGGTTTTCTGGTTGCCTTTCTATGTGAAGTTGTCCTATTCCAATATATTATCCACGAAAAACATGATTTCCAATTTGGTTCTGAAGCAGCATACAAGAAGCCCTCTCTTTTACTGGTGGGGTGACCTTCCTCTATCCTACTTTATACCTCAACTTTTCTGCCTGACGTATTAGTAAATGCATATTCTTTTCTTTGTGTTGCATTCTGCATGCTACTCAAACTCAGTACACCTTTCATTGATGAACCTTTTACTGAACTAACATCAACTTTCAAGGAGCATGTCATAGATTGCGGACTTAACCAAGCAATTGTGAACTACTTCATTAGATTCGCCAAAAGAAGCACCTAGTATATCTAGGAAACGCCATCTTGCACGGGCAAGAAATACTGAAAATCTTTGCAACAGCATGATGCACTATCAACTCTAATCACATACATCATGTCACCCTAGAAAAAAAAAAAAAAGACTACATACTTGGCCTATAAAGGATATTGAAAGATACAAGTTATGAAATCAAGCTATTTTTTTATCATATCAAACAGAAGTTGTGGGACATGATCCCAAAGGAAAACTAGATGTACTCACACAATTTTCATTTCAGCAATCTCTGAAAGATTAAGAGAATTTGCTTTTGCAAGATATCTTGAGTGAAGTGAATATTCCTCAGCTGCAGATAATGGAGGGCCACCAAGATCTCCGTACCCAAGCATCTTAGCACAATTGAAACCACCCTGTGCCTTCGGAGCCTTTTCCCGTTGCTCCTTCCGCCGCTGATCAGGGTCCTTAATCAATGACATAAATGTAGGATCTAGATAAGAGTTCATCTGGAAAGAGTTCCTGTAGAGGAAAATTGGACAAGATCAGATGCTCCTACAGGTACACAATGCTGAAATGAATAGACATTTTAGGAGATTTTAGGAGTCTTCTAATTATATATGTATATATCAATGGTGACCTGCAAAGCCAGAAGCGACACAATCAACTGAGAAAGAAACTATTATGTTTACCCATCTTTCTATAATGATACAATTACTGGAATGTTGTGCATAATATAGCGGCCAACTTGCAAATTTTAGCAGAACACCATGGAGAAGAAATTATAAGTAAAAAGCAGATTACCTAAGGTGAATCCTCAAATAAGAAGATTTGTCCATTGAACTTATTTGACAATTTCCATTTGGTGCTTAACTACACAGAAACATCCTTACATATGCCTAAATATCCTCGTAGAGCAGCAAATTTTCAAGGGCCCTATGTCCCTCATCCAAGTCGAGAGATCCTGCCATTGCACCAAATCGTAAATTTCTATTGAAGAACTCGGCGGATAGGATCAAGTTCATTTGAACCTGTTTTATTCCATCATCTTTAATGGGACCACCACTAGGGATGTAAACGGAGTCGGATCCGACGAAGCTCTGATCTGTCAGACCCAACTCGAAACGGATTTGGAGGCAAATTTAGTAGAGGCTGGGGGAAATTTTCAACCTCCGAAGTGGAGGTGGAGTTGGAGGCAAAGACATATCCCACTCCGACAAATACATACTTTTTTTTGCAGCAAGGTAATTGTATTATAGTCTATGCCCGGGCTAAGTCCGAGACTCGGGACTTGGTACATCGTCCTTTCTCCCCAGCCTAGCTAGGTCCCAATTTCTGGATGTTGATCCTCAATATTTTTTTGCGTCTGATGCATCATTCTTTAATCCAACATTCGGACCGATATCCATTGCACGTTCTATTTGAATTTACTGTCGGTACCATGATACCATGTCTAGATAGATAGCTCCTGCAGGTCCGACTCTCAATTAGTCGTTACCTAAAATTCTTAGTTTCTCTACCCTTTAATATTTAAGTGCATATCGCGTCCAGGAGGAATTGAACCTCCGATCCAGTTTTCAACAATCTTCTTTGCATTTTTCCATTGGTTGAACTAAACATTTTAACGTATTAAGTTGAGTTGGAGGTGGAGTCGAAGGCGGATATGGAGGTGGTGCCGGAGGCGAGTATACAGACCTCTATTTGGAGTTGGAGGTAGAGGCAATATTTCTCCTCCGAGTCAGAGGTAGATAAAGGGTCAAATAATTTTTGGTGGAGGTGGAGGGTCCAACCTTCAACTCTAATCCGATCTGTTTACATCCCTAACCACCACATAACACATCTTCGAATACCTATCAACATGTGAAGTGCTCTCTTACCTCTTCTTATCAAGCATTGACACTTCGTATCTATTCTATAATGGCTCTAACAATTTGGAGTAGAGGGTAACAAGAAAATCGATTAACAAGCCGAGACCGAAATGATAATTACTTAAATTTATGCCTCTCCTCCCAACCATCTACCTATCTATTTGTTCATTCTCACTCTACTCTAACTATATCCTTTGATATATTTAGTTTGTTGTAGGTTCACTATGCTTTCTCCAATCCCCTCTCCAGTCTCTCTTTTGAATATCTTTGAGTTGTTTATACTACAATGAAGGTTCCATATCTATATTGGGAAATTTATTCTCAGACAAACTCTAGGTAGGACACGTGCAGGGTACACTTCCTAGTGGAATCCTACTTACTAAAACACCACTCTCATATCTAAGGCATAACAATGAGTTACATCGGACAGACTCTTGGAGGACACAAGGTACACTTCCTACTGGAATCCTACATTTTGAAACACTACTCTCATATCTAAGGTGTACGAATGAGTTACTTCAGTCGTACTCTTGGAGGACACGTGCATAGTACACTTCCTAGTGGAATCCTACATTTTGAAACACTACTCTCATATCTAAGGCGTACCGATGAGTTACAAGAGAATAAAAGCACAATAATGTTGGTGTTAAAGTGAAGGACTTTTTGCATAAGTCACTTAAATCTAACTAAACTTTATAAAAGTTCCCAAAATCTTGTTACTTGCTTAAAAATCTCTCAAAATTTCCAACAATTTAATTACAAATCCTACTTTATTTGCCTCAACTAAAAACTAATCGAGCTCAACATACAATGATGATCTTCTTACCACAGTTTGCAGTATCGGTCAATACTGATCCGATACGATTTGGCATGTCCCTATCCGATACCGACCGATACCCGATACTGACCGATACCGACATTAGGGGTCTCTTTTCCAGTCAATTTGGCAAAGAAAAATAAACGAAAAAGACTAATCATCAAGGGTATAAAAGCATAGTAAGGTTGTAAAATCATGTAAAAGAAAGAAAAAATTATCTATCGCATGTAAACCAATCGACAAGGGTGACTACTATTTCTTCAATTTAAAAACTACTAAGAAACAACACAGAAAATACTAAATATGCCTAAATGTATAAAATACATTTTCTCAAATGTTAATAATTTATTAATAATTATTTTCTTTCCGATACCAAAAAATTCGATACTCCGATTCAAAACCGCCGATACTGTCGGTACCGTCGATACTGCTGGTACCGCCGATCCAGATACTCATGGGAAAGGTCTGATACCGATCTCGATACCGATACTGCGAACCTTGCTTTTTACCTTCCTCCCCTCTCCCTTCCACTCCACCTCCATACCCACTCTACATTCTTTTCCCTTCCATTCTTCTTCCTCCTTTCCCACTCTATATCCATCATCACCAACTTTGCCAACTTCCTCTACCTCTATACAACTCAAAAGCTTCCTCCCTTTTTCACTTATTCTCACTCTAAAATCCACTAAAAGCAGTTTATTTTTCTCCTTCACCTTCATACGCAATCCATTTTCTTCACCCTTCACTCCTCTCCCACATAAAACCACCAACTCCTTCCTACCCTCTTCTTCCTAGTCCATTGCTTGCACAAGCGAGCCCACCTGTAGGAGAAGCAAGAGGGGAGGGGAAAGAGGGGGAGTGAGGAAGAAGAAGAGGGATGGAGATGGAAAGGGTAAAATAATCCAACAAGATAATTTTTTGTTTAAGTTGATGGAATATTTCCCATTTCTCATGAATAAGTTAACAAGATGGAATCATAACTCAATTTACCAATTTGAAGGATTTTCAAAGTAACTAACAAGATTGTAGAGGGGTGAGGGGAGGGGTTAGAGCATCATTATTAAGGCCCAACCCATTTTCTAGATTCTAGATTTAGAATGTAGGAGCTCATTTTGTAGAATAGTAAGACCCATTCTAGGTTTCAATTTCTAGATTTTTAGGTCCAACCCACCCACAGGAGCTATAGGTTGGGCCTGAGAATTTCTAGATTCAGAATGTAGGAAATCATTTTGTAGAATAGTAAGTCCCAATTTGGAGCCCAATTCTAGATTTACATTATTTTTTTCTCACTTTAATTTTTGACCACACAACCTTTGGGACCAAAGCTCATTTTATCATTTTCTACTTTCCTCATACAAGCCCAACCCATTCTACATTTACTTCTTTTTTAAAATGTTGGGCCTCAAGATGAAATTTTGAGCACCATCTACTAATGATGCTCTTATGTAAAAATAAGTAGATTTAAGGGAATGAAAAAAAAAACTAGAAATGAAATAATACTTGGAAAAATAAAATATGAATACTTTTTTTCATCTTACTTTCTCTTTTTATAATCAAATTGGCTTTTCCCATATGAAAAATTAAATTTGTTCCGAAACTTTCATTCGTTAATTCAATAATAAAATAAGACTATATGTTATTTATATATTTATTTGTTATCGTATTTGTTAAAGTCTTTCCCACTGTACCAAAACTCGGTTGTAGTGAGAGTTAAGGGTCATATATTCATATTCTAGCAAGCCACTAGAGGTCGAAGACCCATTTTGGGCCTCTGGATTCATGCAACGGTATATTGTTTTTCAAAATCCGTTTAAAATAGGCGCCAAAGAAAATTCAAACATGGATTTCTCGGATACCATGTTAGAGTCCATGTCATTGAACCAAACCTCTAGAGTTGTGATAGAGGTTGAGGGTTAAAATATTTATATTATTCCAACACGCCCAGTCCAGGTCGAAGGTCCGTTTTGGGCAAATAACTAGATTCATGCTGCGGTATAATTTTTTAAATCTTCTTAAATGTGTGCCAGAGGATTCAAACCTGGATTGGTTTGATACCATTTTAAAGTCCTTAGTACTGCACCAAACCAATAGAGCTCAGGTGAGGATTAACGGTTATATATTTATATTCTAATAGAATCCTCTTATTGTACCCTCATTTTTAATCGACATTCTATCATATCATGTCACAGTATCCATATCGCTGCAACAGAGCTGCTGCCAATAACAGAGTATGTTAACTCAAACAATTATTACTGGTATACATATAGAAAACAGTTAAAACTTAGTCAACTTATAGAGAAAATTAAGTTTTGTTTTAGTTTGCTCCAGTTCGGTTTTGTTATTGAAAGTATCTGCTTGAGAAAATTTAATAATCATAATGTTATATGAGAGGTTTTCTTCAAAAGATTGAAACATTTTATCGGCTATTTTAATTTTTATCATAATGATCATATTCAATTGAATTAGAAACCCATACACAATCTACCCATACTGCTTGATGCTCCACTATAGGCTCAATGTCTTCTGACATAGCATTTGATATCCACTATCACATATGCATCCCTACTTCTATGTGACATTCATGTGCTATCTGGAACCTTGCTTTTCCATGTACCCCTCTCAGCTTCACCAACCAAAACACTCAAGTGCAACTGTACTCACACAAGCCTCCTCTTATCTTCGATCTATAAGTAAATAAGATCTCAAATGGTTCCCTCAGTCCCTGCCCCTTGTTCACAAATGGTACAAGTCATATTTGTCTGCGAATCAATCAATCTTCACTTCTGCCCCTTCACATTATGTATTTCTTCTATTCTTACCCAGATCCACAACCATTTTCACATTATCATTTAGACCACATAACTGTGTTTGTCTCAACCTTCTTCAAATATTTTGAAACACAAGTACCAAATAAGACATTGTATAGATAAGGATAGTTCCAGGTCATCACTTTGCACGCCACCAATATTATCTAACAGCTCCTGAGAGCCCATGTTGAATGGATACTAAGTCGCTATATGCACCCACGTGCTGTATGAATCAGTTATGGGCTTGGGCAATTCGGTCTGATTTGAAAGCTTTTATCCTAAATTTCTGGGGACAGGTACAGGAATCCTTCCGTTCTGCTATGTTAAGGTCCTTAAGGACCATTTCGTTTCTAACATTTGGAACAAGCATATCCTTTTTAAGCCTTAACCCGTGTACGTTTTGGCCTGCTCTTACTCCTAACAAACTCTTAACTGAATACTGTCACTCCTAGTCAATGCATCTTCTGGCTTTCACTGCAAATGTCCAAACCACCCCCATGTGATTCATTTAGCTTCAATAGGCACCATCCCAGCTTCCCACAAATACACTCATTTCTTACCCTATCTTTCATGTATTATCACATCCATCATAGCATTCTCATTTCAGCTATACTTACTTTTCTTTTATTGCCCAACACTCTGATATAATAAAGCATGGTTGGTCTTATAGTTGCCTTGTAGAATTTTCTTTTCAACTTCAAGAATATCCTGTGATCACAAAGTCTCTACTTACAGCCATCCTGCTTAATTCCATGAACAACGTCCTTCTAAACCTCTCCATCTCTTTTAGTGTTCACAAATGAAGTTATCATAACAATAATATGAAAGCAATAATTACAGCATGTCCAAGTGCACTCTTTGTTTGACATCCCTATGTAAAATTGAAATTAATAGCATTTGTCCACATAGGTCACAAGGTAACGGAATATCAGAGTGCTAAAAAACAACCATGAACTATTAAGCAAGAAGGATCATTATTACCTTCTTTGTCAAGAGGTTACAGTCAAAAGTTAAGCATTTCCTAGGACATGTAGATCAGAACTCAAGAGATCTAGAAAAGATGAAACGTAAAGGCAAGAACTATTTAAGAAAAATATATGTGGTATGCTTGTTAGTTATCACTAACCGTCTAAATGTCAAGCCAACGCCATTGACAGGAATATCAACAGGACCTGCGGAAGGCTTGGGAATGTTTGGTGACACTGCAGGCAGGGGCTTTATTCTGATTTTGCGTTCATCTATTATTGTCTCTCCATTTTCATCCCCTACATCTGCTGGAAGTTTTGACACAGCTACTTCCTCTTCATGCTTGTTCCTGGGAAAGTAAAGTGGAAGCAATCTGCAGAGCACAACGATATAACAAATAGACTCAGTAAATCATCCACCTATCTTTTCCACTTGATAGAATGATGTTGAGATAATAATTTGTACAGAAAATACCTCTTATATATCTCTGTATCAGATGATGTGACTGTACAGAAAACAACAGCAGAAATTTTGTCTTTCTGTTTCTCCAGGAAACGCCTAACAGTTCCTGATTGACTCCACAAGAAATTATAAAATATGAAGGGAAAAATAATATAGAACGGGTGAGTGAACCGGCAGGTGCAAGCATATATTTGACTCAACGTCACACATCGAAGATTTTTTACTCACTTATTGCCACATGTGCAGCTGGCTCACGAGGATAATTTTTGGCCTCCGTATATATACAGCCCAGCGCAATGCTGTATCAATGATGTCAAATGTAGTAAGTTCAAACTACGACCTAAGATGCAAGACTACATAGAAATATAGAATGATCAAAACACTTAAATTTCTACAACCAACCTCTGAAGTCCATTCTCAATAAGACTCTCCAAGCAAGAAAGATAGCAATGGCTCAAAGCATTCTCTGCAGCAGTATGATACTTCACAGCATACTTCGGACCTACTGTATGAATGATCCTTCTGCAAGATCATATTCAGCATAAATAGCCATTTGGAATGCAAATGAGTTATGCTGGAAAAGGTAATCAATAATAAAATAGGATAGAAGTAGAAAAAGCCAATCACATAAGTATGAATACCTCAATCAGTCAGTAGAAAAATGAGCAACTAAAGAAGTTACCCGAACAGGAATATAAGCATTAACTATAATTGAAATGAAAGATGAATACTGTAAGAAGAAGGTTTCAATGTGGTATAGATTCACAACAGATAAGCACCATGTAATTGAAGACAGTAAAAGAACAAGATGAATCTCCAATCTGTTGCACGGAAGTCTTTAGTACAAGATAACAATTTCTATGAGAAGCAGCAACCATGAACATCCTCTCCACTCTTTCCTTAATAACATCCATTACAAGCACCTCAATTCTACTCAAAGTCATCTTAAATCAGATGGGTTAAAACTCAAAACTAAATAAAATAGTAACATTGTATGTGGTCCAGGAGGCTCTCCTACAATATTTTGGATTATTAACCCTAACTTTTAGGATTAGGATTATTAGTTATTTCCTTTATTTTGTTTCTTTTTATGGAAAGTAGTTAGGGATAAGTTAGGATTTCCAAAAATGAGTCCTTTGAGGATTAGTTATTCCTAATCCTAGTAGATATTGGAGGTTGCTTGTGTCTAGACAAAGGAGAACCTAACCCTCTTTTGTAATAAATTTAATGTATGTCATTTTTCATTATTCGGTTCTTTCGCTCTTGCTCTTTTAACTCAAGAGCCAAGAGATCCATAGTTAACAACATTACTACATCACCATTACCAAATCTCTTTTATCCTTCCACCAAATTAAACCCCGATCGAGTTCTTGAATTTAAGAAAAATATAAAGCCTATTTTGATTGGTTTGGATCGAATTGGTATCAAAGTACTAAGATCCTCCCCTAGGATTTTGGGCAGTGTTGTAAAAATTCCTCTAGGCGGCCGACTAGTCCCCGACTAGTCGCTAGTCGGCCGCCGCCGACTCGACTAGGGGCTAGTCCCCGACTAGTCACTTGTCGGCCACCGTCGACTCGATTAGGGGCTGGTTCATCCAAAAATTAGCTAAATTGGTACTAGTCTGGGCTGCCGTCGACTTCGTCAAGGCAGCCGTCGTCGACTCTTTACTTTGTTGCTGCCTTTTTCTATTTTTGAAAAAAGTGACTAGTCTACTCTTTTTTTATTTTTACTTTTGCTTTGTTATCTCTTTGCTACTGTTTTTGTGGCTCTTTTTTTAATTTTTACTTGTTACTTTTTTTTTCCTTTTGCTTGCTACTGCGGCTGTAACTCTCCGTGCAAAATAGTAAGTTATTAACATATTTCGAAATAGAAATTTATGCAAAATAATGAATAAAAAAATGCACTGTAGTCTGCGATAATTAAAAGTTCAACAATTAACATATTATTTTTTAAAATATTTTTATAACATATATATATATATATATATATATATTCATTAAAAATTCTAAACCGACTAATCCGACTAGTCCCCAAGTAGTCCGATTAATCCGTAGTCCCCACGAACCGACTAGCGGCCGACTAGCGATTTTTACAACCTTGATTTTGGATACTTGTGTATGGTAGATACACATTGCACCTACAAAGACCGCGGATTAGCACTCATACCCGGACTCAAAAAGCAACTGAAGGAATCAATGAAGAAGATAACTAATGCTAATAATAAATATTTGGGATGATGGTATTTCGATTAGAGATGATCACCAATATGGCAGCACAAATGTAGATCCTAATTCAAGAAGTCTCCACTTTGAAGTAAATCAAATCAAGACCGGGACTTCCAAAATCCCACAGTGAGGACGATGAAGAGTCTAAACACGAGATGGATGAGATGAGGAACACATAAGATGGGCACGAAGAGAAGAAGAGGAACCTAGAAAAAGGGCACATCAAGCAAGTCGTTCTCGTAAAGGGACCAATTTCATGTAGTTTTTTCGTATTGAAACGAGGATTGACAAACATATATTCGATAGGAAAGTCCATGCGGAGAAAGTCGACAATTGAATCTACTAGTCAGAGACAGTTTTCGACAAGCTCATTATAGGCGTCTCCCTTGCCGTTTTAGGAGACTGTGCCGTCTTAGGAGACCGCCTAGACATTTTAAGGGCCCTCGTGCCTAGGCCACAAACATTTAGGCGTCTTGGTACCCTTTAAGAGGCCATGACATTTAGGCCACAAGGATTTAGGCTTCTTGTAACAAAGGTGTCCGTCTTAACGACAACAACCTAGACGTTTTAAGGACCATGACGCCTAGGCCCCCAACATATAGGTGTCTTGGTACCCTTCTAGAGGCTCTGGCACCTAGGCCACAAGGATTTTGGTATCTTGTTACGGAGGTTGTAGCCTAAATACATGGAGCGTCCGCATCCGTCCATGTTGCAGTGCCTCGGTCCTACCGACCTCAATCTGCCTCACTTTAATAAAATACAAGTTCGACATGAACATTTTGACTAGAAAGTGTCGCAACAAATCTTTTCTTCCCGTATAGGAAGAATTTCCAAAGAAAACAAAGTGATATGAAAAATCTGATGGAGGGCTTCTCTCCCCAACCTAAAGTTATGAGCTAGCCAGGAGCTTCTCTTCTGAAAATGCTCCTCTACTCAAATGAGTATTGATCCTAAATAATCTCCTATAATATTTATAATTAGTAATCCTAATTTTTAGGTTTAGGAGTACCTGGTCCTTTCTTCTATTTTGTTTTTCTCTTAAAGGAAGTAGTTAAGGATATGTTAGGATTTCTAATTTAGTCCTTAGGGGTCAGTTGTTCCTATTCCAAGTATAGAGTGAAGGTTGTCCATGGGTATAAAAGGAGAACATTGAGCCTCTTCCAATCAATTTTATTTGTGTGCCGTTTTTCGTTAGGTTACTTGGCTTTCCTCTCTAGCTCAAGAACAAGAGTTTGGTAGTTAATAAAAATAATATCATTATGATGATTTCCATCACCATTACCTTTTTTTTGTCTTTCCACCAAATTGAAACATTTTCTACAATTCCAAGTCCTTCAATAATTCCAAGTTCTTCAATTTAGCAAAAATGTAAGCCCTAATTTGATTGACATGGATCATAAAGATATTGCATCACCTAACATTACAATTCCATGTAAAAGTAGTAATAGCAATATGTAGAGAACCTTTGAACAAGTGCAAGAATGACATTAAAGATGAGAATTAAAGGAACTCTCTATACACAAGCAATCACCATTCCAGTGTGCAATACAAACGCACATGTAACACACATCGATATGAAGACATGAAACTAACATACGAAAGGGATAAATCGGGGCCCAATGAACCACGATGAGGTTACTCTTGAAAATATTATAGAAGTCTAGATGGAACTGTAAAACTCAAACCCATATCCTCTCAATCTGCCTATTAGTAAATGAAAGAATCACTGAATAAAATCCAATGCACTAAGGTTATAGACCCTCTCTCTCAACAGCTATGTTGTACAACGATCCCAGCTCTCTAATTCTTCCACTTAAGACTCATGTCTATCCTCAAATCATAAATGGAATCAAAAGGGAACCATGTGGATTTTCATTGAAATGCATCTTGGAAATCAAACCCCTTGTACTTATGTACAATGTAGATACTTAGATGACTCCATTCATGACAGATGATACCACTTCAATGAATATAACCATCATGTCTCATTTCATCACTCAAGCCCCATCCAATGACATATGTGGCATCCTCAAAAGTGTTAACTTGAATGGGTGGATCTGAAAAAATCTAAACAGTTACACAATTATCCTCAAGAAGATTCTCGATTATAGCAAATATCTTCACCATTTATGTAAATCTTCATAAATTCCAAGGCAACGATATTTCAAGAGTTGCAGAACCTACATTCTCATCTCAGCACTTTCTACTGTGCCAACCACAAAATACATTCCAAAGCAGGTTTGCTCAAACAAGATTTAATTTTAATCAGCAAAGCAAAATGCCACACTATTTCCACGGTGACCCTTCTTTGAAGTTTCTTTAGTACGACTCTAGCATGCCATACTTCCAAGGCATTCGTGATACACGTTCTTCATCGTGTCTTGCGACTTGTACAATGGATCATTTGTTGTGACACCGGAAGTACATTACTGCAGAGCATTCCATCTATAAATTACATAACTGAGTTTGAGACTTGAATCATATGTGACTAATTAGGTCAATTCATATTTACCTGGTACACCTAACCCCCATTGAACCAAGTTCTGTACGAGCATTCCAGTTCTGGGTACATTATCAAACTGGATTGTTATGATATTCGATCCGAATCACTAAATTTGGCGATCCGAATTTATTTATTTAGACCTGGCACGAACCCTGGAACTCCCCGTTATCCCACACCAGCCCCCTCCAGTTAACATCCGAATTAATTGTTGAAATCCCGATGTAAACTTGTTTTCGTCAATACTTTTAATGCAAATAAAGTTGGATTTTTTTTTTTTTTGTAATTTCTTGTCAATTTGGATTCCATAGCTACATATTTCTTATGAACTTCGACCTCATAGTTCGTACCATTGTCGTTTCTTTATTGCTCACAAGCCACAACTCTACTCTGCAAGTTGCTTTTGCAAAGAGAATGGGCTTATAAATTTCATGATGTTATGTTATTTTGTACGAAGATTTTGGGTTGTTTATCATTTTGTTCTATGGTTTATCTGCATGTTTTGATTTGACACTATTGTACATTTTTTATTTTTGGAATATTGTGTTCCAGTTGATATATGACTAAGAAAAGTCAGTTTTACATCTTACTGAACAAAGTAAAGTAATGAGTTTTGTAGTTTCTTATATTCTATACAAGTTTTCTTTTTTGTATATGACACAAATATTCAATCAAATTTGAACAACTAACTATTATCGACCAAATTAGTATTTTAATGTGTACCGCAAACCGAATTGGTGACCCAACTCAACCTAGCCCCTCTATACCAGAAATAAAGACAAGTAGTGTACCAGGTACCCGAACCCCTACCATGACTCAGGATGTACCGGTAACTATGGGGCAACCATAAAATACTGAATTTACAAATTTAATCCTATCAACTAAAAAGTAATTAGGATCATGAAAAACATTTTCACAATGAGCATGATATGTCGAGTATATTATCAATGGTAGAACATCAGATATTGTGCAACATTGTTAATCATAATCCACTCATCTAATTGAACACTATGTTGCACAGCAATAATCAATATTATACTTGTTAAAGGGACCATCCAGTAGGCACAATACTTCAAAAGCAAAATGCACGCTATTACAAACAAATCAGGGAGATCATTTAATGGAGGTAGTACCACTTTATTATGCATTGGATGTTCGGAAGTGCTTACTGTAAAATGCTAAGGGATGTTGGCATCTGAAATTATCTACAGGGTTTGTAAAGCATTTGGGTACATGCAGGCAGTTCTTTATCTATACTTCTCTAACATTACGAACAGCAGACATAAACCTACAGAAACTATTTGAAGATAAAGGTACAAAATCACATAGCATAAGATTCTTCAAAAGTAGCGGAGCAGTGCACATAATCGATTAGTAAAATGAAAAATCAAAAAAAAAAAAAAAAAAAGTCCATGTACTATAAATTATAAGAATTATTAAAATTGTCCACAAAACAGAATAGAATGCATATGACCACAAACTTAACAACATAATAAGTATATTGTTAGCTCAGAGGTGGGAAAAAAAAACGATGACCAATAAAATGCAAATCAACCAGCTAACCTAGCAGGAAGATCATATGCATTCGTCACTTTTGCCATCCCAGTTCGGCAACTACCCTGCAAATGAAGTAACCATATCATGATTCAACAATTATGAGTATTGCCGTAAAACAAACTTAATCAAGTCGGGAAATTAAAAGGAAGATATTTTGAAGCAACTTAGATCTTACCAATGTTGCACACTCCTCTGCAAGACCAGGTCCCGCAGCTGCATGCAAACCGGGGCTACTGTGTGCTTCATCTAAGCTCTATCAATATATCCCATTTAAAAATGACCAAGTTATATTACTTCATATTCTCCATCAAGTGCAAACCAGATAAGTCAGACCTTACAAAATTAAATTGCTCTGCAGATTTATCAAAACAGAGTATATAGACCCATTTAACAGAAAACAGATTCAGCGATTTGAATTTGTAGATGTCAGTGTAGTCTTCCAGTTTCAAATTTCAATATAGTCAGCTAGGTACAATATGGTATGGTTGATGGTTCTTTAGTTTGTGACTTGGACTGCGACTGATATCAGAAAGTTGGTCTACGCCTTTGTCAAACTAACCCTTCTTGGTCACTGTAAAATCATAGTGTGTAGTATCGTCTGATACCGATTCGATATGGCCGATACCCATACAATTTGACATGTCTCGATCCGATACGGATCGCTACCGATACTGACCGATACCGACGTTTGAAAGTTTCTTTTTCAGTCAATTCGGTAGAGAAAATTGAATAAAAAAGACCAGCCCTCAAGGGTGCAAAAGCATAGTAAGGTTGTATAAGTATATAAATGAAAAAAAATTATTTATCGCAGGTAAACCAATCAGTAAAGGTGACTACTATTTCATCCAATTTCAAAACTGTTAATAAACAACACATAAAATACTTAAAATTATGCCTAAATGTATAATATATACTTTCTAAAAATTTAATAATCTATTAATGATTATTTGCTTTCCAATACCAAAAAATCCGATACTCCGATCCGAAATTGCAGATAACGTTGATACCGATCTCATAGGAGGGCTTGATACCGATTTCAATACCGATACTGTGAACCTTGTGTAAAATGCACCCGACTTACAAGTCCATTTTCCATTTAAAAGTTTTTGATTTGAAAGTCTAATTGATGATCAACTCTTGGGTTTAGTCAAGTTTCAGATTCTTGAAAGAAAAGTCTCCTCAAGTCCGCACAAACAAAATAAACATAAGGAAATAAGGAAAACTAATAAGCGACATTTTCCTAAAGGAATGAGTGCAGCCCAACTTTACAAGGAGAAATTGCGTTTAACATCCTGCCACCAGACTCGTACTTAAGGGCTCATAGATATATGCATCTACAACATTATCTGGAACATAACTTAAATCAACATAAAATTAAAAGATGGCAAAAAATAATATAGACATTGTCTTCCCTCAAAAAACATAATTAATCCATATATGTATCATTGCCTTGCAGGCAATCTCTACCCGATGATCATATAGATCCGTCACCCAAATATTGCTTTTATTGTCAGCAGTGTCAGTAAAATACATTTATTGTCAGCAATGTGAGTCGATACATTTATGTAAGACCATCTTTTTATCATCATGTCGTCGAGCGCATTCTCCGAAGCAAGTCCCCTAGCTAATGACTCTTCTACTAGCCCTCCCTCTCACACTATATGTTGATGCCGACTTAGTCGTGTCTCTTGATGGTCAACTAATGAATTGTGCACATTCCTTCAAGGTAATTGGGTCACTTGACAGAGCAAAAAGCATACAATAATCACTTGTTCTTCATCTACGGCCAAGTATCGAAATATGCACATGCGGTTTCCAAGCTTGCATGGCTAAAAGGCTTTTATCTAACCTTGGTGTGTCACTTACTTCCCAGGCATCTCCCTACTGTGATGACAAGAGTGTGATTCACATTGATAACAATACTAGGATTCACACTTTTCATGACCTTGTCTTATAAGAACACCAATCATATTGAGGTTAATTTTCATTTCTTTCTGGACAACAACCAGCTCCACCATGTTCCAACTGCTTCTTGTTCAGCATACATCCTTAGTAAGGCTTTGCCTAGACCACCATGCTTGACACCTACGCTCCATCTGGAGAGAGAGTTTAAGAGAATGCTCTTTGCATATATTTTTATGTTTATTAGACTTAGTTTAGCCCACATCAGGAGACTTCTAGGAAGGAAGGACATCCAATCCTATATACTTGAGGAGCCTCATATGGATGTCCAATAATTTCAATTTATCCCCCAACATATCATCCAGCATGCCAAACCCTAGTCCCAGATGAACCCAATATCCGATTTGGAGGAAAGTTAAAGCCATTTAATACCATCTCTAAAATGTTACCATGGGTGTAAATTCCTTGTAAAAAAGCTTTAAAAAAATTCGAACAAGATCTTCAAATTATTTACTTCACTATGTTCGATTTAACCTTTTTCATAGAGTTCATTTAGAGTCACCATTACTAGTGTTAGGCTCGAAAACATCAAAGGATGCAGTTTTTCTCATCATCAAAGTATGAGTTACCAAATTTTATGTCTATGTTTATGCAGTTACCGTCTTCTTTCCAAAGATAACTAAAAAAGTGATGCTTAAGATCATCGATAGTAAGGGTTATCTCAAGTTCTAGATTCTACATTCAGAATGTAGGAGCTCATTTTGTAGGATAGCAAGGTTCAATTGGAGCCCCATAACGGTCTCGTCCCAGCCACAGGAGCTATAGCCTAGGCTTGAAAATTTTGACATTCAGAATGAACTCATTTTGTTGATAGTAAGGCTCAATCTGGAGCCCCAATTTCAAGATTCTAGATTTCACATTATTTTATGACTAAATAATCTTTTGACATGTGCCACCAGAGGTCATTTTACGTTGCTGGATCATTTTCTACTATTCGCATACAGACCCAACCCATTGTAGGTTTTTTATTTTTTATTGTAAGAGCATCAATAGTAGATGGAGCTCAAAAATGCATTTGAGGCCCAAATTTATAATAAAAAATGTAGAATGTGTTGGATTTGTATGAGAATAGTAAACAAATAAATCTTAAGGCCCAAATAAGATAAATGGGTATAAACACATGTGTCATATTTCTCTCTTCAAAAAATAATATAAAATCTAGAATCTAGAAATTAGGGCTCCAAATTGAGCTTTACTATTCTACAAAATGACTAAATGAGTTCCTACATTCTGAATGTAGAAATTCTGAGGCCCAAGCTATAGCTCCTATGGCTGGGACGGGACCATTATGAGACTCTAATTGAACCTTACTATTCTACAAAATGGGCTCCTACATTCTGAATCTAGAAATTGGGATGAGCCTTACTAGTGATGCTCTAATGCATTGTTCATCTCCAACTATTGTAGATGCTCTAAGCATGTCGAAAAGGCTACCGACCACCAAATCAAAATCAAATTAAATAGTCAAAATTAGGTCCACAATT
This sequence comes from Iris pallida, assembly GCA_029216955.1. Classification (NCBI taxonomy): domain Eukaryota; kingdom Viridiplantae; phylum Streptophyta; class Magnoliopsida; order Asparagales; family Iridaceae; genus Iris; species Iris pallida. The sequence continues at coordinate 3,217,065 of JANAVB010043420.1, read as the reverse complement.
ACATCAAGAAGAAGAAGAAAGAAGAACCCTTCACCTCATTGCTCGAATTGACCACGGAATCCACGTCGAGATTCCAGGGGTTCCCGCGCCACAGATAGATCTTCGAATTGGCCTCGTGGTCGACCGGGAACTTCGACCGCGCACCGTCGCCCCCGCCCTCCGCTCCCGAGGGCGAGTTGAGCGGATCGGAGAAGTACGAGTACGGCGACAGCAGCGCCGGCTCCTCCCCCGCCGGAAGCGACGGCGTCCTCAGGTCGGATCCCGTCCATCTCGGCACCTGGTCCAAACTCACAGCTGCCGCCGCCGCGTGCCCGCCGTCCGACGATGCCATGGCCTCCACCGCCACCGCTCTGTGCATCTCACCCTAACGAAGCCCCATTCCCGCGAAATTCGAATCCCCCCTGCCTCAAATTCTATGGTTTCGATCGGAAGTCGAGATTTTTAGGACATGATATGAGCATTGGATCGATCCAAATCCTTCAACAAATGGGGAAAAAAATTTGCATCGATTTTGGGACAGGAGGCATATAGCGATTGGTAGAGAGACGCGTGGAGTGTCCAAATAAAGCGCGGGTGTGTTTGCTGGTTCGTAAGTACTTCATCAGATCTTGTTTTTTCACCATCTCATACCTTATTATCTCTACTATTATAAAAACGCATTTATATAATTGCATAGTTTAAGGGAAAAAAATTATAATTAATTATAGAATTTATAAAACTTGTATAAACAATTCTAAAATTCTGGACCAAACATCTCTACTATTATAAAGGGGCTTCAAAACGGCTCAACATTGAGCCGTCTAAGTCGTGTATATCATCAACCATTTTCTTTTAAAAAAATATTAAATTATGTAAAAAAAATGTTGGAAAAAGTTAAAATTTGTTATATATATTCAAAATAGGGAATTGAACTCAACCAAACAAGAAAAAAAATATCTCACCTTAACCACATGAGCTAGAAAAGATATTTGACTATAATTGGATAATATTCTTATTATACGTTATCACACGTGCAAAGCACATGCATTTACTAGTATAATATAAAATTTTAAAATATATCTATAAGAAATTCTAATTGAAATATATTTTAATTATTTTAATATAAATATTGCCAAAGAAAAAAATATTAAAGCATACTTATTAATAAACCATAAACTAATTACATTACAAGTCCTAATAAACTTATTAAATCCCTAACATAATAAATCAAAATAAATCAAAGCAAATGATTCTTTCAACAATATCAGAGTAAATTCTTTTTTGGTATTGATCATTTGCCTAAAAATATGAGATTTTTTGACGAAAATTACTTGCTTAAAGAACATGTGCAACGGACATACACGTGACATGACAGTTTGCTTATAAGTGCTTCACCCTATTAGTAATTGGGTTAGTAATTGGGTTGTGAGGTATTATTGTTCATTTCAAAATATTTTGTTAACTTATACGTGTTATAGTTAGTTATAAATAACATGACATTATGCCAACTAAATATATATATTCTTCTCTTAGAGACCTGTTAAAATCACATGGTTATCCATTGTAATATTCTTGGTTATTGTATAAAAATACAAAGTAAAAAACCATTAAAGGGTTAGTTCTCACTAACAGAATACAAACAAAGAATTCATTTGTCCATCTATCTTCTCATAGTCTACTAAATTAGACTACAACATATTATCAACATGAAGCTTTACCACGCTTGCTGATTGGCAAGCGCGACGTTTGCCTTCAAACTAGTAAGTAGATCATTTTTTTTAGATTTGACTATTTTTCTTCTGAAGCCGCGTCAAATTTCTCCCTTATGGCACAAAGTTCCTCGAGAACTAATGTGGCCCTCTATGACAACAAAGTTTTTCCTTGCGCCACACAAAGTCCCTTAAAAAGTAAGGTGGCCCTCTATGACAGCAAAGTTGTTACTCAGGAAACACAAAGTTCCTCGGGAACAAATGTGATTCCTTGAAAAATTAGCCAAAAAGCTTCTATGGATGCCATTATTGCCCTTTGCGGCTTTCTGACCGTTCTCCGTGGAAGCCACTAACTGATGTCTTTGTTTTCTCCAGTATCGTAGTTTTTATGCTTTCGGGAGTAGCCTCGTGGTCAAGGGAGCTTCACTGAAGCACAACCTCGCGGCTTAGTAGTTTTCTAGAAGCAAATGTCATGGAAGACTTACCAGTTCACCAAAAGCAAACGTCGTTGAAGGCTTAGAAGTTTGGGAGAAGCAAACATCGCAGAAGGCTTAGAGGTTTACTAGAAACAAACTCCATGAAATAGAGCTGCCCCGCGGAATAAAGCAACTCCACAAAATTGAGTTACCCCGTAGAAGTAACAAGTCTGTAAATAGAGCAACTCCATAAAAAATAGTTGTCCCAGGAACATAGTAGCTCCTCGAAGTAGAGTAGCTCCGTTAAATGGAGATGTCCCATGCAACATAGCAACTCCAATGGAGAAGCTCTACAGAATGGAGCTACCCCGCAAAATAGAGCTTCCCTGCAAAATTTAGTTGTCCTGCAAAATTTAGTTGTCCCGCAGAATCTAAGCCCAACAGAGTACTTTCCCACAAAATCTAGTTTGCTCGAAGAAAATTGGACCCAAAAAACTATATAGGCTTATGGTGCTTTACCCCCAAAACCACAGGAAGGGCGCTTTCCCCTGACCTCCCGTAACATACTCGAAAAATCATTGAGGGTCAGAATTTAGCCCCGTTGTTAGGATTTTTTCATAAACAAAATTTGACTGAGGCATAGCCCCGCCCTGATAGTCTTGGAAGGCTTAGCATTTTGCTAAAAGCAAAAAAAAGACCTGAAGTTCATAAATTTTTTATATTGACCCTGAAGTTCATAAGGATTGAACTTAAAGTTCATCTTGAACCTATAGTTCATAATTGAACCCAAAGATCATATGAATTGAACATGGAGCTCAATTTGAACATGTAGTTCATAAGTGAATCAAATATTCATATTGAATTTGAAGTTCATAAGAACCTGAAGTTCATAATATGCCAATAGAACTTAAAACTAAAACTCACCATTACATATTGCGAACTAGAAATTCCACATAATTAATCTATTTTTTCTTAGAACCCGAAGTTCTTATATCATTTTTTTTCTCCACTACATTATCAAACTTGAACAAGGTCGATTTTACTACATTGGAAGTTTATGGATGAAACTACCTAAAGTGAATACATAATGTCAAGCTCCGCCTTATTGCAAAGAAACCGAGAGTACTAAGTTTAAAAACTTTAATAGTTGAGGGTATCAATTTAAAACTTAGTCTTATTAAAAACCATTCTTTCCAGGGTCAAGATACAACAAACTGTGCAACATAAGTATAGTTTGTTTACATCCCTCTAACAAAGAAAACTAAGAACGACTAACACAAGCTCTACCAATCACCTCTAACCAAATAACTGGTTGACATGGGAGGTATCCGTCCCATTTTTCCAAATTCGAGCTAGGATGAGAGGGGAGTAGTGGGCCTAAGAGAGATTGTGAGGTTGCAGTGGGCCTATAAGAGAGTGGAAGATTGCTATGCAGTATGAAAGTCCGAACGTTTATGCAAAAAAATAAGCAAAAGAATAAAGTTGCCTTGTGGTGCTTCACGACGTTCGCGTTGATGTGCCCCCCTGGCTCCACGTGTTCGTCGGGATGTCGTTATTATTGTCGAGAAGTAAAACATGTCGTAATGGTAGGCCAGCAGTGCATGCTTGATCCATAGGTGGTAGTAAGGAATTACAGACCTTGATATCGTCTTCAAGAAGGAGGTCGAAGTCGTTGTCCGAGGAAGGGTACCAACTCTCGCTCACATCTAGGATTAATCCGTATTATTCTGTACCAATTTTGTCACATGTTTTCAGCACTTGTCAGCTCATATAATTATGGAAACAAACAAATATGAATTGAACATGCTGAGAACAGGTAACATTATTGGCATAGAATAATAGGAATTAATGGGGACAACACATCTAGGAGCTGTCACAGACTTAGTATTTTTGCTTACACTTCGATCCATGCGACACACAAGCTTACTACTTGAAGACCCGTGCCAGCCTTTCCCAAACGCTTAGCTAGATCGATAAGACGTAAATGTGAACAATGTGGAGCAAAAGAGAGAGATTAAAAGATTAAAAAGTTCACTATACTAGAGAGAGTTTACAACTTCTTGGGTGGTGAGGAACAAATGAGGCTCCCAATATAATGCCTCAAAGGACCTACATGAACTTGAAACAAAATATTCCAGAGATTATTCTATGGCCTAGTATAAACCCCTAAATTTTTATAATATTTTTTAATTTATTAATTAGAATAACTATGGTATATACTGAGTATATATACAGTATATGGATTAATTTATGAAGTTTTATTCGAATATATATATATATATATATATATATATATATATATATATATATATATATATATATATATATATATAAGAGAATAACATGTTTCCAGCGGGAGCGGGCGACAGAGATCGAGCGGCTAGGGTTCCTCCTCCGCGGCCACCTGATCCCCTTGCCGGCGGGGGGAGGACGTCCAAGAAGAAGGGGGGCCGGGCTGCCCCCCATGGTAGGAGGCGGTGCCCCCCCCCAGGCGGCGGGGGAGGGGGGTCGGGCGGACCCCTCGGTTCCGGAGCGAGCGGCGACGCCCCCCAGGCGGTGGGGGGGATGGGAGCAAAGGTGGGGGGGTCGGGCGGACCCTCCGGATCGGCGGCGAGCGGCAGTGTCCCCCCCAGGCGGTGGGGGGGCGGAAGCAAAGGTGGGGGGTCGGGCGGACCCACTGGTTCGGCGGCGAGCGGTGGGGGGGGGGGAGGGGGCGGGAACGAAGGAAAGGGAGTTGGGAGGCCCCCTACGGCGGCAGGGGGGGTCAATTTCGGTATCGGAAGGGGATCGGCCCATGCGGGGTGTCTCCATCGCTCCTAACTTCGAATTCGGAGCAGGATCTGGATCTCATGGGAGCCAGACGGAGGGAGGAGGATGGACGATGGTTACGCGTCGTCGTGTGGCGAAGACCGGAGATAAGACAGGAGGACGACAGGGCCATGTTAGGGATCACCATCCTGCTGATAGACGACAGGGCGGGTCAGGGGTGCGGCCATCGGCCCGTGGCCCTGTGGTGTCTGTTGGAAGATCGGTGGGCTGGCGGCCAAAGGCGACCGTGGCGGATAAGGAAAAGAGTAAGGTGGTAGATCTCGACGATCAGGGGTCTGGGTCTCCTCTCCCGGAGGTTATCTCCAGGCCACATAGGGCGACTACACGGCCGGCTGGAAGGTCCTGGGCAGATATCTGCAAACATGTGGGGCCGAAAAGTCCTACATCGATGGAGTACGTGCCGTCGATCAAGGCAGGGAGGGGTTTCCGGGCCTCGTTCCCTGCGGAGGAGATAGAGAAGGCGACAGCATACTGGGAGAATACTCTGGTATTGTACGTCCTAGGCAACAAGCCGTTCTACGGACAGATCCGCAGTTATGCAGCCCGTGTATGGCAGCCTAAAGGGAGTATGGAGTTCTTTGCTCGCGAGATGTCACGACCCGTACCCTAGAGTAAGGGCACGAGAAGTGGGTACGTCCAGCCTACGCCGCAGTGTCGACGGTAGAACGATGTCCTAGGTCACAACATCTAACAATATAATTCTAAACAGTTTATACTCCCCGAATGGGGGTGACATAGCAGAATGTAAACTCAATCACAACTAAGGAAGAAGAAGCACGATATGATATAGAACTCAAAGAAATACAGATGATCAGAAAGTTTAAGATAACATCTCAGCAATATCCAGAAATACATGGTCTCAGCTACTGAATATGAAAGAATATATACAACTCAGATCTCAAAGACAGAAATAAAGTCTAACTACTAGTCTTAAGACAACATAAGTAAGATAAGGCCTAACTAAGCTAGTCTAGGCAATAGGGGTAATGTCCTCAGCTAGAGCTGGGTCCTGCTGAGAGTCCAGCTCGCAAGTGTCGTCTAGGGCTGCCCCGTAGAAGGTATCCACACAGGCCTCCTCCTCGTCCTCTGTAATATTTTTAACAGGTCCAGTCAGGACAGGAGCGAGCACAATACATCTCAATAGTTCATAGCATGTTAGAAAATATAAACATGTAGTAGAGTAAGATACAGAAAACTGAAAGGAAGTACATGATGTAAAAGAAGAGAACTGTATGTAAATAGCTACTGTATATAGAGAACTAATAGTGACTAGTGATGTAGAGTACAGGATAGCACATGTGAACAGAACAGATTTGTACATGATCTATAATAAAGAGTTTCACATGATCTACACTACTATAAAATTGTTCACATGACTACTAGCACTCCCCCGTTTTCCCCAATTAATACACAAGGATCTAAGCAGGTTATGTTATTGTACATAATATCACATGGGGGCCCATGAAAGGGTGCACATGATAGTATACATGAGGGCTCCGTGAACATGAGAGTATATGATTCACAGGAGTGTACATGTATGGTGAAAGCACAGAAGTACATGATGAAAGTGAAATGCACATGACACAATGTACCCGATGCTCCCGAGGGGGATAACATCGTATGAAGAGATCCATATAGTACTAATCTGTGATAATATCGTGACAGCATCAAGTAAGGTAATCTAAAGCAGGAATATAATTCTAAGCAGGATATGAAATGATCAGAGAATGTACTCGCCTAGTATCTGAGTGTCCGGATGAAATGTACTGTCCGAGGAGAGGTGTCTGGCTCCTAATCAGAACAACACAAGTCACAACAAGTCTAAAATGATAACAAGATGCAATTTAATGCATTCTAAATGAATCTAGGTCAATCTAGGCCAAAGTCAACTCTTGGTCAACTTTGGTCAACCCTAGAAGTCAAACTAGGTCAACTATGGTCAAACTAGGTCTAACAAGTCTAAATTAGGTCAAACAAGTCTACATTAGTCTATACTAGGTCACACCAGCCTATACTAGCTACTACACACCACTACAAGGCTATGCAACCTGTACCAAGCCTACACACATATTCATATAGGCTATGCCATTACACTATACATTATATAGATATATATATATATACTTACATCACACTACCTAGTACATTATACATAGGAAATCATCACATATATGCATATATAGGCTACCTACATTATACATATAACTATATACATATAATATATATATATGCATAGAGAGAGAGGGAAGGACATGTGTGTGTGTGTATGCAAGTGAGTGTTAATGTTAACTGTGTGTGTGTGTGTGTGAATATAGTAGAGTGTGTGGGAGTGTGTGAGAGTGATGTGGTGTCAGTGGTTGAAATGTGACAGTAAAGAATGAAGGGCATCACTGAACAGTATGAATGTGTGAGTGAGTGCACTGTCATGAGGACAGTGTGGTGTCACAGGAAGAAAAGGAAGGGAAACCAATTCTTCTCAGTTCAGCCCACTGTCCAGAACAGTACTAACTTCAATCTCAATGCAAAACCCAAAACAAAACCAAATCAATACACATTCCATTTCAGTTTTGTTTGAAAACTTCAACCCCAATTCAAAGCCAACCCAAACACCAAATCAATCTCAGTTCACAGGTTATCAAAAATCAGTTGCATTCCATCTTATTTCAGTCATGAAGCTTCAACACTCAATTTCAGTTTTAATGAGTTCTACCCAATCAAATCTCAGTGTAGCATAGGATTTAACTAATGTGTGTAGTGTGTTCAGCCAAAAACAGGAAGGAACCCAATCTATTCTCAGGTTTTACACTCAACTGAAATTAAATAACAACATCAAATCTCAGTTAACACTAGATGCTTGACCAACTCATAATCAAATGAATTTCAACAAGTAACAACATGTATGTATTCACCCTCTTAAATCCCAAACTAAATTATCATTTAAAACAGGAAATTGATTCAATAATTGACAGTTCTCAATATCAAACTAAACCCAAATCATAAAGAACATTGATACTTAGCCTTCCTATTTATAACCCATTTCGAATTCTCATTAATCACAACCTATACTAGCATGTATAATGAACTGACAATGATTTGTAGACACATTAGGACATAATTCAGCATCTAATGTAACTAAACCATAATGAATCATTAATAATAGGAATTAACAGTGATACTCTCACTGGTATCAGAAATTTGACAGTTAATACAAGCAAGTTCACATTTCGAACCCACTCTACATTGGTTATCATATTTACAGATTTCAAGGCCCATTCGAATATGAAATTTAAACTAGCAGTCATTAGAAAATGTTAGGAGATAAATTAGCATACAATAAATCACTAATTAACAGGATTTGAAACCAGAAATGAAGAACAGTGTATTATTGATACACTAATGTATCAGTCATAGAGAATAACCCAAACTTCTCATTCGATTTCCTAATTCATTTATAACAATTTATGAAGAATAAAAGGTAGATAATAGTTATGGTATATCAGTAGGTGATACACAAACAATTTGGTGTCCTAAAACAGGACACACGAGTGTCCAGAATAATACACACGTTTGTACGAGCCTGCACGAGCTCGCGTGACCAGTGCACGTGTCCGCACGCATCCGACACGTATCCTTAGGACACGAAACCTCGGGGGTGTCATGACAGACACTGCCCCTTGCTTCACGTCCAAGTACATGTGTCTACGTGTCCTAGGTGGCTCGCACGAGCACGCTAGTAGCAGGGGAGCTACAGTGCTCGTGCGCGCGTGGTGCACCCGCGTGTGCACGTGTCCAAAACGACACGACACGACACAGGGAACCCCCCAGTCCACCAAAAACGTGTAAGCGACATCAAAACAATAATTCCTATTTAAACATAATTCAAAAATCAATACGAAATGCCCATTGGGACATTTCATCAAACACTTAAACCCTAGGACTGATACGTGTCCAAATGGGACACGAATAGGACACGAAATCCTACAGAAATCTAGGATTAGCTAGGGGACACCTAGATCTAGGTTAGAATGCAATAAAAATAGCATCTAACAAGGAGTTTTAATGATTTACCTAATGGTGTCACAAGTCCTCAAAAAGCTTCAAAGAGGAGTGTCTCCTTGCTTCCCAAACTCCACCAAATTGCTATGAAACTGAGAAATAAATATAACAACAGCAAAAAAACTTAATTTAAAACCTATTGCAATTTGTTTGAGGGAAAAAGGAGTTAATTTGGATTTTCTAGGAATTTATGAAGATGGGGACTCACCTCTTTCTAAAACTTGGAAATTTTCTAAAGAGGCTAGCCCTAATGAAGAAGAGTACTTATAGGGGGATTCCCTAGGTGGGTTGGCTGGCCATAGCAATTAGGGTTAGGGTTTACATGGTGTTGGGCTTGTGGGCTTCTATGGGCTTAGTCATTAGTCATGACTTGTGAAGTCACAAGTCATTAATCAATTCCCTATTCTAATTCCTATTTCCAATTGATTCTAATAACTAGAATATGGTTAACTTAAATTAACCTAGGGTCTCATAATCTAACCAAGTCCAAACTCAACTAGGGTTAGCTTCTAGGTTAGCCTACCAAGTCAAAGCTAGTCAAAGTCAACCTAGTCAACCTTCATTCAAACAATTCCAAAATAAATCCTAAAAATTCTCATAATTTCAAATAAATTCTAATAAATTCAAATAACCCCAAAAATGACAAAAATACCCTCAAACTAGAAATGTGATAGTGACAAATCTACCCTCCTTAAAATAATTTCGTCCTCGAAATTTAAGGTGATCGTACTCCTTCTAGGTTAAGCCCCCAGTAATCATAGTCTCAGAAACTTATTTAAATCATACAGTTGGAAAGTGTAACCTATGGGGTCATGGCATGTATTATCAGTCTGGGATCTCATCTACTTACACCAACTATGCTACAGTACTAGGCAATCACAAGGTATCAAAATATACAAGCAAGGGATGCATCAAATATTCTCAAAAGGGGATACTAAGGTTAGGTCAAAACTTACCTCTTTCTAGGTCTGAGAACTAGAACTCCCTCCTGGAAGCAGGGCCCTGGTTGGGGCAGGTATATCAGGACAGTGCTGCATCCAGTGTACAGCTGACCCACAGAATAGGCACAATCCTAGTCTGTTTCTACAGAAGTTCCACTTGTGCCCAGACTTCTTACAGTAGGTACAGATAGGCTCTGGCTTAGCTGGCCTCTGCTGGACAGGAGACTGGGCTGGGTATGATGATATAGGCTGGATATATGGGTACTCCTCAAACTCTGGGTAGGACTGGGTACTGCTCCTCGCCCTCTTGGAGCTAGGCTCTCCTCTTGGAAGCACAGAGTCCCACAGACGTAGCAACCTCTGGTATTGCTCCTTCATAGCCGCATCATGAACTCTCTGTGACTCCAACAACCTTTCTTGGAAATATTCAAATACCTGGGCTGCGTCAAGTAACAAACCTCCGGGTAGTGCAGTATGGGGTACCATCTCAAGGGGTGGGGAAAGGCTCTCGGTCTCAGGCAAATCTGCAGCTCTCTCCTGAATGACAGGAGATCATGAAGGAAGACTCTCTGGCAAGGCTACCACCATCTCCTCAATGGCAGGAGGTGCCACCACCCCCTGATCAGATAGAGGGATCACTACCTCCTGAACAATAGGGGGTGGAAGCACACTCTCAGTAGCTGCAGCTGCTCTCAGGTGACGGGCTCGGGTCATGGGTGCCATACTGGAAAGGATAAAAAAAGACAACAATCATCAAGGCTGTACGGCAGTCTACCATCCTATCTGAAAACTGGTAATTATCAAAAATAAAATAAATATAAAGGGGTACTATTTAAAAATCAAGATCAAAAGTTTAAGGAACGAAAGTCAATAGCATTGAAATCCAATCACGATATATATAGAGAGTGTGTTAGAGAGGGAAAAGCTAGCATTATGTAAGGGTTATGTGGTTTGTGTGAATTATACATGAAAGTGTATAGGAGGATTTGGGTCTCAACTGTAGCTATCAAGTTACACTATTCATGGCATATTGGTTAAGCAGTCTACAAGACACAAGCTATTTACTCATAACATGCATGGCTAAACCATATATATATATGTATATCTATATGTATAGAGAGATAGAGATTTAATTATGCATCTACATATATTATAACATGTATACAGAACTATATATATATATATATATATATATATATATATATATATATATATATATATATATATATATATAAAAATATATATATATATATAGCTATATGAACATAACATAGAGATGAAGGGTTAGGTTTTCATGGCAGTTGTGAACATTAGTGTAGAGTGTCAAGTGTACATGGGTTAAAACTTGAAATAAAGGGTTCGATCTTTCAGTTTAGTTCAACATTACATATTAGATCTGAAATTAAACTACACATTTGAAAGCAATGTAAAAATGTTAACATGTATTCAGTTTTCAAAATTTTGGAGAAATTCGAACAGTAAAACCAACTCAATGTTTACCACAACCACAACCTAACATGTAAGAGTATGAAACCTAACATTATATACCTACACACAACAATGTATACGACTCAAAACATTACAATTTGAAACTACAAATTGAACTAAACACTTAGAATCCAGGGTTAAAGGTTTAATATGTACACAGTCTCAGGTTTGACAATTTCAACACAAAACTCAACCAAACTCAACCAATTTTCTTTAAGACTTGAAACCCTGTATGTAACATACATGTGCAGTAATGTAAACAACAACTAATAACATGAAATTTAAATTTAATTTACAAATTTAATCTGGAAAAACAGAGAATTAGTCACTGATACTGCCCTATATTAGAATTATTGGGATTTTGAGAAATTAACATCAACATATTAATATGCATTTAGATAGGTTGGTAATCAAGTGTAGCATGCATACGTGTCAGGCAAGCATCTGTGTCCACTATATATATATATATATATATATATATATATATATATATATATATATATATATATTTATATATATATATATATATATATATATATATATATATATATATATATATATATATTTTAAGGTAATACAAGAAATAATGGCAAGAAGAAAATAATGATAAAATCTGTTCTGCTTATCTGTTTAAAAGAAGGAACCATTTTGAAACCAGAGTTATAATATCAAATCTAAGTCAAGGTCTAGCAAAATCATGGATTCATTGTATTATGAAGAAATTTATAGCAAGAAGTTACACAAGGTTTATAATAACAGCTAAAGTTACTCTTACTCCTATTCCTAAGTTATTTGATGATGGAGTACAATTTATAACGACAGAATGGTACGATAGAGATGATATGTTTAAAAACCTTCTCAAGATATAATCTGATAATCATATGCGTCTATCAAAAATCATGTTACTCAGAGTTCTCGCCATGCCAGTAAGCAAGGCTGCGATAAACGATAGATTCCATAACTGGGGTATGCACCTCTACAATCATGTCGTCTGGAATTCTCGCTATGCCGACTAATATAGCTGTGAGAAATTCCAAATCTCATAACCAAGATACATACATCCGAAGTCAGGTCTCTATGTTTCTGCCACGCCAGCTAATATGGCTGCGATAAAGTACAGGTTCCATAATCAAGTAGACGTTTTACCATACCTGTATTCTCGTCAACATATGTTATCAGAAAAATATCGTAACTCAGGCCTTAAAATTTATCTCGATAGGAAAATCAAAATCAACAACGATCCAACAAAATCAAATTCAATAATCAAGGAGTGAGAGCAACAAAACAAGGGAAATGATTCAAATTGAAGTTTAAATAAGATTCTCAAGGGTCGTCCCAAGAATCTCTCAAGGAATCCTAACTGTGATTGAGTATCTTCAAAATATATTCTAATCCTACTGTAGGCTGTAGTGATACTCTAGTTCGAATACCACTACATAAACTCGACCTGCATGGGCCACCACTAAAAACGTGTCATGACCCGCATCCTAGAGTAAGGGCACGAGAAGTGGGTACGTCCAGCCTACGCCGCAGTGTCGGCGGTAGAACGCTGTCCTAGGTCAAAATATCTAACAATATAATTCTAAACAGTTTATACTCCCCGAATGGGGGGTGACATAGCAGAATGTAAACTCAATCACAACTAAGGAAGAAGAAGCACGATATGATATAGAACTCAAAAAAATACAGATGATCAGAAAGTCTAAGATAACATCTCAACAATATCCAGAAATACATGGTCTCAGCTACTGAATATGAAAGAATATATACAACTCAGATCTCAAAGACATAAATAAAGTCTAACTACTAGTCTCAAGATAACATAAGTAAGATAAGGCCTAACAAAGCTAGTCCAGGCAATAGGGGTAATGTCCTCAGCTAGAGCTGGATCCTCCTGAGAGTCCAGCTCGCAAGTGTCATCTAGGGCTGCCCCGTAGAAGGTATCCACACAGGCCTCCTCCTCGTCCTCTGTAATATTTTCAACAGGTCCAGTCAGGACAGGAGCGAGCATAATACATCTCAACAGTTCATAGCAGGTTAGAAAATATAAACATACAGTAGAGTAAGATACATGAAACTGAAAGAAGTACATGATGTAAAAGAAGAGAACTGTATGTAAATAGCTACTGTATATAGAAAACTAATAGTGGCTAGTAATGTAGAGTACAGGATAGCACATATGAACAGAACAGATTTGTACATGATCTACACTAAAGAGTTTCACATGATCTACACTACTATGGAATTGTTCACATGACTACTAGCACTCCCCCGTTTTCTCCAATCAATACACAAGGATCTAAGCAGGTTATGTTATTGTACATAATATCACATGGGGGCCCATGAAAGGGTGCACATGATAGTATACATGAGGGCGCCATGAACATGAGAGTACATAATTCACAGGAGTGTACATGTATGGTGAAAGCACAGGAGTACATGATGAAAGTGAAACGCATATGACACAATGTACCCGATGCTCCCGAGGAGGATAACATCGCATGAAGAGATCCATATAGTACTAATCCATGATAATGTCATGACAGCATCAAGTAAGGTAATCTAAAGCAGGAATATAATTCTAAGCAGGATACGAAATGATCAGAGAATGTACTCGCCTGGTATCTGAGTGTCCGGATGAAATGTACTGTCCGAGGAGAGGTGTCTGGCTCCTAATCAGAACAGCACAAGTCACAACAAGTCTAAAATGATAACAAGATGCAATTCAATGCATTTTAAATGAATCTAGGTCAATCTAGGCCAAAATCAACTCTTGGTCAACTCTGGTCAACCCTAAAAGTCAAACTAGGTCAACTATGGTCAAACTAGGTCTAACAAGTCTAAATTAGGTCAAACGAGTCTACATTAGTCTATACTAGGTCACACCAGCCTATACTAGCTAGTACACACCACTACAAGGCTATGCAACCTGTACCAAGCCTACACACATATTCATATAGGCTATGCCATTACACTATACATTATATATATATATATATATATATATATATATATATATATATATATAAATATATATATATATATATATATATATATACTTATATCACACTACCTAGTACATTATATACAGGAAATTATCACATATATGTATATATAGGCTACCTACATTATACATATAACTATATACATATAATATATATATGCATAGAGAGAGAGGGAAGGACATGTGTGTGTGTGTATGCAACTGAGTGTCAATGTTAACTGTGTGTGTGTGTGTTAATAGAGTAGAGTGTGTGGGAGTGTGTGAGAGTGATGTGGTATCAGTGGTTGAAATGTGACAGGAAAGAATGAAGGGCATCACTGAATAGTGTGTATGTGTGAGTGAGTGCACTGTCATGAGGACAGTGTGGTGTCACAGGAAGAAAAGGAAGGGAAACCAATTCTTCTCAGTTCAGCCCATTGTCCAGAACAGTACTAACTTCAATCTCAATGCAAAACCCAAAACAAAACCAAATCAATACACATTTCATTTCAGTTTTGTTTGAAAACTTCAACCCCAATTCAAAGCCAACCCAAACACCAAATCAATCTCAGTTCACAGGTTATCAAAACTCGGTTGCATTCCATCTTATTTCAGTCATGAAGCATCAATACTCAATTTCAGTTTTAATGAGTTCTACCCAATCAAATCTCAGTGTAGCATAGGATTTAACTAATGTGTGTAGTGTGTTCAGCCAAAAACAGGAAGGAACCCAATCTATTCTCAGGTTTTACACTCAACTAAAATTAAATAACAACATCAAATCTCAGTTAACACTAGATGCTTGACCAACTCATAATCAAATAAATTTCAACAAGTAACAACATGTATGTATTCACCCTCTTAAATCCCAAACTAAATTATCATTTAAAATAGGAAATGGATTCAATAATTGACAGTTCTCAATATCAAACTAAACCCAAATCATGAAGAACATTGATACTTAGCCTTCCTATTTATAACCCATTTCGAATTCTCATTAATCACAACCTATACTAGCAGGTATAATGAACTGATAGTGATTTGTAGACACATTAGGACATAATTCAGCATCTAATGTAACTAAACCATAATGAATCATTAATAGTAGGAATTAACAGTGATACTCTCACTGGTATCAGAAATTTGACAGTTAATACAAGCAAGTTCACATTTCGAACCCACTCTACATTGGTTATCCTATTTACAGATTTCAAGGCCCATTCGAATATGAAATTTAAACTAGCAGTGATTAGGAAATGTTAGGAGATAAATTAGCATATAATAAATCACTAATTAACAGGATTTGAAACCAGAAATGAAAAATAGTGTATTATTGATACACTAATGTATCAGTCATAGAGAATAACCCAAACTTCTCATTCGATTTCCTAATTCATTTATAACTATTTATGAAGAATAAAAGGTAGATAATAGTTAGGGTATATCAGTAGGTGATACACAAACAATTTGGTGTCCTAAAACAGGACACACGAGTGTCCAGAACAATACACACGTTTGTACGAGCCTGCACGAGCTCGCGTGACCAGTACACGTGTCCACACGCACCCGACACGTATTCTTAGGACATGAAACCTCGGGGGTGTCATGACAGACACTGCCCCTTGCTTCACGTCAAAGTACACGTGTCTATGTGTCCTAGGTGGCTCGTACGAGCACGCTGGTAGCAGGGGAGCTACAGTGCTCGTGCACGCGTGGTGCACCCGCGTGTGCACGTGTCCAAAATGACACGACCCGACACAGAGAACACCCCAGTCCACCAAAAACGTGTAAGCGACATCAAAACAATAATTCCTATTTAAACACAATTGAAAAATCAATACGAAATGCCCATTGGGGCATTTCATCAAACACTTAAACCCTAGGACTGATACGTGTCCAAATGGGACACGAATAGGACACGAAATCCTACAGAAATCTAGGGTTAGCTAGGGGACACCTAGATCTAGGTTAGAATGTAATAAAAACAGCATCTAACAAGGAGTTTTAATGATTTACCTAATGGTGTCACAAGTCCTCATAAAGCTTCAAAGAGGAGTGTCTCCTTGCTCCCCAAACTCCACCAAATTGCTATGAAACTGAGAAATAAATATAACAACAGCAAGAAAACTTAATTTAAAACCTATTGCAATTTGTTTGAGGGAAAAAGGAGTTAATTTGGATTTTTTAGGAATTTATGAAGATGGGGACTCACCTCTTTCTAAAACTTGGAAAATTTTTAAAGAGGCTAGCCCTAATGAAGAAGAGTACTTATATGGGGGATTCCCTAGGTGGGTTGGCAGGCCATAGCAATTAGGGTTAGGGTTTACATGGTGTTGGGCTTGTGGGCTTCTATGGGCTTAGTCATTAGTCATGACTTGTGAAGTCACAAGTCATTAATCAATTCTCTATTCTAATTTCTATTTCCAATTGATTCTAATAACTAGAATATGGTTAACTTAAATTAACCTAGGGTCTCATAATCTAACCAAGTCCAAACTCAACTAGGGTTAGCTTCTAGGTTAGCCTACCAAGTCAAAGCTAGTCAAAGTCAACCTAGTCAACCTTCATTCAAACAATTCCAAAATAAATCCTAAAAATTCCCATAATTTCAAATAAATTCTAATAAATTCAAATAACCCCAAAAATGACAAAAATACCCTCAAACTAGAAATGTGGTAGTGATACGAGAACGGCTTCTACTATGTAAAGTTTGGGCTTACGGAGGATGTCGCACGGACCCTCCAAGGCAGCCCCTGGACGTTCGACGACAGGCTTATCATTCTGAAAGAATGGACCCCGGAACTTAGATGTGAGTGGGAATTCCTGAATGCCATCCCTGTATGGATTTACTTTTCTGAGTTCCCTGTCTAGTTCTGGAGTATCCCTTTGTTGATGCGTCTGACGAGCTTGGTGGACACCCCGATCAAGGCGGATGAGGCTATCGTCTTTCGGTCGAGGTTGATGTACGCCAGAATTTTTGTAGAGATTCGGGCTGAGGGGAGAGTTACCGAAGATGGTGGAATATGAGATTCCTTCTGGAGAGGTGCTAACACAGAGGGTAGAATACGAATGGGTCCCACCTACTGTTCATGCTGTATCTGTTTTGGGCATCTGGCCAGTGCTTGTTCGGTGATAGGCCCTCAGATGGAGCCTACTATTCCCCTTAGTGTGGATCCTGACTCTCCCTGTGACATGAATTCCAGAGATGACAGTGGAGAGGAGGTCTTGGTGGGAGGGGTTATCCATCCAGTGAGTGATGGTGGGATGAGCCTCATTGTCTCTACCCAGCTTGCTCCCACGAGCGGGGCATTGACCACTTGCTCAGGACAGAGCAGTATGATTACCAGAGGCATGGTGGCGTCGGGGATCGAGGTACAAGGGGGTGGCAGATCGGCAGAGGGGCAGGTTTACTGTAGGAAGCGTCATGCGGTCGGTCCGCTGAGTGACGGCCCCTCCAGAGAGGGGGACATCCTACAGACAGACAGGAGGCGGTGTGTGTTGACAACCCTGCCTGGGCGTTGGTGCTTTCTCAGGTCGCTCTCTAGCAGGATATTCCGACTGGGATGGAGGAAGATCTATTAGCGTCGGATGTGGCACATTCCCCAGATGTCGATTCGGGTGTTTCCCAGGGGACCCATCCTCTCATTAATTAATGGCTATCATCGCCTAGAATATGAGGAGGGCGTGTTCGCTTGGGAGGTAGAGAGGGATTTATGGGGTTCTCTACAGAGAGAAATACGACATTTCTTTTATATTAGAATCTAAGATTAAAAAGGAGAAAACTCTTGCTCGGCGGACCCCTTCTCATTGGGCCCAACTGCACAACCTGGCTCTGTGTGACATGGCCAGGATTTGGATTCGATGGAACTCGACGAGCTAGGATGGTGACTTGATCTTGATGACAGAGCAGTTGATTGCTATCTCCTTCTCTAACAAGGGTGGTTTTCGGTTCTTGCTGGGGGCGATTTACGGGCACAATGACAGAAGGAGACGGAAGTCCCTGTGGAGCGACATCTCCCGAGTTGCTGCTGTTACAGATTCGTCGTCTCTTCCTCTTTTTCTGCTCGGAAACTTCAATGCCATTCTACACCGAGGGGAGAAGGTGGGCGGTCGCCCAGTTCCAGACTCTATCATATATAATTTCCGGAGATGCCTCTTCCAGGTGGGGCTCCAGGGATTGTCGCGCTCTGACTTCATCTGGACTTGGCATAACAAAGTATTCCAGAATAGGGTTGCATGCCAGCTCGATCGAGCCCTGGACAATGGGGAATGGTTTCGTCATTTTTCTAATTCTTCGGCTGAGGGCCTAGCCGATGGGACGAGCGATCACTTCCCTATTAGGGTAGGCTTCACTTCTCGGCCGCCTGGGAAGTTCCGTCCTTTCAGGTACAACAATAGTTGGTATCTCTCGGAGGGCTACCTGGAGGCTGTCTCGGAGGGGCTTACTAGCTATCAGGAGGGGACGGCACAGTTTCGCTTGGTTCGTCGTCTCAAGGTCACGAAGAAGGCTCTTCGAAGTTGGGTGAAGGGGTTGCCCAAGTCTACCTTAGAAGATAAGGAGGTAGAGTTGCGGGATATCTAGCAGGACATGCAATCTGACATGCTTAATGGTGACCTGGCGACAAGAAAGAAGGTGTTGATCGAAGGAGTAAACATCTTACGGCTGCAGAAGGAGATTAGCACGGCTCAGCGTGCCAAATGCTCCTGGCTCAAGGACGGCGACCGTTGCTCCAAGTTCTTTTATGATGTCATCCGGACCAGACAACATAGGAATCACATCTTCCAACTTCTTAATGTGGATGGCAATCTTGTGGGGGAGCCAGCTGAGATCTAGGGCGAGGCTGTCAGGTACTACTCTGAGTTATATTTCCAGACTGACTACCTGTCTGTGTTTCCAGAGATTGTTACGAAGAGATTGGTGACTCCGTATGGGAATAGCATTCTTCTTGCCCCTGTTACTTTGGAGGAGGTGGAAGCTATTGTCAAGCCGGCGGATCCCATCAAGGCTCCCGGACTGGATGGTTTTAGCAGTACGTTCTACAAACGCCACTGGGACACTCTGAAGTATCAGGTCTTGGAGGTGGTACAGGAATTCTTCTCCAAAGGGAAGCTGCTAAAAGAGATGAACCACACTTTCCTGACCTTGGTGCCAAAGAAGGAGAAAGCGATAGCACTGGCGGACTTCGGACCTATTGCATGCTGTAATTATCTTTATAAGATAATTACGCACCTTATATGCCGGTGGATGGAGGGGATCATGTAGGACTTGGTACCTCCGAACCAGGCTGCGTTCATCAAGGGAAGGTCGATTGCTGAGCACAGCCTCCTGGCTCATGAGATGGTGAAGAGCTTTAGCAAACCCGGAGGGGAGAAGGCATGTGTGAAACTAGACCTGAGAAAAGCGTATGACATGGTCAATCGGGACTTCCTCTGTCATCTGATGACCGCCATGGGTTTCGAAGACCACTGGGTTGCATTGATCCGGGAGTGCATTACATCATCCACTTTCTCTGTCCTCATCCAGGGTATTCCTTATGGGTATTTTTAGAGCAATCGTGGGCTTAGGCAAGGTGACCCCCTGTCCCCTTACCTATTCACGCTTGTCATGGAATACTTCACATGTTTGATGGACCTGGCAGTGCACCGTGGGAGGCTGGTCCCATTGTTTCGGAGGGTGGACCCCCAGTTACCTATCTTATATATACAGATGATCTCTTGGTGTTCATCCAGCCATCGACGGAGGGTATGCAGATGCTTGCGGAGATTATGCACTACCAAAATAAGTCATATCAGCGACGTATTTAGCGACTCCAAGATAGAACGTCGCTATTTTTTGGGGGTTTAGCGACGTTTATCCAAGACGTCGCTGTTTGTCGCTAACAGCGACTAATAACGACTTCTAACGGCTGCAATTTGTTAAATAGGAATCTGCGTCGCAAGTTCGTCGGTACACGTCGCTGATATAGCGATGTGTAACGACGCATTTTAAGCAGCGTCGTCGTTTCTTAACTATCAGTGACGTTTAGCGACATCCTAAAAGGACGTCGCTAATCGTTTCATATAGCCGGCGAGGGTTTCCTTTTCGATCTTTCACAAATTTCCCCCCCAATTTTTCGTGCGCTCCTCCTCCGCGATGCTCCTCCGGCGATTTCCCTCCTCCGGTCTTCTCCTCCGCGGCGCTCCTTCGGCGATCTCCCTCCCCCTTCTCCTCCTCCTCCTCCTCCTTCCTCAGGTAGCTCCTCCTCAGGTAACTCTCCCCCCCCGCTTCCCAGTTTCTCCTCGTCTTCTAGCTCTCTCTCTCGCTTCTAGTTCGTGTCCACGAGAGCGTGGACTCGCTGCCGGGGACACGAGACTCACAGTGGACTCGCTGCGGGGGACACGAGAGTGTGGACTCGCTTCTAGTTTGTGTGACACCTATTTTGTTGGTTTGGACACGTCGTGTCCCACTGTGTGGACACGTGACTCACAGTGTGACACCTATATACTGATACTGGGAGTTTTTTGGGCATATCAACTGTCAATTTGATATTTTGCTTGGATTCAAATTCTAATTTAGGGTTCGAGCCCTATTTACTGATACTGGGAGTTTTTTGGGCATTTTCAGGGTTTTGAAATGATGAATAAATTGACTAATAATTATTATCGAGCTCTATAAAATTTCAGCTATGTCATAAAGGATGGATACTAATCCTGTGAATGAGTTTTCTCCTAAGTATTCTCGACAGTTGAGTATGATTTAGCTCACTGACATTACTGAAATATGGAATGATTAGTGTAGGATATATTGGTCAGGTTTTGGCAGAGTTGGGATATAATAGTATGCATGTTACAATTAACAAAGAATGTTGTTGACACAAAATATTGTACGACAGGTTACTTGAGTAACCTGGAATGTTTTACCTACTGAAACAAATGGTTTGGGCAAGGGTATGTATAGGTTTGTCATCAGATGGTATGGGATTTTGCCTGCCAAGTTCTGAACAGCAGTCCAGGCTGCCTGCTTAGTTGAAAGTCTTAATTAGACTTTCTGTTCAGTACCCTTTGACTGAATTAAGTTGACCTGAATACAATATTTTAAATCCTACAGCGCTGCTTAGTTGAAAGTCTTAATTAGACTTTCTGTTCAGTACCCTTTGACTGCTTAGTTGAAAGTCTTAATTAGACTTTCTGTTCAGTACCCTTTGACTAGTTTGATTTGTATAATTATCTGCCATTCAACTGGCGAGACAGAAATCTATGTATGACATTTGCTATAAGGAATTTACATTAATCTACGGTACGACATCGTGATCAGGACATAGTCCCTGCAGCCATTCGACTGGCGAGGCAGAAACTATGTTGCCGTAGATAAAGTTGACTATCCTTCGACCCCCATCCCTCGGCAATGATGATACGACAACCTATCACTACATCTTTTAGTAGTAGATAATGTCTTAGTATTACATTATGTGGGTTCATCTTGATTCTGTTACATCCTTCAGATACTAGATTCGATAAGAACATATACTACACCATATGTACAGAACATAGATGATTCAAACTAATGTATGCTAGAATGAATTTTGGGTTGTGTTCTGAGCCATTCGTCCCCACACTTGGCAATTATGCAGAACCGTTTGTGGATATACAATCGTCATCCTGATGAATTATTATCTGTGTTAATCTTTGCAGAATTATCTTAAAATGGATATGAATTACTATCTGCAAAACCGTTTGTGGATGTACAATCGTCATCCTGATGACATATGCGGTGTGCATGATGAATTTATACAGGGTGTGCAACAGTTCCTGCAGTTTGCCAAGGCATTCCCTCAGTACATGGACCGTACAAAAATTAAGTGTCCATGTATGAGATGTCGCAACTTGGAATATCATTCGGAAGTGGATGTGACATATCATTTGTATTCGAGGGGTTTCATGCCAAATTATTATCAGTGGACCGCACACGAAGAACTTGTGCCTTTAGCCTCCGAGCCGGAGCCTTATGTGGAGCCTTATGTAGATGTCCACGAGCATGCTGATTACGACCAAGGGTGGACGAACATGGTTTTCGATGCTGCGGGGCCTAGTTTCGATCCGAACAATCAATATGCAGCTGAGGAGGCACCGAATGCCAATGCTGCTAAGTTTATGGAGTTGCTGGAGAATGCAAGGACTCCTTTATATCCTGGTTGTGATGACCATTCACCGTTGGAGGTGGTTACAAGATTGTTGAGCATAAAATCAGATTTTAACATGTCTCAAGAATGCTACAACCGAATCCTAGAGTTAATTAAAGATATATTGCCGGAGGGTGGCAAGTTACCTAAAGACTTCTACCGATCCAAGAGAATGGTGAGATCGCTCTGGATGGGGTATGAAAAAATTGATGCATGTCGCAACGGATGCATGTTGTACTATAAGGACGACAAGGATGAAGACGTCTGCAGATTTTGTGGTGCCGATCGCTTCAAAGCAACTAGTACAACAAGGATTTCTGGTGCACGCAAGCCAACAGATTCGATGCACTATTTGCCTTTAACGTCGCGGTTGCAGAGGTTGTTTGTGGCAAAGGAGACAGCTGATAATATGAGTTGGCACAAGCGGGAACAAATAGATGGAGTACTGGATCATCCATCCGACGGGGAAGCATGGAAGCACTTTGATCGAGTGTATCCCGATTTTGCTTCGGAGCCGCGTAATGTCAGATTGGGGCTTTCCTCCGACGATTTTACCCCATTTGGACTTTCGGGCTCACAATATTCTTGTTGGCCAGTGATTGTTACTCCGTACAACTTGCCGCCTTGGATGTGTATGAAGACTCCTTACATGTTCCTAACTGTTATTATTCCAGGTCCGAAGAACCCGAAGAGGAACATCGATGTGTACTTACAGCCCTTGGTAGATGAGCTGAATCAGTTGTGGGAAGTAGGTGCAACCACATATGATGTTTCCAGAAAGCAGAACTTTCAGATGAGGGCCGCACTAATGTGGACCATCAATGATTTCCCGACCTATGGAATGTTATCGGGTTGGAGCACCTATGGTCGTCTCGCATGTCCATATTGTATGGATCGCACTAAGGCTTTCCGTTTGAAATACAGAGAAAAACCGTGCTTCTTTGATTGTCATCGACAGTTCCTGCCAAAGGATCATCCGTACCGGAGGAACAGGAATGCTTTTCGTGCTGGCGTGGTAGAGAAGTCCAGTCCACCGCCACGGTGGTCTGGGGACACGATATGGAAAGAAGTTAAAGAATTGTCAAGTGCTATTGAAGAGCATACATCGGGGTACAAGTGTGATGGATTTGGCCGCGCTCACAACTGGACGAAGAGGAGTATATTCTGGGACCTACCATATTGGAGTGACCATCTGCTCAGACATAACCTGGATGTCATACATATCGAGAAGAATGTATTTGACAATATAATAAATACTGTGATGGACGTAAAGGGGAAGACGAAAGACAATCCCAAGGCCAGGTTGGACTTAGAAGAAATATGCAGACGTCCAGAGTTGCATTTGATAAAGGAAGGCAGTGGGAAGTATAAGCAGCCCAGGGCCATTTTTTCACTGGACAAGGAGGACAAAGGTAAACTTTGTAGGTAGATCCAGGGCCTAAAATTTCCAGACGGGTACGTATCGAATTTAAGAAGATGTGTTGACCCGAAGGAGAACAAACTACAGGGTATGAAGAGCCACGACTGTCACGTTTTTATGGAGAGGTTAACCCCGATTGCATTTCGGGAATTCTTACCTCATGTCGTTTGGGATCCACTGACAGAGCTTAGCATATTCTTCAGAGATCTTTGTTCTACTAAGTTGCTCGTCGATCGGCTTGAAAAGCAGGAGAAGGACATTGCAGTAACATTATGTAAGCTTGAGAGGGTATTCCCTCCTGGATTCTTCGACTCTATGGAGCATTTGCCAATTCATCTTTCATATGAGGCACGTGTTGGTGGGCCCGTCGGTTATCGGTGGATATACCCGTTCGAGCGCCATCTAAACCACCTGAAGAGGAAGGTGAAAAATAAGGCACGGGTCGAGGGTTCTATTTGTGAAGCCTATGTCCTTGAGGAGATTACAAACTTTTGTTCAATGTATTTCAAGCCTCATATTGCTACAAATAGAAAAAGAGCTCCGAGGAACGACGATGGAGATATAGAATATAATGATGCATTATTGAAAGTCTTCAATGCTGTTGGAAAGCCTTCTGGAAAACTGAAAAAGAGATATTTGAATGATGAGGAACTAAAGGCTGCCCAGTTATATATATTACTCAACTGCGAAGAGGATGAAGTGGAAAAGCTAGAGTGGTAAGTGAAAATCTTCAACGTTCAAGTCATCTATTTGTTGATTATGTTATTATAATTTAACGAGTATATCCCGATATTTATTGGTTTTCAGCAAATTTAATAATGAGGTGAGGTCAAGTAGACCATACATTGCAGATGAAGAAGTAGAAGAAGAAATGAGACTTTATTTCCCGTCTTGGTTGACTGCATATGTACGTAAGAAGCTAGTTAGAATCTTCCTCCATTCACAACTGCACAAGAAATAACTTAACATTAAACTTAATTTTGTATCTTTTCGTGTTTAGGTCGATCGTCCGGACGTCATCCTTGAGAATGAATCTATTAGAACTCTTGCCAAGGGACCAATTTATGTCGTCAAAGTATGGCCAAGTTATTGCGTGAATGGGTTTAAGTTCAAGTCAACAAATGCTCTCATCAGAGATAGCTTCCTGGATCTTGATTCCACAAAAAATAGTTGCTTGTGTATCAAATCTACAAACTACAAAGATGTCACTCCAGGCAATGATTTCTATGGCGTCTTACGGAAGATCGTGGAATCGACGTACAACTATGGCATAGAGCCTGCCAAGATCGTGTTGTTCAAAGTTGATTGGTTCGATCCCATACAAGATCAAGGATAGAAAATTGACAAGCATGGTCTTGTGGATATTAACTACCGTCGTCGATACCAAGGATACAAACCATTTATCCTAGCAAGTCAAGCTCAACTCGTATATTTTACAACATATCCTAGACGGGGAACAACGAGGTACGACTGGTGGGCAGTATGCAAGACTAAAGCCAGAAATACCTACGACGTCGACGAAGTGGCTTATCAGGAGGACGAGCTGCCTCTTGTACCTAATACAGTTAATGTCGACTCAGCAGAAGTTCCCCATTCAATATCTACTTGTGTAGAAGAGGTACAAATATCCGAAGGGGAAGACGAAGGAGATGCTAGTGACGATGAGAAGGAAGAGGAAGAGGATGAGGAGGAGGAGGAGGCAAACGAAGAAGATGAATTTTCATAGGATGATTGAGAAACTGTGATTTTGATGTATTCATATTTCTGTAATCTTAAATTATGAACTATGATTATTTTTGAAAACTTAAATTATAAATTCCAATGTATGCAGATATTTCTAAACTGTCATTGTATTTATTTATATTTTCAATCATAAACTATGATTTTGATGTATTCATATTTCTGTAGTCTTAAATTATGAACTCCAATATTATTATCAGCATTACAGGACGACGCGGAGGCACCTCAGGACGACGCGGAGATAGGCTAGGACGATCCGTGTCCTTAGGTGGGCAGAGAGCTCCGTTACCAGAGGTTGGCTCTGGACCATCGTCTGACCCGAGCACTCCATTGTACCATATGGTCTCAGGTCCGGGTGGCAGTGCACCTGCGACGAGCAGTTCCAGGCTTGCTGATCATACTACTTTCCCTAGCCTTCCTACCGCTGAAAGCAGCATGGCGGATGGGGAGCAGGTGGAGGAGGTAGTCCCTACTCCCGCACGGGCGGATCCATACCAGAGCGACCCTCCATGCGTACCTCAGGACGAGATGAGGATGGAGATTTGGGCCGACGGTCCTACGAAGTAAGTTAAATCAATATTTTATGCATGTCTGTATATCTATATATATTCATTAATACGTCGGTTATCGTTGTATATAGATATCGTCCCTCGTCGGTACAGAGAGCATTGGGCTCCTTTCTAAGGTCCAACTATGGGGGTCCGTGGATCAACTACTCGGATGCCTCGAAAGAGAGGAAGGTATTCTGGTTTGTCCACTTCAAGGTAACTAAAGATAGTTAATTTAGTATGATTAATATAATTTTAAGCATTTTTTAGAACTTATTATTTTAATTTGTAATTCTTGTAGAGGAATTATTTTTATCCACCACACCGGGCCGAGCAGATTGAGAGGCAGTTTCCTGCCGTCGCCGCCAAGTTGATCCGTGATGCAATTGACGATCAGAAAGCTCGTCACCGCTCCGAAAAGTCGATTGCTGGTTGGATCACACCTGACCAGTGGACCACGATGAGGGCTCGATTTGAGGAGCCCGGGTACAGAGAGCGGTCGGAGAAGGCGAAGGCGGCTAGGACGATAGCCGAAAAGTGGTGTGGTGGATCGATTCCTATGACGGAGCATTTTCGTCGTCTGGTATGTAATTTATTATAAAATATAAGATTTTATTGATAGTAGGAGTATATAATTTTCTATTTTACTAAAGAATAAAATATAACAAACACGCAGGTGAAGAGGGGTGAGGACGCAAACACGGTGACCGTCTTCCTGGCCATCCATCGGAAGGACGAGAAGCTCATCGACGACCGGGCTACTCAGAGCTATGTAAGTACTAATTTAGATTTCGTTAATTTTTAACACAACTTGAAGAATATACAGATAACCATATACTTAATAATAATTAAATATTTTAGACGTTTATTAGGCTAATTTAGGTAAGTACTGATGTATAGAGATGCACAATGATTTCTAGGAAGAGTATGTTAGGCTACGTGATGAGCGTGCGAGTGCTAGTGCACAGGCAGAGGAAGGAGTTGGTACATCGCAACCCTCTCCGCCTCAGTCGGAGGACGAGCTCTGGAAGACCGCTGTTGGTGGTCTTCAGAGGGGTACGTACTACGGTACGGGGTCCTACGGCGCATTTGTTGCGACGCATGCATCCAGGGCTCCCTCTTCCAGTGCGAATTCACAGCCGTCACAGGCCCAGTCGTCCCGAGTCGAGGAGACCATTATCCGCCAGATTGCTGAGCTGCGCGACGATATGCTGAGGAGGATTGCTGAGCAGCAAGGGCCTCAGGTGTAAGAGGATGCTGCGTCGGTCACCGCACGCTTTGACGAGCTCGAACGTACCGTGCAGCAAGTACAGGGGACACATGAGTCCATTCACGACACCGTTACTAGGATAGCGGCTTGCATAGAGCAATGCAGCGCCAGACTGCGAGCCCTAGAGGAGACGCGGACGCACCCATCTCCAGCGGTTACACTGCCTCCTTCTCCAGCTGTTGCATTGCCTCCTCCTTCATCGTCGTTGGTGGTTCTTACACCGGAGCAGTATGCTTACCTTCTTTCCAGGAGCGGTGATGCTCCTCCTGATCAGTCGTAGTCGACATATATATTGTTGTGTGATAGCCCATTGTTGGGTCTTTTATGTGGATATACATACATTATTCTTATGTGGACCATTATGTTTGACATTGTTGTTACAAATTTTCATATATCTGTGTTGATTGATGAGATTGTGTTTCAAACGTGTTCGTGATTGTGTGTATATGTGTTGTTTGATACTGTGTTCGTGATACACCATCGTTGTTGTAACAAATGGTGTAGGGGATGCTGCAAATGCTGCAAGGGATGCTACAAATGATGTAAAAAAAAATTCAATATTAGCGACGTTCAGCGACTCTCAGTGACGTCCATCGACGAAGGAAATGTCGCTAAGTAAATATAAGGCACGTCGCTAACTGTGATGAATACCGTCGCTGATCGTCACTAAACGTCGCTACGTAGGACGTCGCTAAACGTCGCTTTATGTCGGTACTATAGCGATGTCAAAAAGTCGCAGAACATCGCCATTTGGCTCTCAAGCCAGGTCAGCATCGATGCATGTCAAGTCGCTCAACGTCGCTAGGTTACATCGGTAAATAATGACGTTTTCCGTCGCTGGTGGTCGCTGAATTAGCGACGTGTCCGCGTCGCTAAGTATCGTCGCAATAGCGACGTATTGCAACGTTTTCATGTTTAGCTACTAGGTTAATCGTGACTACGTGCAAATGTCGCTAAATACGTCGCTAATCGATATTAGCGACGTATTTTCCCGATTTAGCGACGTCTTGTGGCGTCGCTGATTTGACAGATTTTAGTAGTGATGGGAGAGCTGAATTCCCTCTCGGGCCTTCAGATGAACAGAAAAAAGATCAGGGTGTACTTCAGCTCCCTATGTCCCCAGAAGGAGGAGCGGGCCGATGTGTTGGGTATTGAGAGGAAAGATCTTCCGGTACGCTATTTAGGAGTGCCTCTCACAGTCAACTATGCGCGAGATCGGGACTACCAGAGTCTGGTGGAGTACGTCCAGAGGAGAGTGGAAGGTTGGCAAGCCGCTGGATTGTCATTTGGAGGACGCATCGAGCTGGTCAGATCGATGATTTCGGCTGTGGTTTATTTCTGGCTGCAATCTATCCTCCTCCCTGTTGCCACTGTTAGGAAAGTGGAGCACATCTGTATAGATTTTATTTGGAGGGGGGTATGTATGCGATCTCCTGGGAGCAGCACTGTCGTCCCAGGAAGGAGGGAGGAGTGGGGCTCAGGCTGTTGCTGGAGATTAGGGAGACCTTCGCGCTTAAGCTGGCATGAAGATTCATCAACGGGGGTCTCTCTGGGCTGACTGGATGCACAACAGATACGTGAAGTAGGACAACTTTTAGACGTGTGCTACTGACAACAATCACTCCGTCATGTTCAAGACTGTCTTGCGACATAGGGGGTTCTCAAATCTGTAATCCGGAAGGTCATGAAGGATGGGTCTGAAACGGACCTCTGGCGAGATCCTTGGATAGATCGGCGCTCGCTATTGGACATCAGGGGAGCACCGACTCATCAGGAGGACAGGCGTGGTCTGGCGTGTAGTCGTATCATTCACGACGGGGAGTGGAGGCCGGAGTCTTATCGATTTACCGAGGAGCTTGGTGGGATCATTAGCACTATTGCCATTGATCCGAACTTGCCTGCGGATGGGTAGATTTGGGAACCGCCAGGAGCAATCCCGAGAACTGGGGAGTTCCAATTTCGGAGCTGCTACAACCTCATCCGGCGTACTTTTCCTCAGAGTTCTGACTACGAGTTTGTATGGTACAAGGGTCTGGCCAGGAAGATGCAGCTTTGTGTCTACAAGCTTCTTCTGGGCCATCTTTTGACTAGGGATCGTCTGAGTTCGTTTGGAGTGCCGGTTCCCGATCCCAAGTGTATGCTTTGTAGTCTGGAGAATGAATCTATATGACACATTTTCTTCGAGTGTGCCCTGGCATGGCAGATCTAATCTGAGCAGAGTAGAGCGTTGGGAGGGTGCGACTCCGGGAAGGAAATTGGGGGCATCATCTCTGTGCTTCGAAATAGCAGGGGTCGAGGGTATGACTGGTTCCGGACCGCCAGAGTTCGACTGGCGGCCTCAGTTTGGCATGTATGGCGGAAACGAAACCGTCGAATATTTGAGGGGCTGGTCACCCATCCGATGGACATTCTCCATAATATAGAATTTAATGTAAATGCTATGGGGAATTGATGAGTGGGAGTCCCACTTTGATTGTATGTTGTAAGATTACTACATTGCTTTTGGAATTATATATATATATATATATATATATATATATATATATATATATATATATATATATATATATATATATATATATATATATATATATATATATTTCCTTACCCTTTTTCCAAATGTATGTGGGAGTCCATATATATATATATATATATATATATATATATATATATATATATATATATATATATATATATATATATATATATATATATATATATATATAGAGAGAGAGAGAGAGAGAGAATAAGGGAGGTGAGGTGCCACCCCACCGTGAGGTTGCTATATGTCATCCCCCTATGCTATCATCATGCACTTGCACACTTTTCGGTGCATGATGATAGCATGGGGGGTGACACATAGCCACCACCCATAGGGTGACACCTCACCTCTTATATATATATATATATATATATATATATATATATATATATATATATATATATATATATATATATATATATATCGGTGCATGATGATAGCATGGGGGGTGACACATAGCCACCACCCATAGGGTGATACCTCACCTCCCTTATATATATATATAAGGGAGGTGAGGTGTCACCCTATGGGTGGTGGCTATGTGTCACCCCCCTATGCTATCATCATGCATGCACCGAAAAGTGTGCAAGTGCGTGATGATAGCATAGGGGGATGACATATAGCCACCTCACGGTGGAGTGGCACCTCACCTCCCTTATTCTCTCTCTCTCTCTAATATAATATATATATATATATATATATATATATATATATATATATATATATATATATATATATATATATATATATATAATCTATCTGTAGAATTTTGTATCCCATATTTTTTCGAACTTTCAAAATAGTATTTTTTTTTTCTGTACTCAGTAAATAAATTCTCTTTGAAACTTTGTAAAGAATATTATGTTATTTTCTACATTTCAAAACTAGTTAAAATTTAATGGTTTGAAAATATTAATTAAATTTAATAAAAATAATTCTTCTTTAAATTTTATTATTTGAAATTATAAAGATATTATCTTATTATTTAAAAAGAATGGTTTCAAAATAGAATTTGAAGATCTTAAAAATATTTAAACGATAAAAAGGTTTGCCAAACTATTTTCGAATAAAATTTGCATTTACACAAATATACTTTAAATTACTTTAATAAGTATTAAATATGCTTTAAATTATTTTGATGATATAAAATATTATTTTTAATTGTTATGGCGATCAATTATCGGATTAAGATTTGATTATCTAGTTTTTATTTTTTTTTATTTAAATTAAGGGGTAGATTTATCCATTAGAAATTCTAATCCTATTGGAATCATATCTATAATTATTTAAATTATTTTTTATTTGAACTAATTAAAATCCTATCCAAATTAGGTAATTCTAATCATATCTATATTGATTGAATTCTAATCATATCCTAATTAACTAATTGCTACCATTTATATATACATATTGAACCTATGAAATAAAATTATCTCTCATATATTTATTCTCCAAATTCTCTCTTTTTCGTCCAAAACAACCCAAAAGTTCGTCATAAAATTTAGCATTGTTTTTCAGAAGGTGTAGCAACTTCGCAAAACTGTTGCGACCAACTTTGGACTCCATTTCACCTCCATTTTTTTAATCGTATTGAGGTTAGTTTCGATAATCTGTAATTTCTTTTAGCAAATTTTATATATTTTTCTGTAAAATTGTTTTAGTGCCAGTTGTCCGAAAATCGATGTGTCGTACTGTTTACGAGATTCCGGAAGATCTCGAACTCGGTTTTGCGATTCGTTTGATGTTTTGGAAAGCTAACACGAAGATTTATAGAGTAAAAATTTTCAAAAATTAATTTTAAAACTTAAATTTTAAAATTTAAATTTTATTTTGACCCATATAAATATTTAGTTACTACCTAGTAATAGTATATATATAGGGTATATGTATAATATTAGGACTTGGACCTAACATATATTTTTAAAGTGGTTTTAGAAATCCTAAATAAAGTATTGATTTTAAAGTGGTTTTAGAAATCCTAAGAGCAAAGTACAGACTCTCTCTTAGATTTTCTTGTGGACGAGCACCCGAATCTCCACTTTTGTGCTTTGTGCTTATTCTTTGTACCTCCACTCTCACCCCATATATATAGGATGGGAAAATCCTATGTTAGGTCATAATATGATTTCTTAATTAGGAAGCCCTCAAATAAGAATCATATTACACCTAAAATAGCCCATCAATTATCTTATTTTAGATCATAATAGGATTTCCTAAAATAAGAATCATATTATATCTAAAATAGTACAACACCAATTATGGACATCCAAATCTAATCAAATCAAATCAAATATTTAATTAGATTTGGATTCCACAAGTATGTTGTTACCAAATCCAGACTGAACTCCAACAATCTTCCCTTCCAGTCTGATGAGAGTGTATTGACCCTATGGGTCCTCAACTGGACTCCATGCCTGTCGTCCCACGACAGAATTCCTGCTCTCCCATGCCACTGATCTCCGATCCCCCGAGTTGCTTTGTATCTTCCTTTGTCTTCAGCTCTTCGACCATCACATCGATGCTAGCTGTCATGCGTAGCACCTCCTGCATCACTAGGATTATGCCGATATAAATGACACGACCAAGACCGACGTCCCTGACGATCAGCCTCACTATAAGTCTTGGCTGCTTGTCCCCGACTTCCGTCTTCCACCAGAAAGTGTTAATTTTTCGATGAGCTTATTCACCCTTGGCTGGCCCAACCAAGCGGACGGTGCGATTCTCACAAGATTCAAACTCCTGAACCTGCCCACCTTCGTGTCCGGACTTGAAGCTCCCCCATACACATACGTCCTCGAGCAGAACATCACACACTGTGTATGCCGTCGATGACCCACAGCTGCCCTTGGACTATAATATGCTTGCGTCGAGTCAGATCGACCGGAAATTTAGATGGCCATCTGGCTCGATTGCTGATCTTGGTAAACGATAACACCTTGAGGCATCGATCAAATCGATTTGGACAAATGTTACGAGAATCGATCCAACTAATGGAACGGCTTCTGTTGGAATAAGTCCTAGATGCAGCAGGCTGCGTCTCGGCGAGTGAGCTCTATATAAGAGCCCCTTCGACGGGACCGGACTGTCGTATGTTTTCTTGGAGCTTTTACCTCTTGGTTTTGATGAATGTGTTTTCGTATCATTTTCTGAATTCATTCTACGAATTTCGAAACGAAGGATTAACGAAGGAATTCTGACAAAGTGTTGGTGCCATTGCAGGAGCTCGTGTAACTAAAGCTTGAACATTGTGAAGCACTTCGACTATCGGTACGATCAAAATACTTGGTGGGTGATTCGGCCCCTTCTTTTCTACTCCTTTCCGCAAACGAAATTCTTTGCCTCGAACTCATTCAAATCGACGATGCCAAGTTAAATGCATGCCAATCCACTAAGGTCAATAACTTGGGAAAAATGTATCGATTTAGAGTAATTTACTCTAAAAATATAGTTTCGCACCAAAACGAGAAAGTTTAAGGTTCTAGTAAAAAGATAGACTATTTCACGTGCTGCAAAATAACATGAAACGTCGATTGTGGCTTACGGTGCCTCGGGAAATTTGGTGCCTACAGGATGCTAAGTCGGAAGTACGGCTTGGGGAAAATAATTCGTTGTATGAGTTGAGCAAAATGATAATATCGCTCAATACTGTTCGCGCTATACAAATCTGTCTGCATATATTAAACTGTTCACACATTGGCATGCAGCTTGTACACAAGTTGAACTTTCCTCGATACGGTATTTGGGGCATCGAAACCGAATCGACCTAGGGGAATAAACAAATTCGTGCTTCGGCGTGAGGCATTGTAGGACCTCCGCAGGGCTTGCAACCCAAGCTGACAAGCACGTCGCAATGCCATATAAAAGTCCCTCGTGGTGCTTAGCATCAATGACCGCACATATAAGATAGATCATGCTCACCTATTATCTTATGCATGTAGTAAATATTATCTTCGATTTATGCAGGGACGAGCACGACCGTGGTAAGAATTGTGATAAATCATTATATTTCACTGTATGCTTTACTACTTCAAAGATGGCCATCGATATGAACTGAATTCATTTAGTTCTAAATAGAAAGAAAACTCTAAAGTATTCCTACCTTAACAATCAGAGTCGGTTTAGACGAGTGGGTTCGTCTCGCCCACTTAGCAAGTGTGCTAACCCCCTCCCCAACTCCCCAGGTGCTGCGGGAGCTCTAAACTGAAGCTGAGGTACGGAGAGGTGTTTTGAAGCTCTTCATATTCTGAAGTATTTTGAAGCCAATTTATCGAAGGCTTATGTATAAATGGGAGAATGTATGGAACGACAAGTATTAGTTCAGGCAGCTTGTCGAGTATATTTCTTTTATTTCAATCAATGTAGCCGCAGCGGCATCCAATGTAATTACGACTTGCACTTCGTTGTAAGCTATGAATGAAAAGCATATTTTTATCTTCCTAAACTGTGTGTTCAATTCTGATGTGATTTGTAAAGTTTTAACTTGGTGTTTTAATATAATAATCAAACGTAATGTTCTTGCCTTGTACGAGTGCAATTCCAGACTCATACGGCATCACGCCTTAGCGAGGACGATCGATTCGGCATAATACTATCGGGGACGAATGGTTTGTCGACTCGGAGCGTGACAAATTGGTATCAGAGCTTAATTATATTTTCTCAGATTTTTGAAAAATGTTTTTAGTTGGAATGTTGGTTGCGATTACTCGATTGAATGCTTGTCGACATGCTGCATAAAATAAAAGTTCCATACAGGTAACCTCGTAGATATTTTGTAAAAATACTAACGGGTTTACTTTGTTTGTAGGAATGGCAAAGAAAAATAAAAACAATCCCGGCGCAGCAACCAACGCCGTGGATAGTTCGTCGAGTTCAAAGGGTGCTAGCCCTAGCGAGACTATGATGGAGAAAATGCTGCAGTTGATGGAGCTGCAGCAGCAACAGCTTCAGATGCAAATCAAAGCCCAATTTGGTGTACAGCAGAAGCAAATGGACGACCTAACGCAGATCGTAAGCAAGATGGTGGGCAATACCAAAGCAACGATCGTGGTATCCGAAGAGAGGCAAGATGCTCAAGATGAAGTTGAGGAAGATGTTCAACCGCAAATGATAAACTCTTCTTCCTTATGCAAAGCAAAGGAGTTCCGCAAGATGAACCCACCTAAATTCAATGGTCGAGCAGAGCCTGATGTGATAGTGGGGTGGCTCACGGAGATTGAGGACTTATTTAATCTGCTTAGCATTGAAGGGCCCCAGAGGGTAATATGTGCGATGTTACAGCTACAACTGAGGGCTTACGACTGGTGGACAGCTAAGAAACGGGAAATCTACTAAACCGATCCTAACACCAAGATTTCCTGAAAAATGTTCAAGGCAGCTTTTCTTGAGCAGTACGTTCCTCGTGCCATCCGTCGACAGAAGGGGATGAGTTCATGATATTGAGGCAAGGGAATATGACTATTGAAGATTATGATACAAGTTTTTCAAAACTTGCAAAATTTGTCGGCACCTTCCTGTCCAACAAAGAAGAATGGTGCGAGCATTTTCAACAAGGCCTCAACGACGAATTGCGTAGGGACGTCATGAATCAGCAATGCCGAACTAATCGTGAATCCTACGAAGCCGTACTTGATAGCGAGCGGATCTTTGGTCGTATGTCGCAAAAGGTCGTGCCTGTCGTCCGCAGCAATTTCAACAAGCGTCCTAATGACGCTGGAGGATCGGGAGTACACAAGCGTCCAAACACATCCGAGAATCGGTATCCCTATCCAGGATTACATTACAATACATGCGGCAAGCATGGACATCGTCCGGGCGATTGATCCTACAGAACATGTTACGGGTGTGGCGAGATAGGCCATTCAAAGCCGTAGTGTCCAAGAAATGTTCCAAACCCACCAAGAAGTGTTCCAAATGCTCCGAGGAACATTACAAATCAGAATAGAGCACCTCCACTGCAAGGCGCAAATGCGGTGCCCGTGAACCAGCATAACCAACGCCATGGAGCGCAAGGTCGAGTCTATATTGACTTGGGATGAGGCGTTTGATTCTGATACGGTTGTAACAGGTCTATTACTCTACAAAAATATACATGCTCGAGTATTATTCGATTCGGGTGCAACCATAGTTTTATATCCGCTGATTACGCTAGAGAAAATAAAATAGCCATGCAACCACTAGATATGAACATTAGCGCTAGCACTCCATCGGGAGTCGATATGCATGTGAACTTTATTTGTAGGAATGACCACATTTGCATTGAAAAAAAATCTATCCTTGGAAGCCGTCGTACTAGACATGAAAGAGTACAACATAATCCTGGTCATGGATTGGTTGGGCGCTTGTCATGCAACAATCGAGTGCACGGAGAAGAGAGTGGTGTTTCGTCTTCCTAGCGAGATAGAGTTCTCATATTCGTGCGGTACGGTCTCGAAGACGGCCATGGTGGTATCGATAATTTCGGCGAGGCGTATGCTGCGTTCCGGCTGTGCGGGATACTTGGCATCAATTCAAGATACGCGAAAGGATAATACAAACGCAGTACAGACTGATGTTGTGACAGATTTTCTCGATGTTTTTCCTGATGAGATGCCCGGAATGCCACCGGATCAAAAAATAGAATTCAGCATCGACACCTTCCCGGATACACGACCGATATCAAAGGAGCCTTACTGAATGGCTCCATCTGAACTGAAGGAGCTGAAGGTGCGATTACAAGAGTTTCTAGACCGTAGATTTATTCGCCCTAGCATCTCTCCGCGGGGAGCTCCCGTACTGTTTATGAAAATGAAGGATGGATCGATACGGATATATATGTATTGACTATCGTGAACTCAACAAGGCGACCGTGCAGAACAAGTATCCCTTTCCATGAATTGATGACTTGTTTGACCAACTGCAAGGCGCGTCAATATTTTTAAAAATCGATCTTCGTTCAGGCTATCATCAGTTGAAGATCAAGTCTGATGACGTATCGAAGTCTGCCTTCCGCACTCGAATAGTCATTATGAATTCCCAGTCATGACATTTGGTTTGACGAATGCCCTAGCCGCTTTCATAGATCTGATGAACTGAGTCTTCCGACCCCAAATCGATAAATTTGTAGTCGTGTTCATCATGATATCCTTATCTACTCAAAGAATCGAGAAGAGCACGCAAAGCACTTGAAGACGGTATTGCAGACTTTGTGTAAAAATAAATTATACGCCAAACGGAGTAAATACGAGTTCTGGATGAGTAGTGTGACGTTCCTCAGACATGTAATCTTTGCCGAAGGTGTCGCGGTGGAACCAAAGAAGATTGAAGCGGTGGTAGATTGGTAATGACCTACCTCGATTAACGACATTCGGAGTTTCCTGGGCTTAGTAGGCTACTACCGAAGATTCATGCGAAGCTTTTTAAAACTAGTGTCGTCTCTGACTCGCCTCACCCAGAAGGGAGTCGTATTTGAATGGAGTGCCGACTGTGAATCCAGCTTTCAAGAGTTGAAGCAACGGTTCGTCTCAGCTCCAATTCTTGTACTTCCAGATGGTCCAGAAGGCTTCCAGATATTCAACGATGCATCGGGAACTGGCCTCGGGTGCGTACTCGTGCAAAAAGATAAAGTCATCTCCTATGCTTCATGGCAGTTGAAGCAGCACGAGAAAAACTATCCGATGCATGACCTAGAATTGGCAACGATCGTGTTTGTATTGAAATACTGGCGGCACTACCTCTATGGTATGGCTTGCAGAATCTATACAGATCATAAAAGTCTCAAATACTTGTTTACACAACGAGAACTCAACTTATGGCAGCGACGTTGGCTCGAACTCATAAAGGATTATGAGCTAACGATCGAGTATACGCCGGGCAAGGGAAACGTTATAGCCGACGTACTGATCATAATGTTTATGGGATCGCTGGCCCTAAATAATGAGATACGGAGAGACCTTGAAGCGATGGATATCGAACTCAAAATTGAGTATCGACACCTGCACCTAGCTCAGTTGAAGCTAGGGTCGAGCCTGCTTAGCAAAATAAAGACTGCACAGAAAGATGATTCATTCATGAAGAAGATGCTCGAGTTGATTTCAACAGAAAGGGCGACTGACTTTGTGGAAGACGAAGATGAGACAATGCGACTAAAAGGAAGGCTCTGTATTCCTGAAACTACCGAACTTAGAAAAGAAATTTTGACGGAGGCATATTATACGAAGTACTCGTTACATCCTGGAAGCACCAGGATGTACAAGGACTTGTACACAAACTTTTGGTAGCACGGCATGAAGAAAGACGTGGCTACTTACGTGTCGCAGTGCATGGCGTATCAGCAAGTAAAGGCAGAACACCAAAGGCCAGGCGGAGAGCTGCAGAACCTCGCCATTCCCGAGTGAAAGTGGGACAATATCTCGATGGATTTTATTATGGGATTTTCGAAGACGTCGCGGGAGAATGATGCGATTTGGGTCATTGTTGATAGATTGACCAAGTCAGCTCACTTTATCGCAATTAAAGTAGGATGAAGCGTCGATCGGTTAGCGCAAATCTATATCGATGAGATTGTTCGACTGCACGGGGTACCAGCCACAATAATTTTGGACAGAGACGGACGATTCCTATCGCATTTCTGGACGAACTTGCAAGCGACTATGGGGACCAAACTAAATTTTAGTTCTGCATACCACCCCAGACAGACGGTCAGATGGAGAGGATGAATAAAATATTAGAGGATATGTTGCGTCTGTGTACGATCGATCTAAAGATTAGTTGGGATACGCATTTGTCGCTTGCGGTATTTACGTATAACAACAGTTATCAGTCGAGCATTCAGATGGCTCCATATGAAGTGCTCTACGGGAGGAAGTGTCGTTCTCCAATATGCCGGCACGAAGTCGAAGAGCGACAAGTGCTCGGACCAGAACTGGTGGAGCAGGCCGTCGAAAAGGTCCGCTTAATCCGAGATAGACTTCGTATCACGCAAAGTCGACAAAAGAGCTACGCAGATCTTCGTCGACGATCGCTAGAATTTTTGGTCGAGGACAATATATTTTTGAAAGTAACGCCCATGCGTGACGTGATGCAGTTCGGCGTTAAAGTCAAATTGAGCCCGAGATTTGTAGGCCCTTTCGAGATCATCGAGCGAGTTACAATGGCTGCTTATCGGATCGTACTACCTCCTGTCTTGGCTGATGCGCACGATGTTTTCCATGTTTCACAACTTTGAAAATACGTGCACGATCCAAGTCACGTGGTTAGCTTCAATCATTGGATCTACGTACTGACTTGTTTTACTCGGAGGAGCCTATTCAAATTTTGGACCGTAAGGAGAAGGTATTGCAAAATCGATCGGTGTCCTTGGTCCGCGTGCTTTGACGAAACCATTTAGTTGAAGAGTCGACATGGAAAATGGAGGCGGAGATGAAGGAGAAGTGCCCTTCATTGTTTGCCTAATTTAAGGTCAGACCCTTGTTCTTAAGTTTCGGAACAAAACTTTTTCTTAGTGGTATCTTATGTAGTATCCCGCTTTCGATAGGCGATGGACTTCGTAATATGCTTGTGCCGAGTCAGATCGGTCGGAAACTTAGATGGCCATCTGACTCGATCGCTGAGCTTGGTAAACGATAACACCTTGCGGTATCGATCAAATCGATTTTGACAAATGTTACGAGAATCGATCCAATTAATAGAACGACTTCAGTTGGAATAAGTCCTAGATGCAGCAGGCTGCGTCTCGGCGAGTGAACTCTATATAAGAGTCCCTTCGATGGGACCGAAATACTGTATGATTTTCTTGGAGCTTTTGCGCTTGGCTTTGATGAATGTATTTTTGCGTCGTTTTCTGAATGTATTCTACGAATTTTGAAATGAATAATTAAAAAAGAATTCTGACTAAGTGTTGGTGCCATTGCAGGAGCTCGCGTAACTAAAGCTTGAACGTTGTGAAGTGCTTCGACGGTCGGTACGATCAAAATACTTGGTGGGTGATTCGGCCCATTATTTCTACTTCTTCCCGTAAACAAAATTCTTTGCCTCGAACATATTCAAATCGACAATGCCAAGTTAAATGCATGCCAATCCACTAAGGTCAAGAACTTGGGAAAAACGTATCGATTTAGAGTAATTTACTCTGAAAATATAAGTTTCGTACCAAAATAAAAAAGTTTAAGGTTCTAGTAAAAAGATAGACTATTTCACGTGCTGCAAAATAACATGAAATGTCGATTGAGGCTTACGGTGCCTCGGGGAATTTGGTGCCTACGGGATGCTAAGTCGGAAGTACGGCTTGGAAAAAATGATTCGTTGCATGATTTGGGCAAAATGATAATATCGCTAAATACTGTCTATGCTATACAAATCTGTCTGCATATATTAAATTGTTCACGCATTGGCATGCAACTTGTGCACAAGTTGAACTTTCTTCGATGAGGTATCCGGGGCATCGGAACCGAATCGACCTAGGAGAAATAAACAAATTCGTGCTTCGATGCGAGGCATTGCGGGACCTCCAACATTGCTTGCAACCCAAGTTGACAAGCACATCGCAATGCCATATAAAAGTCTCTCGTGGTGCATAGCATCAATGACCGCATATATAAGATAGATCATGCTCACCTATTGTCTTTTGTAGGTAGTAAATATTATCTGTATTTTATGCAGGCACGAGCATGGCTGTGGTAAGAATTATGATAAATTATTATGTTTCACTGTATGCTTTACTACTTCAAAGATGACTATCGATATGAACTGAATTTATTTAGTTCTAAATAGAAAGAAAACTCTAAAGCATGCCTACATTAACAATCAGAGTCGGTTTAGACGAGTGGGTTCGTCTCGTCCACTTAGCAAGTGTGCTAACCCCCTCCCCAACTTCCTAGGTGCTACGGGAGCGCTAAATTGAAGCTGAAGTGCGGAGAGACATTTTGAAGCTCTTCCTATTCTGAAGTATTTTGAAGCCAATTCATCGAAGGCTTATATATAAAGGAGCGAATGTATGGAATGACAAGTATTAGTTCAGACAGCTTGTCAAGTATATTTCTTTTGTTTCAATCAATGTAGCCGCAACGGCATCCAATGTAATTACGACTTGCACTTCGTTGCAAGCTATGAATGAAAAACATATTTCTATCTTCCTAAACTGTGTGTTCAATTCTGATGTGATTTGTGAAGTTTCAATTTGGTGTTTCAATATAATGATCAAAACGTAACGTTCTTGTCTTGTACGAGTGCAATTCCAGACTTATACGACATTACGCCTTAGGGAGGACGATCGATTCGGCATAATACTACCGGAGAAGAACAGTTTTTTGACTCGAAACGTGACAGAAACCAAGTTGTAGCACAAAATCGGTACATGTCGCACACCCCTGAGGACGAGTTTCTCACCAAACTCTGTCGTCAAGTGCACATCACTGATGCCTACAACTGCAGCCATCCCCTTGTCGTCCATCTTCACACGTTCAAACCTGTCGCCGCGATATGATGTAAAGATCCTCCTATGTGGAGTGGCGTGATACGATGCCCCCGTGTCCATGACCCAGTTGCCATCATTACACATGTCACAAGGTTCCTCTGCGTCGGTCGCTGCGATGATGATATCTCTCATTGCTGTGAGATCCTCCTGATTATCCTTGTCTTTGTCCTTCTCAGCTTTGAGCTTCATGCAGTTCCTCTTGATTATCCTTTCGCCACAGTAATAGAGCCCTCCTTGCGGTCCACAATCGCAAGATCCTGAGAACTCCCCCATGTCCTCGCATATGACTTAGGTCTTCCCTTCCCGTAGGAAGTCACAGGACGGACTCCTGCGACGATTCCACTTGCTTGCGTTGGACCTCCTCATTCAACAAGCTACTTTTGACTGCCTCCATCGTGACAACTCCATCAGGCACAGAGTTGCTCACCGACACCACCAACGT
This sequence comes from Iris pallida, assembly GCA_029216955.1. Classification (NCBI taxonomy): domain Eukaryota; kingdom Viridiplantae; phylum Streptophyta; class Magnoliopsida; order Asparagales; family Iridaceae; genus Iris; species Iris pallida. Next base: position 3,175,094 of record JANAVB010043420.1, on the reverse strand, counting down.
CTCCCAGCTTTCCGGCAGAAAACTCAAGAACAGTAGGGCCTGAAGCTCATCATCAATCACCATCTTCATCACAGCAGTTGATTGATGATACCCTGAACCTCGTTCAAATGTTGTGCCACTGGAGCACCCTCCGTATACTTCGAGTTGACAAGTTGGCGAATAAGAAACGCCTTGTTGCCAGTCGTCTTCCTTTTGTATAGTGAATGCAGCTTCTTCCACAATGCTTTTGTCGAACTCTCCATGGATAGGTAGTGAAACACCGAATCATCCAACCATTGGCGGATGAATCCAACGGCCTTTCGATCCAATCATTTCCAGTCTTCAATAGCTTTGTCCATTGGTTTTGCGCTGTCGCCCTCCAACGGACTATGCAAGTCCTTGCGCCATAGTAGATCCTCCATCCTTGGCTTCCAAATCGTCCAGTTTTCCCCTGTGAGGGTGATCATACGAGTGTTCATCTGCTCCATAGACATGGTTGCCAGAACCTCCAAAGCTCTGATACCAATTGTTGGGTATCAGACCAAAACGAATCGAACCTTCGCTCTGATACCAATTTTTGGACGCGTGCGAAAGCGTTTTCCAACCCACCTGACCAAAACAAACTCTCGTCTAACGGACACCAAGCACAAGATGAAGACAAGTATATGGTGGTGATATACATTACCTGGACAAATTCTAACCTTTAACAACTCAGATAAAATTACAAGATTGACAGAACAAACGTTGAACCCTTTGCCCTAATAGGTTCAACCCCCTCACCACTCTTAAGAAGAAAAACAGAAAATTACAATTGAGATCACTCACCAACCCGTAGCAATCTCCCTAACCGAAGTTGACGACTCATCGATTAGATCTTCTTCTTCCTTCTATCTTGGATGGCAAAGTCCTAAGAGCAAAGTACGAACTCTTTCTTAGATTTCCTTGTGGACGAGCACCCCAAATCTCCACTTTTGTGCTTTGTGCTTATTCTTTGTGCCTCCACCCTCACCCCATATATATAAGATAAGAAAATTCTATTTTAGGTCATAATATGATTTCTTAATTAGGAAGCCCTCAAATAAGAATCCTATTACACCTAAAATATCCTATCAATTATCATATTTTAGATCATAATAGGATTTCCTAAAATAAGAATCCTATTATATCTAAAATAGCACAACACCAATTATGAACATCCAAATCTAATCAAATCAAATCAAATATTTAATTAGATTTAGATTCCACAAGTATATTGTTACCAAATCTAGACTGGATTCCAACACATATGATCTTCCTTTAGACAATGGACTTGTTATTATTTATCTTCTTTATTTTATTCCATTGTTTACAGCTTGGTATTGGATTAGTCTCCACTGGACAGATATTTTATTCTATATTTAAATTAATATAATTGATTGTCCATTTCTTCTATTTGTTGTCGTGGATGAGATTTAGTACTGCATGTGACTATTTATGAGCTGAAACTCTTATATTACAGCTTATGTATGTATATGTGAATCCCATATATTGGGTAGTCTTCGTATACATACAGCTGACATGTACGTATTCCTAGTCCTACATATTTTGGTACTGGGGCGTTACACCTAGATATTTTCTAAGGAAGCTTCTAGAGCATCTAGAAATATCACGAGTCTTCAGAAAGATTCTACCATCTTCTAGAGAATTCTGGAAGCAATCAGCAAAACCTTGGTCCATGAAAGGTTATACAAATTTGTCTCGGTGGGGCACAAAATCTTGTGCGTAACACTCTCCCTCAAATATTTCACCGACGCCCTCGTCGACGGGTGCACCAAGTCTCGGAACGACATCTACTCTCGTAGGCATGGTCGTCCCGCGTTGTCCCTTCTTCGTGCATCTCATGCGGCACTTTCTATACTTGTCCATCTTCTGCTCAAGATCAAAAGCAAACTGGTTCAGCGCACCAACTTTGGCCTTCGTCTGTGCGCTCCTCGGTATAGAAAGAGGCTCGTGCGGGCTATCAGGTCGTCGATCCACTTATCTCGTGACTGCATATAGTTCTTCATACCTCTGTACATGCAAGTCCTAATGCAACTCTGCCGACTAGAATATCCACCACGAGCTTTGAGCAACTCCTTGTGCGAGCTACTATACTTTATCACCTCTACCTCCTCTCAGTCCATGATGTGCTTCTCTGCACTCGTGCCCAACTTGGTAGTACGATCAACTTCTCTCCGTGGAAGTGACTCATCGAGACGCCCATTTGCAACACCCTTGGTCTCGCACAGAAGGCCTTCCTCCTTGAAGCCGTCCTTAATCTCGAGCACTGCTAGGTATGCCGTCTTTATTTGGATAGCCTTCTTGAGCTAAATGACGGAGGTAGCTTTCCCTTTCGATGGGTCGCCCCGTGCAACTTTCATCATGCACGACGAGCTTTCTCCCATGAAGCTGAGACTTCTAAATGTGGCATCGGAACCGTCTTCGCCGCGATAAGAAAATCTATATCCAGTATCATCATGAAGTCGTCTAGCGACATAGCGGTAAAACTGGAAACACCGACCAATTTTTTACCGCTATGCGACCTCCCTTGGCTATCACCTTCAGGGCGCGCCTTCGCATTGATCGCCTTCATCTTGCTTGAATCTTTCTTCTAGGCTATACACAAGCGACGGACCTCTACGTCCGAGAAAAAGTTACGAGTGGCACCCGTGTCAACCAACGCCCATGTGCTCATACTTGATCCTCACGTCAGTATACATGAGCTCCCTGCTCGGAGTCATCGATACAGCGGACTAGGTCTTGACGGCGTTGAGTAAGCGCAGCGCTTCCATGTGCACTCCCACTTCGCACTCCTTGTCCTCCATCTCCTCGGTTCGGACGACATTGACACGCATGCTCATCTTCATACAGTCCCGAGCAAAGTAATTTTCTTCACACATGAAGCACGAAACTACTCGCTCGAGGTGGGCCTTCTCGTGCTTCTTTCCCTCGGATGGACCCTCCTTATGAGAGCTCTTCCGCTCTCCCCCACCATTCTTCTTGTGGTCTTTGGCTTATCCTTGACATCATTGTTATTCCATATGTACTCGATGAGCCTCTCAGCTGTTACCACGGTGATGTTCGAGTCGTGCACCCTTTGTCGCTGTAATTTTTCAGCCATCCACGGTTGAAGTCCATCGAGGAAAAAGAACAAGCACTCCTCCTCGTCCATGCTAGATATTGGGAGTATCGTGTGAACTTCGCAATATATTCCTTGATCGCCCCGGTATGCTTGAGTTGCCGCAAGCTTCGCCTCGCTGCAAACTCTAACATTTTTCGGATAGAACTGAGATTCGATCTCCTTATTGAGATCCTCACAAGTCTCTATCGAGCACAAACCCTACTCGACTTCCATGCACTTTCGACACCACCACAATATAGGATCGTCGGTGAGATAGAGTGAAGCAATATTCACCTTCTCGGTGTCATCGTTGATGTACAATACCTTGAAGTATCGCTCCATGTTCCACAAGAAGTTCACAACTTCTTTGGCTTCTCGTTCCCCATTGAAAGATTTTGGCTCGAAGATCTTCCGTATCGATGCCTCTACTCGAAGGCCCACCGTTCGCAATGGCCTTCTCTAGAATGGCAACTTTGGTCTTGAGTTCTCCGCAATTCTCGACCATGGTCATTAGCTTCTCGTAGCCTTGGACCTTCCCGCGCAAAGCCTCGATCTCCGCACGATGCGCCTTGAGCTCCTCCTCAATTGTGGATCAGATCTCTTGGAATTGCTCCCGAAAGATTGCCATGGACGAAGCGACCTCACTCTCCAACCCATCATAGAACTCCTCTAGCCTCGTGTTGCTTTGCTCCACGGAGCCCATGCGCATGTCCATGTCCCTCGAACCCGTTTCCAAGACCTCAACACGCTCGGCAAGACTATGCTCCATCATAGGCTCATTGCTCTTGCCCTTCTTGTGAACCCTCCTTACCGACACAGGCATCTCCTGAACATTCTCGAATGTCGACATGGCACCAACCAACCTTCACTTTGATACCACTTGTCACGAACTTGGTGTGTTTTCCTATACTTCGACTCGTGCGACGCACAAGCTTCCTACTCGAAGATCTGTGTCAGCCTTTCCCGAACGCTTAGCTAGATCACTAAGACGTAAATGTGAACAATGCAGAGCAAGAGAGAGAGATTGGAAGATTGAAAACTTCACTATACTAGATATAGTTTACAACTTCTTGGGTGGTAATGAACAAATGAGCCCCCCACTTACTTATAATGTCTCAAAGGACCTACATGAAGCTTCTGAAAACAGAATATTTCAGAGATTATTCTAAGACCTAGATATTTTCTAAGGAAGCTTTTAGAGCATGTAGAAAGATTACGAGTATTTTCTAAGGAAGCTTTTAGAGCATAACCTTGGTCCGTGAAAGGTTATGCAAATTTATTTCGGTGGGACGCAAAATCTTGTGCGTACACTCGGTTGCCGTCTTCATTTACGTGATCACCACTCTCAGGATTGTGCTTCTTGCCATCTTCATTCATGTGATCATCACGCTCAGGATTGTGCATCTCGATTAGCCCCTTCAAGCTCGAGTGCACTGCATGCAGGATCGGAACCTCCGAGCCCGAGATGGAAAATAGTGCACTATATTGACACGAATAAAACTCAACAAAGGCAATCCTTGGTAAAGAAACATAATTAACGTCGACAACTGATTGCCACACTAACAAACTAAGGGGAGAGAAACTTTGTGAGAATGGTTGGATACTCGTTATCCTAACGAAAACCAGAACCAACTAACATGAAGCCGAAACGTATGATTGGAGGACTAAATGGAGTCGTGCAACGTACCAAGCTTCCACTAACAAGCTGGATATAGCCTTTTCATTTGCAAACATGGCTCTCATGGTTTCTAGAAAACAAAATTAACCCCACATCAAGATTGACAATTCCTCCAAATACTGGAGACCAACAAACAAAAATTTCACAGATAAATGCATTTGATCGCTCGATATTTAGACAACTTGGGCATAAAACTGGCGAACCGTGCCAAGTTTTGAAAGAATACCAACTTATATTGTATGTTTCAGCAAAACGCTGTAATAAATTTGTTACCTGGTTCAACAAAAGAGCCAACCTGAGAACGTGAACAAAATTCTGAATTCTCTCACAAAATACACGGCTGCAGACATTTTATAGGCTCAAAAACGTGAACAAAATTCAGAATTCACTCTCACAAAATACACGGCTGCAGACATTTTATAGGCTCAACTGATGACCTGTATTAGATACATCTCAATCATCTCAACTACAACAAAATAGCACATTGGAACAAACATCTACACGCCCGATGATTCTAATAACGTATCCTAATCATGTAACTTACCCATTTCTGATGGGTTACCTATACCCACCTCCATAGGGCTGTTGTGTGGGATACCCACCCTGTTGTGTGGGATACCCACCCATGCCCATGGCCATGGGATTGTAGCCAAACCCTGGCATGCCCGGTCCAGGGGTCGGAGGACGCATTTGAGCTCCCTGATTCATGCCCATGTTCATTCCCATTCCCATTCCCATTCCCATACCTGTTTGCTGACTCATGCCCCCATTGTAGCTGCCCATGGCCATACCATTTCCCATACCAGCATTTCCCATCCCCATGCCGTTAGCGCCACCCATGCCCATACCCATACCCATACCCATACCAGAGCCCACCTTGGGGTTTGAAGCAGCACCTGCTCGGCCAATACCAGACCCAGATCCCATAGCTTTGCCCATGGTGATTGTGGATGTTACCGGGGCTGCAGAGATCTTCTCGTTCCTTTTCTCCTTCCGATTAATGGAGTCAAAGTCAATCCCAATATCAGCTAAAGGATTTATTTTAGCTGCAATTTAGATGAACGATCAGACTCCGACATAAATTATTGAATTAGTGAACATGTCAGGAAGGAAGGTTGTCTGTCAAATTAAACTAACTAGAATCAAATAGCACATACCTCCAGATATGTTGAGATTAACTAACCCTCGGTTCAATGTGTCGGACCAAACTGTAGATTTGGTCTCAAACTTGTCCTTTGCAGGTTGACCGGAAGCTGAATGGGGAGCCAACTGGGCTGATAAGCCAGCTCCTGTCAGATGGTTGACAGGAGCTGTTTGTGGATTTAGTGACCGTACAGAATGAACTGAAGATTGTGGAGCAAATGTAGCTACTGCTCCAGATAGTGGGGTATAGTTCATATTTGCTCCATATTGTGGAGGATAGCTCATATTTGCTGCAGACTGGGAGGGATAGTTCATATTTGATCCAGATTGTGGGGGATAGTTCATATTTGCTCCAGAAAGTAGGGGATAGTTCATATTTGCTGCTGGGATGTTCGTAACCCCTGTTGGTTGTTGGGATACCTGCGGAGGAACTAGGCCTGAAGATCCTGTTGGTAGAAAGCCACCATGAACACCACTGTTAGCCTGTGCCATAGTAAACCCGGTGGCCATAGGTGGAGGATTTGCCACAAAATGTTGCTGGTCATTCGCAACAGTCGTAGTAAATGTGAGGCCTCCAAGTGAGTCTCCAAAATCGAAGCTCAGGGGTGCTTCCACATTTGGGGCTGCTGGTGGCGGAGGTGGAGCACTTTGACCAGAACTGGAAGAAGGCTGGAAGGCAGTGGCAGGTGCAAAAGTCTGCTGCTGTGGTTGCAAATTCTCTTGATCTGTTGCTTTGAATGGAGTATCTCCAAATGGATCTTCATTAGGCTGTAAAAAGGTTCCAAAGAATGGTGACTGACAAGGTATTGAGCTATTTAATCCTAGGGATTCATAAATCCATGTCCTAACTGCACAAGCATTCCTGAAATGGATGCAGCATTGATTGCCATCAAATTGATCAAATGACAATCAATACTGTTTCTCCTTTTCAGAAACGACCTAACATAGTAAGAGGAAGAGTGGTCCAAACGCGCAATTTCAGGGGTATTTAGACCGCTATACCTGGCTGAATGCAGCAGATGCTGATGACAAGGCCACAAAGTTTGTCCCAAAATCTGAATTTGCTGTGACATCAGCTTTTGAAGAGGCAGTGTTAGAAGTTACCGGTACCAGAGCCAATGAATTAAATAGATCTGAGGCAGATGACTTCCCGAATAAGTCTGTTCCCAAACCATTAGTAGCAGGTGGAGCAGCTGATCAAAAAATGATACCGAAACATTAAATTAAGCAAGCAGATAGATCAGCTTATGGATTTATCTATTTCATAAAAGCTTATCAACATTGTTGCCTTGTAATAAGTAAATATTTTGGTACCACATTTTTTTAGTTAAAAAAAATTTAACAATGCAGTCGTGCTCTAAATGCATATTTAATCAACTTAGTACATAGTGATTTCTAGGGTTCATCGTTTTTTCTATTCATAGTACGAAAATGAGTGAACTGAAAGATAATAGCAACTAATTTCATTTATTAAATTATGACGGTCATTTTCTAAAAAGACTATTTATTAGCTCCTAACTACAATAACAACAATCAAATAATATCATTTTTTTAAAAATTAGGTTTAGTAAGAGCAAGCAAAAATCAGACAAAGCTATGCTTCCATGCTCAAATAAGCATTTTATGGTGTATGTTCCAGACATGAAAGACATCTTCACAGTGTTCAATTTCATTATTTGATGCATTTCAGATTTCTTTTTTCTCCTCAGGCGATATTGAAACAAACATGTACCGTTAAGGGATAATGCTTTAGAGAGTCATCATTCCAATCACGATGTAGTCCTACAAATTAATGCCTGATAGATATAAGTGGCAAGCTAGTCAAATATGCTGTGTTACCTGCGTATAGGGCATAGACAAGAATGTGCCGATGTGTATACATAACCCATTATTCTTAACCCTTTAATAAGGTAATCTATAATAGTATAATCTATAGTAGTAGCTCAGTCATCCAAGAATGAGTTCTCAAAGCCATCGAATAAACTAAGAAACAGATACAAAAGGAATTCAAGTGCAAATTGCAGGGCGTATCGATGGAAAAGAAATTGCACGTGTTGAATAAGATATGGTATCAGTAACCATAAATAATTTATATCAGATCTATCTCCTTTTACTGCTAGCCCTTACAGGCCTACCAAGATAACCCCCAATACCTTCTGTGATCATTCATTTTTTACTGATTCACTGTGGTATTACCATTCACCTCACACCAATTTACCTATATAACTTACTCCTCTTTGCTACTTCTTACCAAAAAGATACAAGTCAGATCAGCTTCCAGAAACTCTTTCACGAGTCCTTTATGTTTCTAGCTTATTTTGTCACCATAAATGCAAGCATGATTTTATCATCAACCATTTTCTTGTACACTGGTTATGATGCTCTATATAACTTTTGAATACACATGAACATCAAGATCATCTTCTAACCATAAATACCCAAATTGCCATCATACAACTTGATATAATCCTAAGATTGCTGACCTTTGATGTCACTGCATCTTCAAAACTCCATGAGCAGGAAGACAGAACCGGCTTGTGTTGTTCCATGTGACTCTCAAGTTATCCACGAAGAGCTATTCTAATGAGAGTTTATAAGAGGATCTTTGGGCAGATCTACGCCCGTTGTGTTTGAAAACAGGAAGGTATTTAGGAAAGAACCAATTCTCCCCTCGCTTGGAGACTGCTGTGAATATCAGCCTGTAGCTACCACATGCGGAGTAATCTGATTTTTAAGTTCAATATTTGAAGGTTCCGTCATTTAATGTATCCTACTAAGAAAGAATAAATAAACGTATTCAAATTTCGGGTTAGTCATTTGACATTTTTGCAGTTCAAAAGTCCCAACCATCCTCATTTGTGATAACCTTGCTACCAGTTGACTTTGTATCCAGTTTTGGTTTATGTTTTGGACCGTATAGCTCTTAGGGTCAGGTTTGGATATGCCCAATTCTAAACCAGGTATGTTTAATATATCCCATGTTACCGTGATGTGCACACCTGTACGAGCGAAAAAAAAGAAAGAGAAACTATACACTCTTTTCTAACTACAAAGATTTCGCCAAGTTCCATAAAAAGCCTCTCAGATTCATGTATAAAAAACTCTAATACATAGTAGTATATAGAGGCTCAAATGAGACCCAAAACAAAGTCATTATCGGGATCAAGCCATAGAATAATTCCAAATTGGCTATTTACCGCCAAGCCTCATTATGAAGGGGGCTAAGCCTCCTGCACTGTATGGCTAAGCTTCTTGGAAGAAGCTTAGCTTCTTTGACAAGGTTGTAAAAATCGCTAGTTGGCCGCTAGTCGGTTGGCGGGGACTAGGGATTAATCGGACTAGTCGGGGACTAGTCGGATTAGTCGGTTTAGAATTTTTTATTAATATATATATATATATATATATATGTGTGTGTGTGTGTGTGTGTGTGTGTGTGTGCAATAAAAAATATATTTATGTAATATATATCATATATCATCAAAATATTAACTTAAGAAAGGAAACAACACTCAAAAACATATTATATCTTCCAATCCTATAACTACCTATGTTTCATTATAACATATTATATATTTTTTTTTTTTGGAATAAGGAAAAATTTTATTCCACGCATAACTCAGTAAAAGTATTACTGTACACAATCTCACATCTCTCCCACCCCGGTTAGGGGGCCATTACAGATACATCGAATTCTAAATTATTTAGAATTCCAAACGGGGGGGGGGGGATAATCAGCCCCTCAAATATACGTCTGTTACGCTCCCTCCAGACGTGCCAGACTGATGCTGCAAGTCGAACTCTTGCCATCCTAGCCCAACCAAGCTCCATACCTCGGCGATCCCTAATCCAAGTGAGGATCCCCCGTATATCTCTGGCCCTGCCAACACCTCCCAGCGACCTCGTGCATTGCTCAGACCAGATATGCCAAGTCACCGGACCCTCAAAGAAGAGGTGGCCAATAGATTCAGCCGTCGATGAACATAGTACGCACTTCGGGTCTGGGATCTGCACCCCAAATCTGATAAGCCTGTCCCTCGTCATCAACCTACCAAACAGCAGCTTGTACGCACTACATCTTCCGGACAATCCCCTTTCCCCAGATAAAATCGAACTCCGCAATCCTGTCATGAGGGATCCTGACCAGATTGTAACAACTCTTGAAGTGGAAGGGGCCTGCCCTACCATCTACCCCAAGAGCAGCCCAACTCCAGGAATCTGCATGCTGGCTAGCGTCAATGGTGATCCGGCGAATCTCATCTCCAAACTGAGCAGTATACCGATAGTCCTCAAGCCTCCAGATTCCATCCCTGATAATCAGATTGCACTTCAGCCCTCTACTCGCCTCTCTGCCCATCTGTGATCCCAAGGTCTCCAGGAGGGAACCATTACCCATCCACGGGTCTAGCCAAAGATCGGTGTTAGCCCCATCTTTCATGATCCTGCATATAGTGGAATGGAGAACAGATCTGCATAAGAATAGCCTTAAAGGGAACAGAAAAATTGTTATCAATCCTACAGGACCAGAAATTAGTCCGTCTCAAGTATCTTCTAGCCATCCAATCTGTCCAAAGAGAGCCGCCTTTGATGAACTGCCAAGCCATCTTCATCCTAGAGGCCTCCCTAACCGCAAGAAGTGGTCTCAACCCCACTCCTCCTTCCTCCCTAGGTCGGCAGAGTTGTTCCCATGCTATCGCATGCATACCTCCTCGCCAGATGAAATTGGCGCATATGCTCTCCACCTTCCGGATGGTGGCCACCGGAATCTTTATCGACTGCAACCAGAACATAGCAATGCCCGAAATGACCGACCTCACTAGCACGATGCGGCCCCCAAAAGATAGTCCAACTGCCTGTCAGCCTTCCACTCTCCTTTGGGCAAACTCCACCAGGCTTTGGCAGTCTAGGTCCCTAGCATAATTTACCGTCAGAGGTACCCCCAGATACTTAACCGGTAGTTCACCTTTCTCCACTCCCAGCGCAAAAGCCCTTTTCTGCTTGAGTGAGCAAGTCGAGTTGAAGTAAACTCGGCTCTTCTCCCTATTCAGTTGAAGCCCAGACAACCGCCCAAACTCCTCCATAATATCTGAAAGCGCACGCATCCCCCGCATAGAAGGCTGAAGAAGCACCAAGAGATCGTCAGCATAAATCAAGTGGGACACCACCGGATTTACCAACCTGAAGAGAGGGACAATCTTCCTACTATGCACCGCCAGGTCCATCAGGCAAGTGAAGTACTCCATCACCAGAGTGAACAGATACGGGAAGCGGGGATCCCCCTGCCGAAGTCCCATGTTGCTCCTGAAGAAACCATAAGGAGTACCCTGGATGAGAACCGAAAAAGTGAGGGAGCAGATGCATTCCCTCACCCTCGCTACCCACATATCGTCAAACCCCATGGCTAGCATAAGGTGGCAAAGGAAGTCTCTGTTGACAGTGTCGTACGCTTTCCTCAGATCCAGCTTCACACAGGCCTTCATCCCCTCTGGCTTGTTGAAATCTCTGATCATCTCATGAGCAAGAAGACTGTGCTCAGCAATCGAGCGACCCTTGATGAAAGCCGCCTGATTCCGAGATACAAGGCCATGCATAATCCCCTCCATGCGCCGGCACATAAGGTGGATAATTATCTTATAAAGATAATTACAACACGCAATAGGCCGGAAGTCGACGAGGGAAGTAGCGCCCTCTTTTTTCGGGACCAGGGTCAGGAAAGTATGGTTCAACTCCTTCAGCAGCTTCCCTTCCAAGAAAAACTCCTGCACCGCCTCTAGAACTGGGTACTTAAGCACACCCCAGTGTCGCCTAAAGAACCCACTAGAGAAGCCGTCCAGTCCCGGGGCCTTAATGGGATCCGCATTCATCACAATAGCCTCCACCTTCTCCAATCTCACAGGGGCCAACAACAAGCTATTCCCATAAGGCGTCACCAGCCTCTTCGTGACAAGCTCAGGAAACAGGGTGAGATAATCATTCTGCTGATACAAGTCAGAATAAAACCTGACTGCCTCCTCCTGAATCCCCACCGGATCGCCGACAAGCCTACCCTCGCCATTGAGAAGCCTGGGTATGCTGTTCCGGTGCTGTCTAGTCCGAATCAGATCGTAGAAGAACCTGGTGCACCGGTCCCCATCCTTGAGCCAGGAACACTTGGCCCTCTGCGCCGCACTGATCTCCTGTTGGAGCCTCGGGATGTTGACCTCCGAAATCAGCACCTTCTCCCTAGCCGCCAACTCCTCGCTCAACATATCTGCTTGTAAAGCTCCCTGAACCTCCCACAGCTCGATCTCCTTATCCTCCAGGGAAGACCGCGGCATCGTCTTCACCCAGTTCCGAATGGCTTTCTTAGCCTGTTTGAGTTTGTGAACCATGGGAAACTGAGCTGTGCCCTCCCGAGAGTGCTGCAACCCCCCCATAACCACCTCCTCATAACCAGCAGATAGGTACCAGCTGTTGTTGTACCGAAACGGCCGAGCCTTCCAAGTGGGCCTTGCCGAAAAGCCTACCCGGATAGGGGAGTGGTCACTGGTCCCTGCCGCAAGCCCCTCCGCCATAGAATTAGGGAAGCAGCGAAACCATTCACTGTTCCCTAGAGCCCTATCAAGCTGACATACAATCCCGTTATGGACCACCTTATTGTGCCAGGTCCATATGTGCCCAACCCTCTCCAGCCCCCTCAGCCCTGACAGAAGGAGACACCTCTGGAAGTCGTATAAGATCTGGTCAGGCACCGGAAGGCCCCCCACCTTCTCATGCCGGTGCAGCATGGCATTGAAGTCCCCCATAAGTAGCAGAGGAAGATGCAGATGCTCCGCCATACGTCCTACACGCACAATGTCCTCCCACAGGGCCTCCCGTAGCCGCCTATCATTGTGCCCATAGACCGCATCCAGGATGAACCGGAATCCTCTTTTATTTGCAAATGAGATGCCAATAAGTTGCTCAGTCTTCAGAACCTGATCCCCCTCCCAACTATCCCTGTTCTACCGAACCCAGATTCTTGCCATATCACAAAGATCTAGGTTATGAATATGGACCCAATTAGCAGGGGTCCTGCGAGATAGCATCGTCGCCCCTCTAATCTTCGTCTCAAGCAGAATAGAGATATCACACTTCTCACGCTTCAGCACTACACCAATCTCCTTCCATCTTCCAATGGAACACCCTCCACGAATGTTCCAAGCGAGAACCGACATTAATTAATTAATGTGGGGCCCCCCTGGACAACACCTGGACTGACACCCGGGAGAAGTGCCTCGTCCATCAAATCTAGATCCTCCCCTCTCCCTGAGGTGAGGGCAAGGTGAGCCTGAATCCTGGAGAGTGTAAAGGTCCAATCCGGATTGTCATCGGTCTGATCATCTTCCCGCGGAGAAGGTGCATGCCTCTTCCTGCAGTATACCTTCTCCACCATAGGAACCTCCATATCATCCTAACTGCTACCAAGGGTAGTCATACCCCTGGTCACCATATTCCTCTGGTGTCGGAACGGAACTATCACGCCCTGCGGACTCTCCTGACTCGTCTGGGTGTCTGTCTCCGGCCTCCTGGCAACCTCCATCATAGTGCCGCCCTCCGCCTGTCTGCATGTCGTCCCCGCTCCGGGGTTGGGGCTGTGCGCCCTCTCCGGCTCCACCACCTCCATCAGTGCTACCGCGGGCCCAGCAGTCTCCTTCCCTCTAGAAGTGCAGGCACTAGACACGTGGCCAAAACACTTACATAGGGAGCACGTTGGGGGACCCAGTCATATTCAACCCTCTGAGTTAGAACCTCCCCGGACGCCACCTCATATTCCAGCAGGCTCGGAAGCTCCGTCCCAGCCTTTATCTCCACAAATAACCTGGCATACATCAGTCTAGTGCGAAAAGCCGTAGCATTATCCGCCTTGATCGGCCTACCAGCCAAACTAGCTAATCTCATGAATAGGAGAATGCTCTAGTATTTCACTGGGAACTCAGAAAAGCGAATCCAGACAGGAATCGCGTTGAGAACCTCCTTCTCACATTTCAACTCCGGAGTCCACTCCTTCAGAATAATGAGCCTCCCGTCAAAGGACCAGGACCCACCTTGGATAATCCTGCTTACATCCTCCTTCAGACCGAACTTCACAAAATAGAACCCATTCTCCCTGGAGAAGATCTCCATGCTCCCCTTTGGCCGCCATACCCGCTCAGCATATACCCGTATCTGGCCATAAAATGGTTTACTCCCCAGCACATACATCACCAGAGTGTTCTTCCAGAAGTTTGTTACCTCAGCAATCTCCTCTGCTGGAAAATAAGCCCGGAGGCCGCCACCCACCTTCTTCGGTGGTACATACTCCATCGACGTCGGGCTCTTGGTCTCCGCCGGCATACACACATCCTTCCAAGACTTAGGACTCGGTCCGCCTGTGATCGTGCGGGCATAGGCCCCAGGGGACTCCGGATACTGACTCCCGGCTACCTCCGCAATACATTTTCCTTTCTCAGCCGTCGTCACCTTGGGTCTCTATCCAGTCTCTGTACGCCCCGATCCACCCCCCGCTCGCCGGGGTACAGACGGCCTAGTTCCGTTCCTACCATGCCCCGTCCGGCCCATAGCTTGGATCTGGACCCCACCACTTCTCCCTCCAGGGCGACGCCTCGTCACCGTCGTCCAGCCTCCCTCCTCGCCCAGTCCATCTCGAGATCCAGAGCCAGATCCAAATTCGAACTTCATAGCATTTTTGTCACCCGAAGGGCTGCGCTTCGACCCACCTCCTTGGGAGGGTCCGCCCGACCCACCCCATTCCGCACGCGTACCCCCTGCCGAGCTTCCCGCCGTCGTGGCAGCAGTCGCCGCCGCCTTTTGGGCAGTCGCTAAAGCCTTTGGGGCTGCCTGGCCGTCCGCCTCCACAAGAGGGGGTCGCCCGTGCCCCCCGACGTCATCCCCGGCCCCCTCCCGCCTGGGGAGGCCGTCGACTGCACATGGGGGGGTCCGCCCGACCCCCCAGCCAGGTCGCCCGGCCCCCTCCCGCCTGAGAAGCCGCCGCCGCCGCCCGGGGGGACCGCCTGCCCCCCCCTTCCTAGCTGGCTTATATATATATATATATATATATATATATATATATATATATATGCAGGAAGCAGCAGTACTAAAAAGAAGAAGAAAGGAAATAGCAGGAGCACTCCAAACCAAAAAAAAAGCAAAAAAACAGCACCAGCAGCAGCGCGCAAGAAGAAAGGAAAGAGCAGCAACTCAAAAAAAAAAAGCAAAAGCATGAAGAAGAAGAAGAAGGAGAAGGAGAAGATGAAGAAGGAGAAGATGAAGAAAGAAAAGAGAAGAAGCATCAGCCAAAAAAAACCTGTGGACGTCGGCGGCGATTGGCGGAAGTGGACGAGCCATGGACGTCGGCGAAGGTGGACGGCGGACGTCGGCGGCCGGTAGCGATCAGGTAAGCTTAGCGTTTTTTTTCCTTCTTCTCCTTCTGTTGCTTCTTCTGCTGCGACTGCTGTTTTCCTCGCTTCTGCTGTTTTTCCCTTTCTTTTTTCTTTCTTTTGTTTTGAACTGGGAGTCGGCCGACTAGGTTCGCCTGGCCGACTAGGGCCGCCTAGTCGGCCGACTAGGACCGCCTGGAAGCTCTCCCGATTTTTCTCGCCGACCAGCACAAAAATGAGTCACCGTCGGCCGACTAGCGACTAGGCGGCCGACTAGCCGATTTTTGCAACACTGTTCTTTGATACTCGGAAACACGAATTTTTTTCTATGAAACACGAAGAGGTTTTGCAACGAGGAACAGGCTTGGATGGTTGGCGGGTTTGTATGTGTCCCTTAATACCACATCGACTCTTTGACAACCTTGCTCGAACATGGCAACAACATATTTCATGCTTGTGGATTCCAGACACATGCTAACAAAGTGCATTGTGACACTAAAAATTATGACTCCTCTGGCAAGAGATCGAGTTACCATGAGAGGACCACATATTAATGGCACGTACGACTTCTTCATAGAATGCGTGACTTCATCATAGAGTTAATTCACGACGACGGTTGTCAAGATGGAGAAAATCAGGACACAGACACTCCTGCCAATATGATGATTGAGCTCATGCCTTCATGCAATTTCTCGCATTGCCTGAACATGGCATTAGTTGTTGTGGAGGATAGGCCTTGAGAGCACAAGGAAAGTGAGAGTAATGCGTGATTTGGTTGTAGCTTGCGGGTAAAAACCAAGGTTGAGATATGTTCACTGTTATAAAAATCGGTCCACGCGCCGCCTAGGCGCACCATGCCCCGTCCAGAATTCTGTCGGAATCGGACCGAGGCAGCATTTTGCAAAAAAAAAAAAAAAAAAAAAAAAATCAGATCCATAATTTTATTTCCATTTTTTGGGGGGGGTGCCCGTCCGACTAGCTCCTAGTGCTTTTCACAACCATGGATATGTTACACAATGCCTGCAGCCAGTCACTAGGAATTCAAGCAAAGTGAAATCATCAAAGCATCAAGGTGGCCACGAAGGAGTCGATGCAACCGGTCAAGCCTGCAGGGCCGGACCAGGGCACGGGGGAGGTGGGAAAACACGTCCTAGCCCCCAATTTTGAAAGGTTCCATAATTTTAAAATAGACTAGATATATAAAAAAAACTAAAAAAAATTAAAACAAAGACCCAATCTGGAAGAAACAAAAAAGCCAGCGCGAAATTCCAATATGGAAACAAAACTAAAATTAATAAAACCTTATTTAAGATAAACTATGTCACAAGATCAAAGATTAAATGGTTTAGCTCTGATATCTATTAAAAAAATATGCTAGAAAAACTTGATTATGATAGCTTAATTGATGATTTTGCTTGTAAAAATGCTAAAAAAAATTATTTATGTGAGAAAACGGGCCCAAATTCTAGATTTTGTCCTAGGCCCCATAAACCATAGGACCGGCCCTGCAAGCCTATTCCTCAAACTAGTCGAGCACCTTGGAACTAACGAAAAGTTCACCTTGAAGTTGACAAGATGTATCAAAATACTAAAAGCTATTTTAAAATAAGCAAAATGTGCAGTATAAGAGGCTGTCGTCCAATCAACATAACAAAGAATTTGACAAGCTTGACTTCTTTGCTTGTAGTAGAAGTTATTTCTTTTGTTGTCGTGTTATGTTATGGACCAATCTCGCTTCCGCGGCTATTCTTGCATTTCTGATATGGCTTTATTAAATTATGATCATATGGAACATGCCGGCTATGCTAGCACAGAATTATTAAGAGAGATTTCTAATAGCTCCTAAAATGTCTTGTAGGACACAAGCAAAATGTACATGATTAACTAAACCTTGCAAACTATAGATTTTCCCTTTGAGATCATAAGGATCTCGATGCTTCCGACAGTTGCCAAAAAGAATCTCGTCAATCTCAATGTGTCAAGTTTCATTGGTTTCATTTACCTTACTGAAAATTTCAAAAATGATAAATTCTCTTTCAGGATTAATCAGCAAAGAAGTTTTCTCCTAACTTCTGTAAGGAAATTTAGGCCAGTACCATAAGTCTTGAGCTGCCAGCATTGCAAGAATAACTGCAAGCAAGGCAGACGAACTAACCTTGAGAATATACTTTCACAAGAGAAGCCATTTCAAGCTAAGACTTACAATTGACCTACTTCGCTTGCCTCAAAACCCTTCGCGGGTTGGTCACACGGTCCGCCCTCTCACCTAATCACCTAATACCCGCTACTAAGGATTGAAAGTAGCACAATCGGCTATAGGACAGAACTCCAGACCGTAGAATAGCCGCGGGCAGGCACCTTTTAACAAGCAAGTAGCTATAGCTTCCACCTAACTTAAGAATCTGCTATAATAGAAAAGCTGATTTGAGATCATTTGTCAAGCAAAGGCAACATCTATCGCAAACCCTAAACTCGTGATTGAGCCATTGAACTAGTGAAATGAGGCCCATAATCTTACATAATAACAGAAGTATTACAAACAAAGAAGTCAATTCAAAAGCTTGCTGACATCTTTTTTACGCCTCTCTCGGTCTCTCCCTGTCTACTTTATTTTACATCAATCGCCTTTGTGTCTTAAGGTATATAATTGTATATAAATTGCAGCTAAGATCTGGCCTTTCCTGAATTTTGGCATCCAGTACTATACCCAATGCTGAAAATAGGCAAAGTAGGCTTGATTTTGATTGGTTTCGTATTTGACTATCAAGGTTTGCAGTATCGGTATTGGAATCGGTATCGGATCCTTCCTATGAGTATCGGGATCGTCCGTATCGGCATTACCGTATGTTTCGGATCAGAGTATCGGATTTTTTGGTATTGACAAACAAATAATTATTAAAATTTTAGATTTTTTTTTTTATAGATTTAGCCATAATTTTAAGTATTTTATGTGTTCTTCTAAATAGTTTTGAAATTGAATGAAATAATAGTCATCCTTAGTGATTGGTTTACCTGCGATAAATAATTTTTCTTCATTTACATGCTTTTACAACCTTATTATGCTTTTACGTCATTGCTGATTTGTCTTTTTATTCAATTTTCTCTACTGAATGTACTAGAAAAGAAACCCGCAACGTCGGTATCGGTTGATATCAGATCGGGTCATGTCAAACCGTATCAGTATCGGCCGTATCGAATCAGTATCGGCCAATACTGCAAACTATTGCTATATACACCCTTGTTTACTATCTTTAATGTGTGATTGTTACATTTTTTTTCTAGGGAACTATGTTGAGAGTTTTGAGGTTTAGAAAGGGGTTTCTTCGAGCTTTCACCAATGGGACCTTGGGTTAGTCTTTGATTGGTGAGTTTTCTGAGAAATTGTGGTATTCCCCTTTCTTGTTTACAATCAATCCCTCTCTTCCCTCATAGAAGTACGTATATTACTGGCAATGGAATAAATTGTTGTACATTTATCCTTTGATGACTATGTTATCTCGTGAACTTTGTATTAGCTTCTTGATTGAACATCTCTGTTACCTCTCAGTGTAACACTCAACGTGACTAGAATAAAATATGAGCCTCTATGCTACCTTTTCATTTTTGAGAGAGTGGAGAGAAGAGCCTCTATGTTACTTAAAAAGCGGAGATCAAATAACGCGGCTTATGTTTTGTTGTGTCCAGACATACCGATCATATATACCTACATATCTTTGAGGGTTTGGATACGGAATAACCTTCAGATCACATGAATGAGAAACTGTAGCACATGTGGAGGTAAAAATAACCTCCTAAGAACAAAATATGCTATCTATAGTAAATACCCCCAATCCACTACCGACCCCTACTAGCATAATATATCCATCTCATATGCATAGTTTGAGAGGTGGAGTGTCCAACAAGTGTTGAGTGATAAATATACTAATATGTTGTACCGGAAAAAACATACTTGACTTTTATGAAGTTCCAGAAAAGTTCAGGTCATCATTCTTTTTCAAGGGGGCCATTCTTACTGTGATAGTCTCCTCCCCTACCTGCCCCCATTCTCAATCCCAGTACTTCCCCTTTCCATACCAAAGGTCTCAACCATTGGGCCGCCAAAACATTGGTGAGGCCATCAATTTTTGAAATGTTCGATAAGGGAAAAATATAATTCATCAATCCTCAAGATCTCTATTTAAGCTGATTCTGCAAAAAGCTAGATAGACTTGCATAAAGCTCTAAGGATGCACGGAACAAATCCAAAGTTATATTTTTCTACTAGATTTCCATGTACATAGCACGTCCTGTATAGAATGATGCTTTGCTTCCTACAAGTAATCTAGTAGACGGAGAAGGAAGACATTGCAAAAATTGACAAAGATGCCTTATATCGACACCAAAAGCTGCCATATACATAAATTTCAATCAAGCCCCTTTGTTTTCAACAAGATTCACTCCCCAAAATAGAGATGGTTCATAAAGAACAACAATACCTGGCGGAGTAATAATAAACTTCCATAACCAGCACCTCACCAAGTAAAGGGCCAGGTAGAATATTCTGGATTTACTTAAAATACTATGTTTTTTGTGTTTGGTTACATCTTTTGTCTATTAACGAGTAGTCAGAGAGGTCAATGAAGGTAGTTATCAATCTTCATCAACTAATACATGAGCAGTGTTCTTCAATATGCATGCAGATCTTAGTGCAGCAAGCATTTCCCCCCTCTACAAGTATATTATATAGCAAAACTGAAATAACATAAAACTAATATGGCTAGCATTATCAAAATGACTTATCAGAGCTTAATTATGCTCCATATGGTATAACTTTGAAGATATCCTAAATCTAAATGGAACTTCAAACATAAGCTTGAAGGACAATCGGAGATGCATACCAAAAAAAAAATTAATAATAAAAAAGTAGAACTTATAGAACTGCAATAATTATCTAAGCAGAGCTGATGACACAAATTGATATTGTGGAGGAGATGTTCTTAACAACGAACATTCCCTCAAAAGAAATTTAAGCAGAAAAGTGAAATACGAGATATGAATGACTTCGCAATCATTATTACCTGGTGCAAAACCACGGGGATCAAACTCATCAAAACCATCATTTTCGGTATTCGAGGCTGAAGCAGATGCATCAGCCGCAGAACAGTTTGGACCTTGGCTTGTACTTGCAGGAGAGACAGCTTTAGGTGGAAGAGGTGAGGATGCTTTTGTTGCAGGTGCTGCTGCCTTCCCGTCAGCCCTTAATTAGAATTGGGCATTTCGTCAGAGAAGAAAAATACATCCCAATGAGAAGAAATATGACCAAAGGAATAGAAATCAAACCTCTCATCCTGCACCCTGTCATTGGAACCCCTCATGGTTTCTTCATAGCTTGGTGGTGCACCAACACTCTGCTCAGAAAGTTTGCGCTCAAGCCGTCTGCTTAGAAAATTAACAAGAAATACTATAAGGTTCATTGCAAATTCTGAGCTCAAACCAGTAATGAACTTTCACTATAAGCAATTAAACAAGCCCTAGATAAAATGTAATATCACCTATCATCCTGAGAAGGGTCATCAGCTCTGGCACCACCACTTCTACAAAAAGAACATGAGATTCATGATCATACTTTTAGCGAAAGCATTGCTTCCAAATTCCAATATTTCATAATAAATTGGCAAGCAACTAATCAAAAAACAGAATTATTCTAGAAAATTACTAAGATACATTGCTATAATCCAAAATGGACAAGATAATCCTTGCAATTAACACAGTGCAAAATAGCGTTAACAAATGAGAAAGAAAAACTGGCACAGAAGCTGTACATACCGAGAGGAATAACGATCATCATCTTCAAATGAACGGTCTCTATCTCTGTCAAGACTCTTTCTTGCCCCAAACTTGTAATCATCATTGCCACGTCCTCCTCTATAGTCATCATATTTGTAAGTGTCTTTTCCATAGCGTTCATCGGAACCTCTACCATAGTTATCTCCATCTCGGTGGTATGAGTCTCCAACTCTTCCATATCTGTCATCATCCTTGTTACCCCAATCTCTTTCTCTGCCATATCCATTTCGATCCTCATCCCTATAACGGCTTTCATAACGATCTTCGTCATGACGATCACCATAATCCCCACTACCTGAATAAGGACTTTGCCTACCTCCACTTGCATATGTACTTCGGTACCTGAACAATAACACAAGATATTAACAAAAGTTGTCTGCAGTTGATGGAACATTGCCTTGGAGGAGAACTCACTTGTCTCTGTTATCAAGGGCTTTCTGTCTTATCTCCTGTATTCGTTCCTTATCATTTACTAGAGAAACAAGACACTGAGATTTCCTCCTGACATTGCTTCCTTGGTCTCTTCCACTGGAATCAATATACTGGAAGTCGGACAAAGTCTGGCATATAAACAAAAGATCCAGTTATAAAATTTTCATTAATTAGAACAAATGTTAGAGATTATACCAGAGACAGTATGAAGATATAAACAATCCATTTGTGCAACTGGAAGGCAAAGCACAAAAGTATTACCGATATCTGGTAAGCATGCTCCTTAATTTCATCAATGACACGCTCAGATCCATGACCAACCAGGTACTCCAAAACAGTTAAGGCCTAGAGTCCAGTGGAAGGTACAATTAGTTGGTAATAGATAGACTATAACGTAAAGTAGATGAAAAAGAACGATACGACTCTTAGAACACAGCAGACAAATATATGCTAGTCATTCAAGAATAACATTCAGTCATAACGAATTGGAGAAAGCTACGGTAAGAAAGGGGAGGAAAGGAGCAACAAACACCTTGTAGACGTGACGCCAGTTTTTTCCAGTATCATTGATCCTCTTCCAGATAACTTGCATAATCATCTGGTATTCATGACTGCACAGTTTGTTAGCACAAAACAATAATATGTATAACATAAGAAAACCATGAGTTACAATAAGGGGAATACAGGCTTACTAGTTCTGAGTAGCTTGTGCAATATCTGCTAGGTGCGATCCATGAGGACCCCATGGCTCATTACTCGTAGCATCAAGAATCTGTATAGCAAATCAATTCATCCATATCAAATATATTACTGATGACATCAAACATATAACTGATGCTGTAATGTAGAATTTAAGTTTAGATTCTGAGAACTAATTCTAAAATATTTCAATTTCGAATAACACACCTTCTGCTCTGTTCCTGGCACCTTTAGGACTTTCTTGTTTACCTCTCTCTTGCTGAAAAACACAAAAAGAATTAAAGATAAAGCACAGTTAACTTCAACACTTGGACAGAAGACTGGAAACCCTACGCACGGACAGTCTAGAACACAGTTTTGTGTCTGTGTCGCATCGTGATGGACACAGACACTACAAAATAAAACTGGACACATCAAAATATATGTCATGTCTTTGTTCTGTCTATTGTTCTGTGTCACCTTCGTGTCGGTGCAACATAGCTTACCGCACGTGTTGTAACAACATTCACAAAAACAGCAAAATCAAAAACAGAAGTTTGAATTAAGAAACACGCGAGGAAGGAAAGATTCGAAAACCCACAAAATGTGAGAATACTTACAGGTCCCTAACAGTTTGATCGAAAGCTTTCTTCATGACTTTTCTGGATGCAGTCCAATATTCTCCTCAATTTGTCCAGAAGAAAACTCACGGTCTCCCGAATTTAACTATAAATATAAGGAAATAATTGTTAGGAAACCAGCAAGAGAATCAATCTACTTACAACCATTTTAACAATCTGAGCCCAAGTAATAACATGAATCATTCAAACCCTCCAAACTTAAATCCCACCAAGGCATCAAAATATGATTAGTGAAAACATATGTGAAAATTAAATAATAATTTTTTTAAGAGAGAGAAATTTACACGGAAATGGATCATTTTATTTCAACCAATTTAATCAAACATATGAAATAAATTTAACATGGAACTAAAAACAACAGAAAAACCAAAGAAAGCAGAGACCTTTGTTTACGAATCAAATGAAGTACTCAATAAACTGGACAAATCCAACTAATCTAACCGCCTAATTTCCCCAAATCTCAACACCTAAATAAACAACCAAACGTTAAGAGCAATGAGTATGTATTTAGGAACAATAAGCTAAATTAAGCTACATCCTACGGATCTGTCGGCCCAATTCCACCAGAATCCCCTAAATTTCGACAAATAACACCAAATTCCAACGAGAACAAAAAATTGGTAGTGAATTAGAATCAAGAACAGATCAACAAGCTAATTTTCGCACGGATTCCGGAAAATCTAGATATCTCCGCTGAAATCCGACAGAAATGGAGCTGAAATCGATAGAAAAATTGGAGAAAAAAATCCCAAAAATGGGGGAAAGAGAGTACCTCGAGGACCGACCGCTGCCAAATATATCGGGATCCGATCCGCGGAGAATTTCGAGTGAAAATTCTCCGTGGACAATGAAAATTAGGATTAGGCGAAATGAATTCTCTCTCCCTTCGTTCTCCTCTTTGTAAGAAAATAAAAAAAAATGAGGGAGAAAGCGAATAAGCGATGGATGGTGGGAAGAAAGGAGGAGAAAAGGGGAGGAAAGAACGTGTCGGTGGCTCATATAGACTTTCAGTAAGTTTTTTATTCTAATATGGGACTGTAGTAATTAACTCGAGATACTAATTACGAAGAAGTTGTTGTACTATTCACTTTCATGCTTGAACTTAATTGACCCGTTTTGCACGGTATATTTGTTAAGAAAAATTCTATAGTATTTCAAAAATTATTTAAGACAGTTACTAGTCTAGATTGATCCAATTTTTACTCTGGCCAACTTCATTACATATTATCTTTTTTAGTATTTTATTCTTGTGGAATCGGGTGTATTACTATTTGATCAGCATTGGTAAACTTGGATCTCACTTGAGATGATATCCTGTGGATTGAGATATAGTTTAGATATATTTAGATTTTATCTCTAGACAGTTTTATACGTATTCGAGTTGGGTTGGAGTTCACTTGATACGTAGCTGACATTTTTACGCATCCTGCTCCTACGTATTTTAGGACTGGGACATTACGCCACATCTCTCTCTCTCTCTCTCTCTCTCTCTCTATATATATATATATATATATATATATATATATATATATATATATATATACACACACCGATGGAGGCGGTGGAGATGACTTCGGCGAGGACTGGGAGACCGTTGGCTGGATCGGAGAGGTCCAGCGAGGAGGAGTTGTTGTATAGGAGTATGCAGAGGGGGTCGAAGACGCATGGATGGCGAACGCGGGAGAGGAGGAGGGAGGGGGAGAGGCAGGGAGGGGCCCACAGGAAGGGGGAGAGGGAGGGGAGAGGGAGAGGTTTACGAGGAGGTGAAAAGCGGCGCGGATGAGTTCAGGCTCGGAGGAGCCTTCGATGAGTTCAGGCTCGGATGAGTTCTGTGGGTTACTAATAATGTGATGATTTGGGCCAGAACTGTGGTTTGTATTTTCTCTCTTCGTTTTATGTGTTGTTTTGTATTTTGTGTTTTGGTGAGTGACTAGCAGTATGGTTTGGGCTTTGGGCCTATAATACCAATATTATTATATTCTGTTTACCTAATTAAAATTAAGATACTTGGGCCATTGGGTTAGGGCCTTGAACTCATTGGACTTTTATACTAATTATCATAATATTTTCTATCTGAATAAACTATTTCCGTATCGGACAAAAATTAGTTTAATTATTTAATTATTATGTTTTAGTGGTCATTAGAGATTTTATTTCGGGCTTTAGTTTCATTGGATTTTCACCTTAAATGTTTACTAAATATTATTGTGGTATTTTACAAAGTATAGTTGACTAAAAGTGAATTCTCTTTGATTCTCAAATATTTTAAATAAATACTATTGTGTTATCTTATGGTATTTTCTTATATGGGTTACCATATAAATGATTTTGTGACTTTCAAGTATTTACCTTAAAAGGTATTATTCTCTAATAAAGTATAATTTTCAAATAATAGATTCTTAAAAGATACTTATATATTATATATATATATATATATATATATATATATATATATATATATATATATATATATATATATATATAAAATATATATATATATATATATATCCTTGATTAACAAATCTTGACCGTGACTAGTTTTAGGCTCCTAAAATAATTATATTGTTCTAATAAAAACTTCTAAAAGTATATAAATATATTTAAATATATATGGGTTAGTATTGGGTTATCCTTTCTCTAAAACAACTCTTTCTTAAACTAGAATGTTATGACCATGGCTATCATGATTATCATGTTTTCGTGTTTCGTGACTTGTTCGAGCCTATGAGTACTAATCGGGAGGAAAAATATCTTAGTAGACATGTGGACTACCCAGAACTATCTCCTGTGTCTTTCGTGGAGAATAGTAGCTGCACACGACACATGCAGGGTGCCGGATTTACCCCCTAGCCGTTCATATGTCGAAACTGATATTTCAAACCACATAGATAGTTGTTTTTTATTTGTTTCCTTGTTTTCTTCACCGCTTGCCATGACATCAGTTATTTTCTAGTCTTCATCTCACATATGTTATTTTCATGTCTTGTGGATTCTATTGTGTTTTTGTATTACCGACGGTTTGTGTGCTTGTTTCATTCCTGACTGGAAACAAATATTTTTCAGGTTAGCTGTGGCTTCACTTAGCATTGAGAGATACGGGTGTACTTACAGACCAAAACCTAGAAATTAGATAGAAATGATATCATTTTCATAACTTGTAAGAACTTGTACTTTTCTTTAAATGTAAATATTGTAATAATTTGTAGATTTGATTTAATAATATGAATGAGCAATAAATGTTATATTTTGTGATTTTGAGCATCTTGGCCGTGACAGCGTTCTACCGCCGACTCTGCGGCGTAGGCTGGCTTGGACACGTCTCGTATCCGAAAAGCGGGTGCGGGTCATGATACTGAGGGTCTCCAGCACGATCCTCAGATGCTCCTCATTCTCTTCCGGCGACTTCGAATAAATGAGGATGTCGTCGATGAAAACAACTACGAACTTATCAAGGTATGAATGGAATACCTTGTTCATCAAATTCATGAAGACTGTCGGGGCATTGGTCAACCCAAGCGGTATCACCATAAACTCGTACTGGCCGTACTTGGTCTGGAAAGCTGTCTTCGGAATATCCTCCTTCTTCATTTTCACTTGGTGGTACCCCGACCTCAAGTCGATCTTCGAGAATACCCGTGCACCGCTCAACTGATCAAAAAGATCGTCAATTCTTGGTAGCGGGTATTTGTTCTTGATCGTCTTGTTATTCAAGGTCCGGTAGTCGATACACATATGCACTGTTCCGTCCTTCTTTGGTACGAACAGAACTGGTGCACCCCAAGGCGACGAACTCGATCTAATTAATCCTTTCTCCAGTAGCTCGTCGATCTGCTTCTTCAATTCCACAGTTTCCTTGTTATTGATCCTATATACTCGCTGCGACTCTGGCTCCACGCCTGGCACAAGATCAATGGAAAACTCAACGTCTCTGTCTGGCGGCAGTCCCGGCAGCTCATCGGGGAAAACGTCGAGAAACTCCATGATAATAGGATGAGGTAGCTCCTTCTCTGCTACCATGGCTCCACAAATAGCGTCGCTAAGATGCTCCACTGCTCGTTTAGCGGACTCGAATACGGTCTCTCCAGGCAGACTAAACACAACACATACGCGGCGACAATCAATGCTGGCATAATGTTTACTCAACTAATCCATGCCGAGCACTATATCAAAGCTCGGAAGTGGCATTATGAGTAAACTAGCGTGCATTTCCTGGCCTCCTATAGTAATGCGGCGTCCGACGCAAACATCCTTGACTAAGATGATGCCTTCGCCAGTCGAGGTTTTGTAAGTGCAGTCTAAAGGCTCAGATACACTATGTCTAAAAATAAAAGCTACAATATATGAAGCTATGACTGGCGCCAGAATCGAATAAAGTAACAGCTGAAAAGGACTCAATGAGAACAGAACCTGCTATCACGTCCGGAGATGCCAATGTCTCCTCGACCGCCATGGCATAAGCTCTGTCCTGCTGTTGGTGCTGGATGAAGCGCTGCTGCTGTGTGGGTAGGGGCCCTCTTTGCTGCTGGGGTATCATGGGCTTCGTCGGTGCTCTCGGAGTAGGAGCTACCCCTTGTGCTGCACGAATCTGTGCCGCAGGACACTCCTTCATCTGATGTGCGCTCGAACCACAAAATAAGCATACTCCAAGTCGTCTCCTGCACACCTCCCACGTATGTCCCGGCTTTCTGCAGTAGCCGCCGGTGGGAGTTGGCTGTCTTGACTGATTCTGCTGGGAGGTAGGGACTCTAGCTGGAGGCTGGTACTGCTGTTGGAAACGGGGCTGTGGCTGCTGCTGTGCCGCGGTCTTCCCTAGAGCATTAGACCACTTCGCCGATCCTGACTGGCTGTTGCCCCCTCCGTATGCGTCTCTATCTCTCTTCTGCTTGCGCTTTAGCTTCTTCTCTACGTCATGTGCAACCTTCAAGATTCTTTCATATGTGGTGGCCTGGCTAGTGGCGATGGCTATGCGAATTTCATGTGATAGCCCCTTTCTGAACTTCTTGGCATTGGCTGCAGGGGTCAAGGCATCTGCGAAGCGACTGAGGCGGAAGAACTCGGTGGTGTACTCGTCGATAGAGAGGTTGCCCTGCTCCAGGCTCTCGAACTCATTTTCTAACTCTTCTTTGGCCGTGTCGGGGTAGAACTTCGTCTTGAACAGCTCCTTGAATTCTTCCCAGGTCACATCTGGCGCGATGAATCGAGGCTCGTCCCTATACCACGTACAGGCGATGTCATAGAGCTGCACGCTAGCCGTCTCGACCTTCTTGTCTTCAGGAATTCGAGTCATCCGGAGATTGTGATCCACGTTCTCTAACCAATCATCTGCGTAGAGGATCCCTTTCGTTCCTTTAAATTCCCTAGGCCTAAGGTCCATGAAATTCTTAGAAGTTCTTGGGCGCAGCGGGGGAGCCTCCCTAGTCTGAAAAGCCTCCCTCAAGGTGTCGCGGAAGGTGTTGGCCTGCTCCGTCTGGAAAGTGATGAGCTACTGGAAGATCCCAAGGAGCGCAACGTTGTCCAGCGCAGGTGCTGGAGGCAGAACTGGTGCTGGATGCTGGACGGGTGCTGGTGGAGGAAATTGTGCTGGTGGCGGAGTCGGCGGAGGGAACTGGGGAGGTGGTGGAATGTCATCTCGACAAAATCTCGAAGTCTGCGGCTGTGGCGTCTCACCCAGATAGGTGAACTGGCCTCCGTGGGTCGGTGGGGTTTCGTTAGCGGAAGACCCACCAACTGTTGCTGGGGTGTTCAAGGGAGCGGTGTTCCTGCCTTGAGAATCCATCTAACTGCCACAAAAGGAAAATCGTTAGTTGGTATGAAGATTCAAACAAGATGCAGATCAAAGGAGTAATTGAAATCAAATAGGGAAGTCAATAACGGTTTAAAACATGTGGAGATGGTCCTTAAATCTAATCTTATTCGCAGGTCCGCAGTAGTACATCTAAGTTGAGTACTACCACGAGTTTTACAGTTTTTGTGAAATCGGACCTGCATGGGCCACCATAAAAACGTATCACGACCCGTACCCAGTATTTGGACAAGAGCCGTGGGTACGTCCAGCCTACGTCGCAGAGTCGACGGTAGTACGCTGTCTAGTCATCTCCACATTTATAAAAAAACCACCATGCAGTTTATATACATTTGCACAATGTAAACCACATCACAGTTAAGATCAAGACGAGATGAGTTTTATAAAATAACCACAGATTGGGGCGAAGGATAATAAATGATCTGACAAAACTCCAAAAATATATCAAGACGTACTAAAGTGACATAGTCTCCAAAGAAAATGAAATGTGCTAAGAGAACATCCACAATCAACTCATGAACCTCCAAATAGAAATAATATCTAAAAATCTTAAACTGAAACAAATCTATGAGAATACTAAATAAAGTCTACTAAAAGCCATCAATAGCGGGTAACTCCACAAAAGAAGCCTCCAGTTCGTCCTGTGCGCCAAAATTAGGATCTGCAGTATGCTCATAATATGTGGTACAGAAATCCTCTAACTCATCACCTAAAAATATTAGTTTTCCATTCAGGAATGGAACAAGCACACAAACTGAAAAGCTATCCGCAACATAATAGATTTGGCAGTGCATAAAAATAGCATATGTGGAAGAAACTAGAAGGTAAGCTGATGATATGGTATATCTAGAATGAAAGCATGAATCGTAGAACATGGTATGCCAACTAGAAAGAATGTAAAAGCATGATGGCATGGCAAGTGGTGAAATGTTAAATAAATAATAAAAGACAACTATCTAAGTGTATTGAAATATCCTTTTCGACATGTGAACGGCTAAGGGGTAAATACGACACCCTACACATGTCGTGTGTAGCTGCTATCAGTCAAGATCAGACATTTTGGGATGGAATGGGTAGTTCACACGTCTACTAAGATATTTCCCCTCCCGGCCAGTATACATGAACCCAAACAAGTCACGAACCACAAGATAAGATAAAACAAGAATATAATAAGTGGGGGTCCATGATACTATCTCGTGTATCCATCGTGTCATCAAGTAAGGGGACACATGTATAGTATGTACTGAACAAAACTATCAGAATTGGAAGCAAATCAGAAAGTGCACTTGCCTGTAGTCCTGAGCTGCAGGTACGGGTCAAATGCTGAGTCAAAGTCTCCACAACCTATATTTGCATTAATGAGATTATTAACATAATCTAGAATTTAGTGTTAACTACATTTATTCCTATTGGCTATATCTAACAAGGTAAATGTATACCCTACTGGCTTTTGAATTGTAACTCTTAATTCTTAGATGACCCCAACCCTACTAATTAAATTCACATGCGTTTGCTACAGTTTAGGCAGTTAGGATGTCAATGTATAACTGCTACATCCTGAGCAATGATATATGATGCGAAGGCTGATGTA
Source organism: Iris pallida (assembly GCA_029216955.1). NCBI lineage: Eukaryota > Viridiplantae > Streptophyta > Magnoliopsida > Asparagales > Iridaceae > Iris > Iris pallida. The sequence goes on along the minus strand of JANAVB010043420.1, from coordinate 3,144,789 downwards.
TCAGTGAGTAACTAATACAACATGGGCAGTTTGTTATAAGTGCAATCAAGTATACATCTGGTAACCTATTTATGGTTTTCCCTACAACTTGTTTGGTTCCCTCCTTTCCCAAATTGACTCCATACAAGGAATGGTTGCCAACTCATTACTTCTGTTTGTAGGTACCTGTACCCCTGGTACAGCTCTTAAGAACCTGGACAACTAGGCCTACTTACTACGAATTAGGGTTCAGCTACCATATACACCCATTTCTCTCTCTGTCCATTATTCCATACCCTTTGGACTACGTTCCTTTAACTCAGTTTCGACTAAACATGCTCACTTATGGCTGATGGCAACTTCATACTAATTTACCAGTTAATTGGATAATGGGTAATCTCGCCCCTGTTTCATTGGTGTCACGACCCGCACCCGTTTTTCGGACGCGAGTTCGTGAGCAAGCCAGCTACGTATCGAGCGGACTCCAGCCCGACTCGAGTACGTATAAGCTGTCAAGGTCATGGATATCATATCTAATCTAAACTATATCTCAATCTACATGAATCATATAAACAAGAATGAACAAGTATGGGTCATGGTCTGCAGCCCATTAGCATATTGTTCGATTAGACTCTAAGAATGATATGAGCCTATAAATAAGCAGAGTATATCATGGTATGGAATATAAAGCACGAGAAGATAATAAAAAAATAACACAAACAAATACCTGTATCATACATCGCAATCCTCTATCATCCTGCTCTGCTAACTAACTCCATGTAGTCGCTAAACCTGAAGAGATTATCAGGTCCTCAGAGGACTAGCAAGATACATAAAAATGAGCCTTTCTAACAGTTTATTATGTATGGAGAAAAATACAGGATAAACAAGTAAAACTGAGTAATGAATAAGCACGAATCTATACACTGTCTACACGAAAATGAACTGCTGAACAAGGACTAGAGAACTCATGTCAAGATGTCAACGGATAACCGAAACGAATACTCAAACCCTCGTCCCTAGTGTGGACTCGCAGGTTTGAACAACTACTAATCCTCATCCCTAGTGTGGACTCGCAGATTAGCATCACCCTCATCCCTAGTGTGGACTCGCAGGCGTAAACCCTATACTGCTAACCCTCGTCCCTAGTGTGGACTCGCAGGCTAGCATCTACTACTAACCCTCGTCCCTAGTGTGGACTCGCAGGCTAGCATCACCCTCGTCCCTAGTGTGGACTCGCAGGCGTAAACCCTATACTACTAACCTTCGTCCCTAATGTGGACTCGCAGGCTAGCATCTACTACTAACCCTCGTCCCTAGTGTGGACTCGCAGGCTAGCATCACCCTCGTCCCTAGTGTGGACTCGCAGGTGTGGACCAATAACTACTAACCCTCATCCCTATCGTGGACTCGCAGGTTAGCTTCAAGGTTCAAGACACGAAGGCACGGCTCAATCAAGGCACGACCAATAAGACACAAGGCTAACTGTGAACACGGTCCACAAATCAATGATGCAAGTATAAAAACAGGATATGAAAGATACATGGCAACAATATAAGAAAAACTGGATAATAATAATAGACAGTGCATGTAAATAAAGCTGTGTAGAAAGACAAGGTATACTTGCCTGGGGGTTGCACGAAGAACCAACAATGTAACTCCAATCAATAAGTCAGAAAGTCCAAGTCATCACAACTGTCTCCGAAAGCTGAAACAGACAATGCCAACCGTCTCAGAATAGCCAAATTAGCTAGGATTGCCTGTCCTTAAGTCCAATTCTGGACACAGGGACAAAACGGTAATTTTGGGCAAAAACGGTGTTCGCCGTTGGACTCGCTTTGCACCGAAAAGCGTGCCAGAGTCAATGGTCTCTAAAGTCGTCAAACTATATGTCTACGGATCCGATTTTCCGATACGAACCCAACCGTATGTCCAGAGTTGGATTCCGGTGGGCCGTGCACAAAATCACCCGTTGAGTGGGACCGTAGGGCCCGCAAAACGGTAATTTTATCAACTGTCTCAGAATCGGACCAAACTTGGCATGCAGGACCAGAAAAACGATACGGTCCTATTGGCATAAGTTTTGTCTCGATCTGACGAGCGTACACAAAGTAATTAGAGAATTTGCAAAGTGCACGATACGGTGAATTTCGACGGATACGTATCAAATTCGTCGCGCACACGCGACCAATTTGAATTCCGTCAAAGCCCACACGACCACGTAACCATTATGCAGCTTTCGATGTGTTCGGTTCACGACCACGTCGTCCGGATTGGCGTGACGCACGTCGTGTGGATGAATTTTCTAGTTTTTCGAAAACAGAATTTTATATTTTTCTTCATTTTCGAATCAGTTTAACTGGATGTATATTAGATGGATTCCAAATCTAAAAACAGCATTTATAAACCGTATAGGTTGTCGTTAAACCCCTTCAAGTAGTTTTTCTAAACTGTCGAGTAATTGGCATATATTTGCCTTCCAAATCTGATGTTGGGACTGGGCTTTACTCTGCCTATAAGCAGGTTTTTCGTGATTTTTCACTCGAATCCTTGAACAATATAAAGTGCTAGAATTTAATCCATCAAAAGGGAATTATAGGTGGTTAGGTCGGATACATACCAGTGAAATTGGTTTAGCGATTGGTCGAGCGATGAGGAAGAACTCGCGCCTCATAGTTGGGTCGAAAGCAGTTATTGCTGCTGCTACCGCTGTGTTCCAAGTCACGCGCGCTGTTCAGCCGCGCCTGGCCGTGGCTTGGCTGGTCGTCGGCGGCCGGCCCGCCGCGGGGGCGCGCGCACGCGTGTGGGGAGGGAGGCGCAGGTGTGGTGGCGTGGGTTGCGTTAGGGTTGAGAGTTTATCGATCCCTCGCATGTGCGTGCATGTGTATAAATATACACAGAGGGAAAACGTAAAGGGCTCGGGTTAGGAAATTTAGCAGGGGTGTTTGCCGAGCAAACACTCATGGCTTGGCCTGTGGCCTATCGGCCTGGTTGACTGGCCAGGCCTGTGGCCTATTGGGCTGATGATTCTGATTCTATTTCCTATATGTACAATATCTATATATATATATATATATATATATATATATATATATATATATATATATATATATACACACATATACATAAATTTTTTTTATATAATATATTTATATATAAATACATGAATACGCATAAATACTTTTGTAGATATATATATACATATATACATACCCACATATACATATGTATAATATATTTCTATATATATATACACATATATATACGTACACCTTCACACGTATATATGTATACCTATATATATATATATATACACCATTATTCGTATATATTTATATATCTCTATATATATATATTCACTTATATAATATTTTACAAATACATTGGCATATACATATATATTATTATGATAAAGAATAAAATGATGGTAACTAATAATATTAAATAATTTATATTTAATAACCACCATAATAATATTAATATTATATAACTTCAATAAAATAATAATAATAATAATAACAACAAAATTCAATAAACTAATATTGGTGTATATACTATCATACACAGTCTAATTATCCCAAAAATGTACAAAGACCTATTTATATACAATTATTATTGAATATCGCTAATAATATTATTTATAATATTTAAATACGAATACTTAGAAATATTCCTCAGTTTATTAAAATGGACACAACACCATCTTACAAAATACGTTAATACATATGTCATTGGACGTCTCGCCTGACTACATGGGCTTGAGCTCAGATCGGATCCAGTCCGGGCTGGTTTGGTACAACCGGGTCTCCTAAAACTCAATAATATAATTAAATAATAAATAAAACCTTCGGTAAGGGTTACGTCGCAACTTGGCCTGATTTTTCTAGTTAGGACGTCACTATGACTTGGTCTTCCCTACCAGGGCTAATATACTAGTCAAAGCACGCCATTACACTATCCGTGCCACGATTCCTAGTCGTCTTGTACTCCAAAACTCTACCATGGCTAAAGGCATATACCGTAATAATTAATTAAAATAATTATTCATAAGATAAATTTAAAATCACCATTTAAATCAAATAAATAAAATAATAAAAAATATTTTCAAAATTTTCGGAAAGGGGAGCTACAATTGGGTTTCTAGGTGGTAGGGAACTGACACATGCCCAACTTGTTTAATAATACAGCCCAATTAACTCGACTGATACTGTATCAGGTCCTGATACATAACATCTTAGGATTGTATATGGTTTAGGTGCTCCACTCAACTTGGTCTTAATGCTAAAACTCAGGGTCTCAGTTCAGGTTATAGCCTTCAAGTTTCATATGCTCTTCTGCTACCTGTCGTAAGCAGGGCATATGTGGATATGTAGCCTCGACCTATACGCAGTGGTAAATAATACCTTAAGCCATTCTCTGGTCATCTTATGATATTATATAGGGTAGGCCACTTTTGATGGCATCAAGGACTAGGGTTCCCCTTTTACAATATCTTAATGATTGTACATGAACACATCTAATCCTCAGTTTTGACACCACTATTCCTCTTCTTAATGCTACCATGGTAGTTCCCCAATCCGGATGCCTCGTCATAGTTCCTATACCGTTCCTGGACATCACTTGAATCCGTAGGCCTATGTCCAAGTTATTACATTTTCCTACAGTTATTCATATTCTAAAAGATACAATGGCAGTGTGACCAAAGGTATCTAGTGGTGTGGATTTTTCGTAACTAGTATGGAAGGGTTATAAAATTTTAAGCCATCATGTGTTTGATGGGGTAGTGTGACCAAAGGTGGGTAGACATCCTTAGTATAAAAATAAATATATGGTCATACAAGGTTACTCCCTTATGGTAGTCACTTGATCAAGAATAGAGTGATAGTTTTAGTGTAGAGATTGTCCCACTATAAGAAGAACCCAAACATAGCCTAACCTAGCCTATTTACTGTAATGTCCATGGTTCGTATTACGTATCTCGGTATACGTGTACGTATTTTGACCCGTATTGCATGTCTCCTTGTTTGGTTCGGCCGGACTTGACTTGGTTTGGCTTGGTTTTGCATGGTTCGGTTTTGCTTGATTTTATGTGAACCAAACCATTCCCACATACCACCACCTTTTTCATTTATATCCCACCACACAATTCTCTCTCCTCATTAACTCTTCTTTTTTCCTACCATTACTTCTCTACCAACCTGAGAGAGTGGAAGGTTTAGGCAAGTGCATCTTGCTTCATGGAGGAACCCTATTTTTATTGTTCTATTGTCTTCCTCATGTGTTTCTAACCCACTTTAGTACTTAGCATTTTTTATTTCTGTGGTTAATTTCTTGTAGATCTAGTTTTGTGGTATTTTTGGTTTCCATAAAATTTGATCTATCAAACTTGCATATTTTTGCTAATTGATGGTTTCATGTTGTAGAGAATTCTATTTTACTCAAATTTGACCTACGGGAGTCAGGATTTGGGTTCCTATTGTTGTTTGGAGGAGCATGGAGGACATGGTATTTTCCATGAATATGTTCTCTGTGGGAGCCATTAATTACACTCTGAGCCGCATGAGCATATTTGCTCTGAGCCGCATGGCCATTTAATTGAATCTTTAATTGTATGTATTAGCTGGCCACGTGCAAGTGTTTATTTGCTGGACCGCATAAGCATTCACTTGATTGGCCGCATGAGCCATTAATATTTCCTGGCCGTATGGCCATTGCTCTAAGTTGCTTACAAGAAGTGAGCCGCATAGCCCTTATTATTGCATTAGGAGCATTGAGCCGCATAGGCCAATGCCATGTATATTTTAATGCATGACCAAGTATATTTTTATGCCATGTATATTTTAATGCATGGCCTTAGCATTCACGTGCATGGCCTTAGCCATTAAATGCTTGCATGTATTTAGCTTAATTTTGCATGGCCAACAGTTGTTGGCCACATGAACTCATAGCTTGGCAGCATATATATTAAGCTTTAGCCAGCAGCTTAGTAGCCGCATGCATGTATAAAGTATGTTAGCCGCATAGGCCTATGAATATTTAATATAATATGGCCAAATGCCATGTTACATATTTAATATGCATTCCATGCAAGCTTGCTTGCATTCTATTATATATGAGCCGCATGGCCTTCTTATTTATTTTGCATGCATTAATTTTGCTAGGCCATGGCCTATAGTTAATTTGTATGCATTAATTTTTGGCATACAAATTTACATGCAATATTCAGTAGCCGCATGGCCTTTAATTTAGTGTGGCCGCATAGGCCAAACCTCACTTAGCCGCATATGGATGTATAAGTTCTTGGCCGCATATGGCCAAGAGAATTCATGGCCTTTTTAATTAATTAATGCCTTAGCATTTAGTTGCCTCGGCCATTTAATTCTTTAGCTTGGCCGCATGCATGCAACCATTGCATTGCAATTTATTGCTTGGCCATTCCATTTATTGTTTGCTGGCCGCAAGCTAAAGCTTGGCTAGCAAGTGCTTGCATGGAACCTTACACTTGGCCGCATGCATTTAAATTGGCCGCAGCTTGCATAGGCTTATATATATTAAGCCTTAGCATTCATGCATTAAATAGCATTACTTACATTAAATAGCATTAGTATTAAATAGCATTAGTATTATATATATTAAATAGCATGCATGCATGTTTTAGTATTTAGCTTGCATGTATTAAGCACTGCTTGCTTGCATTGGCCGCATGGCCTATTTTGTATACAATAGCTTAGCCGCATATGGTCTTTAGATAATTTTGGCCGCATGGCCTTAGTAATATTTTGGCCGCATATGGCCCAATCCACTTGCTGACCGCATATGCAATCTAATTGCATGGCCGCTTGCATGCACGTGCATTAACTTTAATTGCTTGTCTTTGTTCGCATGCAACTTGCTGGCCGTATATGGCCTATTATTTGCTGGTCGTATATGGCCTAATTTTTTCGGAGCCGCATGAGTCCACGTCCTTGCCCCTGCTAATATTTAATTAACACTTGTATGCTTGTGCCATATTAATTTCAGTGTGTTTCCTGACACGATGGTGACCCGTTGTGGTGCACTTTTGACATGACATGATAGTGGCCCGTCGTGGCGCACTCCTGACAGTGAACTTGACATGATATACTTGACATGATATAATTAGCATGATATACCTGACATGATAGTGGCCCGCCGTGGTGCACTCTTGACATGATAAACCTGACATGATATTTCTTGAAATGTTGTTGCGACGGCTAACCTAACATGATAAGATTGAATAACCCGGACACTGTGGACGATTGTGCTTATACAAATGAACCCGTCTTGTCTTGCATCATGTCTAGGACAGGGACCCCTGAGTACCACGGTCAGGGGTACCTACTAAATCGACTAAGGCTAATTACTAGAATAATCCAGTAGTCATGAAGAGATTTTCCTAACTACAGGCAATCCCGTTATCTGGGCGCCCCACTTGGGATCTGTAGCCTGCCGACGAGTAGGGCACATTTCCAGCACACTGTCATGTGTTGCACCCTTATTGTACTAATATTCGACCTGGGTAACCTGGATGGTCTGCAGGGCTTGTGGCTGTGGAACAATCTAATTACATCTTGTTAGTAACTAGGCCTGTGATAACCCTAGTTAGTTAAAGTATCAAGCCGTACTTATTGCTTGGCCGTGATTGTTGGATGAGGAATAATCAGTCTAGTCTTATCTTGATCCTGTACAAGATCGTTACTTGACCTGATTTCTTATATTTATCTTGCCGATAAATGGTGGGAGAAACCAAGTTCTGTTCAGACGAAGGGTTACAACCCCGGTCCTTGTTTGGTTTACGGGTTGTAACCTGGTTATCTGAATAGTCCCATGGTTATCTCATCGTATATCACCTGTCATGCTTTTTTCTTAATTACTGTCTTTTATTATGTAATTATATTCTTGTGCTAATTGCTGGTTTTAGTTCCTAAGTGAAGCCTCCTTTGTGGCACTTGCTCTTTCTGGGGTCTGACCCAGCTGGTTTTGTATGGCCAGATACCGGAGCAGGTCCAGAGGTACTACCGACTTTCCAGCCAGATGGTGACCACTAGACGGAATCCTGGCAACGAGTGGATTTATTTTGGCTCTTCCACTCTATTGTAAAATATTCTTTTGAGGTATTTAGCCGTCGAGCAAGTGTTAGCTCGTGTATATTTTTTTACTTACTGTCTGCCTACGGACTGTAACATGATTGGCAAATCCTAGGGTTGACCATGTATTGACTAAAGCTCCTGCTATTCCTCACATTTTGTAACGATTAGCTTTATGATCAGCTGAATATGTAATGTTTGGGACGCCTTACTATTGTATATTTAGTGATCTTATATCTTGTGACTTTACTTACTTGCTTGTGATTGAGACACTAGGCTTGTTCATGACCATAAGAGACTGATGGCTTGTAGTTAAATCCTCATATATCTAGATAGCCGTGACCGTATGGTGAGATGGATTTCATTTCATTATACGTAGCTGGCTATGTCTGCCACCGCTCTCCAGTATCCTGGTTCTGGGGCGTGATATGGTTTAAGTGGTGCCCCCATGCAGGACTTGTAAATCAAGATATGTGAGGGTTTACCGAATAGATGTCTCAATCAGCACTCGCCCTTGATCTCTGCTCGTATCTTCTGAATCCCTGAAATTCTTGTCCTGATCACTTGCTTGTAATCGTTGATCTGTCATGGTCCTTCCTTATTGTTTCCTATGTCGTCTTCTTCAGCGGCATTGTTCCTGGACCTGCCGATCAGCAAGACGGAGCACCTCCCGTGGACCAGCAGCAACCAGGAGATCAAGCCCAGCATTCAGGAGTAGCTTCCAGAGTCATGCCTACTGGGGTTCCAGAGCCGCCAGTTCAGCCCATCCAGCCTACAGAGCCTGATGATGGTACTTTGGTAGGTCTCATCAGGATATTGTTAGTTTTCCAAGATCGCCGAGGTGATGCATTGCACCAGGTAGTACAAGATGCTCTGAACAGAGGCGATCATCCAGGAAACAGTACGGCCAACAGTTTCAAGCGCCTGAACCTCCGTTCTTCGATGGCAGCGAAGATGCTATCGCTGCTGACGCGTGGCTTCAGGACACAGAAGTGATTCTAGAAGCAGCAAGGACCCCAGAAGACGAGAAGGTGGCCGTGGTGCGCCTGCAGTTACTGGATCTTGCCCGCAGCTGGTGGGCGGCGCAGGCCGTTGGACTAGTGGCACCTATTGTCTGGACAGTATTCCGTAAGAAATTCCAGACCAAGTACTTCGATGCTGTAGCTCGGTACGATCTACAGACCAAGTTCACCAATTTGAAGCAGATGGGCAGGACGGTCGACGGATATGTGGCCGAGTTTTCCAGGCTTAGTCGGTTTGCTCCCACCTTGGTGGCGACCGAGTTCGACAGAGCCCAGCGGTTCCAGCAGGGGCTCCACCTAGAGATTTTATTGGCGGTGGAGCAGTTTGAGCATCAGACTTTTGATGTAGTGTTGAAAGCAGCCCGGAGGCACGAGTATACCTCCCACAGGATCGTGGACAGGACCGGAGGTCGGAAGCGATCTCACGGCCAGATGAACCAGTCGTCAGCCCCAGCCCCGGCAGCTAGGGCTTTGACTATTGGAATTCCCCGAAGGGCGGATTCGGTTACGTCGGTTCAGCATTCGACTCCGACGTCCCCTCAGCAACAGAAGCAGAAACAGTCTTCCTAAAATTTTGTTGGATCAAACATACTGGGGCTTGGGCCTATTTTGGTTACAAAATTTGTAGTAAAGCCTTAAATATTATTATAGTATTAATATATATTTTCAACCTAAAATGGTATTTGCCAAATTATAGGTTTATCTCTAGAAAAGATTTTCTAAAATTATTTATAACAAAATATAATGTATGGGCTTTATTTATACTTTGAAATAAATTACATAAAGTATATTTCTATAAGATATTATAAATAAGTACTTTTTAAATATAAGGATATTTATACATATTCTTGCCTTTGTGATTAATTTCTTAATCAATTCCTATAATCACCTCGTGATTATGATTAATTAAAATTATTTCTTCTTTTGATCATGACTTCTACCTCAATCCTGATAATCGTGCCGAACTCGGTTTCTGGACTACTATATACCAATCTGGGCTATTCGGATTATTCTGGACTCAACGGAACTGTCTGTGTCATTATTTGGGACCATCTTGTGGAGCATAGCATCAGTACCTATTCTGTGTCAACACGTTCATGTCGTGCACGTCGACTCCAACTAAATTGAGACGAGTACATTCTCTGATAATTTTTTATTTATGTTATTTTCTATGTTTCGTGTATTTAGTGTAGATATCCTTGATTTTTTGACACATTGGTCATACGGATTGGTATTTGTCTGGATCCCGTCATGAGATGTTATTTTTTGTTTTTCTTGGTATATCTTGTGGAAATCTTGTCCTTGTTTTTTTGTGCATTGTATAGACATGATTCCTGCGATGGCTCGTGACCTCCTCAGAGAATTCATGTCATAACGTGTCATGGTTGGATCCATTGTATCAGTCGGGGGCGGGGAGTAGTAGTGTAGATATGTGGTCAATACCCTCCTTGTGCATGTCTTGTTCCTTGTGAGTGTTAATCATACACCGTACGTATGATTAACCAGGCCATAAAATCTCGTGCAAGTTCCCAAGCCGGCCGTATGTCGAAGCTAGTACTTACTGTCACGCCCCAGAATCAGAATACTGGAGAACAAGAGTGAAACAAAGCCATCTACGTATATTAGAGTACGCCAGTACCCCAATATGCGATCAAAGCTATCTAGAAGACAAGTGAGTGGACTCTAGCATGCCATTGATGACTCCTATGGTCGAACAAAACCTATCTCAATCCAATCAACAAAAGAAGCAATAAAGAGTAAATCACATATGAGATGGGTAAGGCATCCCAAACACAAATATATACATAATCATGAGAGTTGACATAATGAAAAGATACATCAACTGAATATACCGAAGATACATAAATGTACAACTAGCCATGGTCCAGAATATACATCTACGCCGTACGAAGACGGAGGGAACAAAACTCAAATACAAGGACTAATACATGTCCTTGGCTAAACACCACCAAATGAAAGTACAACAATAGAGTGGGAGATAAGGTAACCCACTTGCCAATCCGTGCCGGTCCTCTGAGTGTGGACCATCCAGAGAAGAAGACGGTAGATCCATGAGATGAAATATGGAACCTGGCCATGCAAAACCAGTGGGATTAGACCCCAAATAGTAAGTACCACAAGGAAAACTCGAGGTGAACGACAAAGCCCAACAACAATACAACAACATAATGACATAAATAAATAAATACGGGTCGAGACCAGTACAGTACCAATGCACGTATCTCGAGAATAGAAATGACTGAATAAAAATACTGAACAATATAGCAATAGAGAAGAATAAGCCGATGGGCAACAAGGGACTTAGAAACTACTTGAAGTTGGAGCCACAATCCTTAAACCAAACAAGGATCGGGGTTGTAGAACCTTTTTCGAGCAGAACTTAGCCTCTGGCCACTCACCGACACAAAGAACATATAAAGTAACGCACAACCAAAAGTGCACGGCCAATCATTGCCTACGGCTTTCTATCATTAACTAAATAGGGTTGTCACAAACCTAATTAATAGAATGCAAGTTGAGAAACTTCACTACCACCTACGATGTAGTAACTCGGGTGGCCAAGGGGGCGACGACAGTAGAAAAAAAAGAAATATAACCAATCAATAATTTTTATCAGTAGTAGATAAACATCTACTCTAAAACATATCAGTAGTAGATAAACATCTACTCAATCAGTAGAGGTCAGGGGCCCCAGCCAATCGGGGCTATCCCTGCCACTATAGGGGCCCATAGCGATCCGAGTCGCGGTAGCAAGAAGTGTCCTCCCCTCCGAATGATCTATATGAGTTTACTAGTCAATTACTTATAAGATTCATTTTCAATTCTCAAGTCGTGGACACTCAAGAATCGTCCTATAATGACAAGCCATGGGTACAAGTCATTTGTGTAACCCCTCTTCCCGAAATTTTGAAATATTTTTTTATTATTTATTTGAATAAAATGATGATTTTGGATTTTTATAAATTTTAATTAATTAATTATTATTATAGAAGGTCTTAGTCGTGGTTAAGTTTTGGAGTGCAAGACGACTAGAAATTATGGCACGGATAGTGCAGTTGCGTGTTTTGACTAGTGTTTTAGCCAAGGTAGGGAAGACCTAGCCATAAGTGTGTCATAACTAGAAAAACTAGGCTAAATTGTGACTTGATCCCTATAAATAATTTAATGAGTTAATTATTAATATTATAACTTCTAGGAGACCCAGTCGTGCCAATTTAGCTCGGACTGGACTCGAACCGAACCCAAGCCCATGTAGTCATGCGGTGTGTCCAAAGACGTCTATGTCAATGTATATTTATGTGTGTATGATGTATTTTATTTCAATGATCCAATAAATAAATTATTCTAAAGTAATTGTTATAAAATAGAAATAGAAATATGAATATTTAATCGAAAATATGATAACTAGTTTCCTTATACATACTTGTGTATTTTAGGGATTCTAGACTATACAGATTTTGGATGTCCAACTATTGTTCATTTTCCTTATATGTTATCATTATTATGATTATTATTATTGTTTTTATAAATATTAAATATCATTGAGTATTTGTTTACTTATGAAATAAATATTATTTTATGTACATAATTTTTATGAGAATGCCCTACATTTGGCAAAAAAAAATATATATATATATATTATTAATATTATTGTTTATTGAGTAGTTATAGGTATATTCATATATCGGTTTATATGTATAGGGATATATATATATAGATAAATATATATATAATGGGAAATAGAAAAAAAAAGGAAAAGAAAGAAAAAAAAAACAAAAAGCAAAGAGAGGAAAACCCCACAGCAGAAAAGCCCCCATGTTCGAGCCCAAAGAGGGAACCCAGCCCAGCAAAACCCCCGACCCCAAGTATATACAAGCAGTGTATATATATAGAACGAGAAAGAGGGGAGAGATTGTGAAACCCTAGCCGAACCCTTCGTCTCCTGGGTGACCGCGCAAACCCAGCGCCACCCCTTACTCCATGCGCCACCCCGACGTCATGTATGTTGGCCCATTGGTCATGGTCAAACCTGATTTTAATAATTGATCAAACTCTGTATCGATATAAATACAAGTCTACTCAGATGTTTACCTACGACATTTTGGACACTGCTCAACAATGGTTATCAACAATGTTCAAGACTGAAGCCGTTTACCATTCAAAATGTACTTCCTGCTAAGCAATGTAATTTTTCTTTTTATTGAGTCTAGGAATACATTGTACACCGAGTCGTACTGGCAAATAGGCTATCCGAAAACGTTTTTCAAAACCATCATATTCTTTTACAAATGATCCATGTTTTTGAAAAATATTTTTTTTACAAAAAGCCTTTGAAGGATTGTTCAAAAGGCCAAAATTTATTTTCTCCAAAAATGAACTGGCAGAACCTCAGGAGAACTCGGCCCGAGTTCGGCCAGAGTTCGGCCATTTGGAACGTTAGTGAACGTTGGGTTTTTGAACTTGGTCATCCTTCAGTTACGGGTTGTTACAAAGAGTTCTGTCCGAATTCTGCCCGAATTCTGTCAGAGTTCTGTCTTTGGAAAAGCTATAAATAGAGAAGCATTTCGATCATTTCAACACACCAATTCACTTTCAATCTTCTCTTCTTAAAGCTTACAGTATTCTAAAGAGTTCTTAAAAAGCTTTCATTTTCAAATCCCAAGCCAGTTACAATCCTTTAGTCGATTTGCCAGTGCGGTACGGTCTAGAAGTTTCAGAGTGATTGTAATCAAAGGCTTGATAGAAGATTCAACTCTTCACAATTGAAGTTGGACGAGTTCTTCGTATCAAAGCTCGCATCTGTAGAAGTTGCAAGGACTTCGTATGAAAACTTGCGAGATTTTCCAATAGTAGATTCAACTGGAAGCTAGAGTTCTTTCGACTGGACTAGTCCTCACCAGAGGGAAACCAGTATAAATCTCGGTGTTTGCGTTTGCCTTCTGATCACTTTTAAATTCTGTTATTTACTTTTTGTGATTATTATTATATCTGTGATCTAACTGCTAACAAGTTTTTAATTAGCAATATTCCGCTGCCTACTCTATTCATCCTCCCTCTAGAGTATTCTGCTTTACGATTTCGTTCCTACAATTGGTATCAGAGCGGGTTATACAGGTAAAACAAGGTAAAACAGCAGTTATATTCAATTTTATATAGATCACAGTTTTACACATGGCAACTGTGAAATTTACAAGTGAAGGCCAAGCCACAAACAGACCTCCACTGTTTGATGGCACAAACTACACCTATTGGAAAACACGTATGAGTTTCTTTTTGAAATCTCTTGATTTTGATTTATGGTCTGTGGTTATTGATGGCTATAAAAAGCTACCTCATATAAATGTTGATGGAGTTTTAACTGAAAAACCCGATGACAAATATACAGAGGAAGAAAAGAAAAAGGCCAGTCTTGACGCACGTTCTATTAACGCTTTATTTTGTGCTTTAGACAGAACTGAATTTAACAGGGTATCTATCTGCACAACTGTAAATAAAGTATAGAAACTTCTTGAAGTCACACATGAGGGCACAACTCAAGTCAAAGAATCAAAGGTCAGCAGACAAGAGTATGAGGCATTCAAGATGAAGCCCAACGAAACAGTTACTCAGATGTTCGAAAGATTCTTGGATATTATAAATCCTTTGTCTTCCCTAGGCAAAGATTATAGTAACCATAAAATGATTCGCAAACTCCTGCGAGCACTTACAAAGAACTGGATTCCGAAGGCTACTGCAATCATTGAAGGAAACGACCTCACTACTATGACACTTGAAGTACTCATGGGTAAGCTACTCACTCATGAACTAGAGTTATAAGACTTTGAAGAGCCTATACCAACGGAGAAGACGATCGCTTTCAAGGCTCAGCACAGAAGATCTGCTGAAGATGATTCAGACAACAGTGAATCTGATGCTGAAGATCAAGCACTTCTTGCAAGAAAATTTAAAAGATTCTTGAGATATGAGAAGAAGACAAAAGAGAACAATGGCGGCAACAGCTGGTATCAAGATGACGCTGTCTGCTACGGCTACAAGAAGAAAGGACACATGAAGAAGGACTGTCCTACAAACACATCAACAAGCAAGAAGAGCAACAGATACGAGAAAGGGAACCTGAAAAGATCAACATCTCGAAAGTATGCCAACACCAGCATATGGCATGAAAGTGAAGCCAGCGACTCAGAAGATAAACAATCAGAAGATGCTGCAAATGTATGCTTTATGGCATCTGATCAGGTACTCTCTGAACCTATAGTTGATACATATGATGACTTCACCTTTGAGCAATTAGGAGAAGCCTTCAGTGAACTGTTAAGTGATTACAGGAAACTGCGTAGCAAATATCAGACCTCTAAGAAGGTACTCAAAGAATACAAAGGTGAAATAGGAAGACTTACCGACCTACTAGCTGAGGTTAAAGATAATGTTAGTGAGTCTGGTGAGCTTTCTTCCATTAAGCTCTTATTATACGAGACTACCAAGTCATCCGAAGAAAAAGACAAGGTTATTGACCAACTAAAAGAAGAACTTTCTAAAGAGAAGAAAAGTCTTCAAAGTGCACAAGTCAGAATGGAAGCACTCACTTCTGACTATACTAAGTTATATGACACTTCCAAAAGATTGGAAATTAGGTTAGGAAAACAGCCTGAGACTGCTGCTTCCTACCCTAACACATGTCACTTACCGAAAAATCGGAACATTCCCAAACCAAACACTATCAGACCTAACCCTATCAAACCTTTGCCTAAAAAGGTTATGCCCAACCAGGATAATAGGTATGCTTTCTTCTATACTAGAAAACCTAAACCTACCAACCATGCACACCACTCAGCTTTCAACACTCAACATGCTAAATGTCATTATTGTGGCCTCATTGGTCATATATCTTCTGCATGTAGAATCAGAAAGCTAGTAGATCTAAATATTTATGCATGGATACCGAAAACTAACCAGTCAGGACCCTACAAGAAATGGGTACCAATAGTTTCATCTGTAAATTGTTTTGTGGGTGGGACACCCTTCACATGCTAGGAGCAAATGGATCCTCGACAGCGGTTGCTCATGGCACATGACCGGCGACGCTTCATTATTCGCAATACTGTCGAAGAGGAATAAAGAAGGATATGTCTCCTTCGGCAATAATTTAAAAGGGTATATAATCGATATTGGTGATATTGGTAAAGCTCCCTATCCAGTGATTAAAGATGTTTGTCTTGTTACTGAGTTAAAACATAATCTGCTCAGCATAAGCCATTTAGCTGATCACGGTTATGGTATTAACTTCGTAAAAGACAAATGTACTATTATTGATAGTTTAACTGGTAATACTATATTTGAAGGTATTAGAGAAGACAATATATATGTTTTCTATTTGTTGGAAGATACTAACATTTCAGGTAGATGTTTTATGGCTAAAAGTGATAAGAGTCGTCTGTGGCATATGAGACTCGGTCATGCAAATATGGTTACTATTTCCAGATTATCCACAAAGAAGCTAGTACGCGGTTTACCGGACATTACATTCAAGAAGGATTCGGTATGCAGTCAATGTGAAAAGAACAAAGCTACTCGATCCACTTTCAAGTCAGTAAATGCTGTATGTACTACTAGACCTCTACAATTACTACATATGGACTTATTTGGTCCTAGCAAAGTTGCTAGCCTCGAAGGTAAGCTATATGCTTTTGTAATTGTAGATGATTATTCTAGATACACGTGGGTATATTTTCTGACACGCAAAAACGATATATTATCATAATTTGTCACCTTTTGCAAGAAAGTACATAATGAAAAAGGTTACATGATCACTCGTATTAGAAGCGATCATGGAGGCAAATTCGAGAATGCAGAGTTTGAGCAATTTTGTGACACACACGGTTTTGTACACGAATTCTCCTGCCCTAGGACTCCACAACAAAATGGAGTTGTGGAACGTAAGAACAAAACTCTATCCGAAATGGCCAGAGTAATGTTAAACCAGTTTAGTCTACCCAAGTATTTCTGGACTGAAGCTGTCAATACAGCTTGTTTTGTTCTCAATAGAGTTCTAATTCGACCCAAATCGAAGAAGACTCCATTTGAGCTATGGTTTGATAGAATTCCATCAGTTTCATATTTTAGAATATTTGGTTGTAAATGCTTTATTCTTAATACAAAAGATAATTTGGGAAAGTTTGACGAAAAGGCCGATGAAGGTATATTTTTAGGTTATGCGGGCAAAAGTAAAGGATACAGAGTCTTCAACAAAAGAACCATAATCATCGAAGAGTCGATCAATGTCACCTTTGATGAACTAAATCAAACGACAATCGATGACAATGACGAAGATCTCAATGTACCCAGCAAAGCACCAGCTGATCCTCCTAGAGAAGATCCAGGAACTAGCTACCTTCGGAGTCTGCCAAAAAGATTGAAGTTTACGGCTGATCATCCAAAGGACTTGGTAATTGGTGAGATTACCAAGGATGTAAGTACTCACTCCTCTAATAAAGATATAGCTCCTTGTGTTGCTTTTGTCTCACAGTTTGAACCCAAAAGTATTGATGAAGCATGTAGTGATAATTTTTGGATAGATGCTATGCAAGAGGAATTAAACCAATTTGAACGGAATCAAGTTTGGGAACTTGTTCCCAAGCCTATTGATCATCCGGTCATTGGCACCCGATGGGTATTTCGAAATAAACTGAACGAGAATAGTTTAGTGACTCGTAATAAGGTATCGACTACGATGAGACTTATGCCCCAGTTGCGAGATTAGAATCCATTCGCATGTTATGTGCATTTGTATGCTTTCATAATTTTAAATTATTTCAAATGGAAGTCAAAAGTGCATTTTTAAATGGTTTTATAAAAAAAGAGGTTTATGTAGCTCAACCACCCGATTTTACTTAAATTTTCTGAATATGTTTTCAAGTTGAAGAAAGCTTTATACGGTTTGAAACAAGCCCCTCGTGCTTGGTACGATCGTCTAAGCTCTTTTTCTATTTGATAACGGTTTTTCAAAGGAAAAGGTTGACACTACTTTGTTTATAAAGTCTTTGAATAATAATATTCTTTTGATTCAAGTCTATGTAGATGATATTATCTTTGGATCTACTGATGAATCTCTTTGTCAAGAATTCTCAAAGTGTATGCAGAATGAGTTTGAGATGAGCATGATGGGAGAGCTAAAATTCTTTCTCGGACTGCAAATCAAACAAACCAACAATGGGACGTTCATAAATCAAGCTAAGTACACAAAAGATCTACTAAAAAAGTTGGAAGCAGCAAAGCCACTTAGCACTCCAATGGCGACTTCAACCAAGCTTGATATTGATGAACAAGGCAAACCTGTCGACATACGTAAGTATCAAGGTATGATTGGTAGCTTACTCTATTTAACTGCCAGTCGACCAGACATAATGTTTAGTGTTTGCTTATATGCTCGTTTTCAAGCCAATCCTAAGGAATCACATCTGTGCGTAGTTAAGCGTATCTTTCGATACCTTAAAAGCACTTCTTCTGTCGGCTTATGGTATCCCAAAACCACGTCGTTTGACTTAACCGGTTATTCCGATGCTGATTTTGCCGGATGCAAAGTAGATAGAAAAAGCACCAGCAACACATGTCATTTCCTAGGAAAAGCTTTAGTCTTTTGGTTTAGTAAAAAGCAAAATTCTGTTGCATTATCAACAACAGAGGCTGAGTATATCGCCGCAGGACGTTGTTGTGCACAAATTTTGTGGATGAAACAAACCTTAGAAGACTATGGATTACATTTTACACATATACCCATTTTCTGTGATAATACTAGTTCTATTAATTTGACTAAGAATCCAGTATGTCATTCTCGTACTAAACATATCGAGATTCGACATCATTTTCTTAGAGATCATCAACAAAATAGAGATATAGACCTTGTATACATAGACACACAGAATCAATTAGCTGACATATTCACAAAACCTTTAGCGGAAGATCGTTTCAACTATTTACGTCGAGAATTAGGAATTTTAGATATCAATAATATTAATTAATTTTGTTTTATTAATTATTTATTCGATACTCATAAACTGTTTTCGAGACAAGCCTAAAAAGAGTCTGTCTGTCACCACGACTACGGTCGAAGCGAAGCGGTATTTAAGAGTTCCCCGGTGAACCTCCGTTAGCTGGGACAGTACTCCTACAGCTAATCTGAGACAGATGCTGAGTAAAGAATATTAATTTGTAAAATAATATTAATTATATTATTTTGAGATTTAAAATTACTAAACTTTGAATTAAGCATTTGAAACGAATTAATCAAAAAGAATGTGGTCTTATTTGATTTATATATATATATATATATATATATATATATATATATATATATATATATATATAGCCAGGCAACCCTAGGCAAATTCGGCTCGAGTTCGGTCCGAATTCGGCCAGAGTTCGGCTGGGTGTTTATATATAACAGCAGCAACCCGAGGCCTCCTTCTTCTTCATACTTCCCCACATCCTCATAACAGCAGCTCCGCCCCTCCGAAACCCTAGTTCTACTCCCTCACTGTTCTTCCAATCCTTGTGGAGTTTTTCATCAAAACTTTGGATTCGTGCGGAGATCGTCATCCTCTACAACATATCCAACTCTTGGAAGGTATAATCCCTTTTTTCCACCACTTTTCAATACTTAGGATTTGTAGAAATTTTGGGAAAGAATGCCTAAGTTCATTCCCTTCAAGAGGAAGAAGACCAATGTCAGTGAAGAGGCATCGTCTTCAGATCCGCATACGGATTGCCTCTTTTCTTCGGTCCAATCGGACGATGGTGCGTCGGATGAGTTTTATTTTAAAACTTCCGATCAAGCGTTATTGTGGTACGCTAATTTTAACATGCGTACTATTTGTATTGGATCACCGATTAAGTGAACTATCTTTCCGGATCACCGTCCTTATTTTGAGGCATTAGGGTTACAACTTTTTGTCACCTTATAATTCTCCATTGCCACTAATGCCATTAGATTATTCTACTGTAATTTCGTGTTAGACACTTTTACAGCGAGGACACGCGTCGGAGGAATTGATATCTAATTTACTGATGACACGTTAGTGGAAATCCTTGGTATTCCAAACGAAGGTGCCCCGCTAGATGACATCACTGATTTTGATTTCCCCGATGGCACGACACTCGTTAGTTTCAAGAATGAACTTTGTGCGCCCACACGCGTTCTTCCTGGAAAGTTCAAGGCTAATAACTTGAACTTGTTTAACTACGAATTACATCGCATCATCTATTCCACTTTACTTCCAAAATCCACTTCTAAAGATGATGTCACTGCACTTGAGCTCTCTGCTCTTTATCATATTCTTAAGGGGATTTCTTTTTCTGCCCCTAAGACTATTATTCAGATGATGGATAGATGTCACGGGAGAGATCGCAATCTATCTTATACGATGCTCATTCCTCGTATTTTTCAGAGATTTGATATTGATTTATCTACTTGTGCTATCGACCCCGAGCCCAAGTTTCTCACACTCTCTCGTCACAGCATTGCATCTGTTCCTCCACCCACTGCACCTACTCCTCCTGTACCTACTCCTACTGATCCCGCAGCACCTGTTCCTCCTTATTCTTACCCTATGACATTTAAGGATATCCATCAGCACTTATCAGATCTGTAGTCTTTTTATGTTGAGACCTCTAGGGAACACGAGTTCCGTGATGTGACTCGGTTCCAGGCGATTGCCAACTCCTTCGTCGATCTGAGGTTTGCGCAGATGGGACATTCTGCTAGCTCTCTGCCTCGAGACCCTTATGTTTCTGGCTACCGTATTGATGACGAGGCGCGGTACACTCTCTGTTCCAGCCAGGGAACACATAGGATTGGTATCGTACTGCTCGTGCCCCTCCTCAGACTATGTCGGTGAGTTTTATGCTGGCGCCACTCCTCACACTTCTGGCGCTGGTACTTCTAGAGCTGGTCCATCTGGACATGCTGGAGCTGCAGCTGATGACATTGATGATGATGATGAGTTTTGAGATGTTAGATTAGTGAGACTGTTACTTTTTGTCTTATGTTTACTTGAAAATGCTCCGACATTCCAAGATTTTATCAGTATTTTTTTTATTATCAGTTTTTTTTCTTCTTATTCATGGACATGTTTGTTTTTTTTATGCCTCAGTTTTGGCATCTTAGTCTATTATTCAGCACTCTATTTGTTTCAGTTTATCGTAACACTATCTATCTTTTATTGCTTCATTTTTTACAAATTGCCTGAGACAAATACATGTCTGTGTTGTTATTCTATTTCTCTTACTGATTCTACCATCTGTCATGATTATTTATTTTTCATGTGTTTCTTCACTGTTTGTTACTTATGCATTGATTGCGGGAGAGCTTTCTCTTTTGTAATTATTTTGCTAAGTGACAACGAGGGAGAAATAAGGATCTAACATGTTTGTGAAATACAGGATATGAACAATTTTTCTTTACTATTTTGATTTGATTCCAAGCTTAGATGTTATATCGGCAAGGTTTGTCAATTATCAAAATGGGAGAGATTGTTGGCCCATTGGTCATGGTCAAACCTGATTTTAATAATTGATCAAATTCTATCTCGATATAAATGCAAGTCTACTCAGATGTTTACCTACGACGTTTTGGATACTGCTCAACAATGGTTATCAACAATGTTCAAGACTGAAGCCGTTTGCCATTCAGAATGTACTTCCTGCTAAGCAATGTAATTTTTCTTTTTATTGAGTCTAGGAATACATTGTACACCGAGTCGTACTGGCAAATAGGTTATCCGAAAACGTTTTTCAAAACCATCATATTCTTTTACAAATGATCCATGTTTTTGAAAAATATTCTTTTTACAAAAAGCCTTTGAAGGATTGTTCAAAAAGCCAAAATTTATTTTCTCCAAAAATGAACTGGCAGAACCTCAGGAGAACTCGGCCCGAGTTCGGCCAGAGTTCGGCCAGAGTTCGGCCATTTGGAACGTTAGTGAACGTTGGGTTTTTGAACTTGGTCATCCTTCAGTTACGGGTTGTTACAAAGAGTTCTGCCCGAATTCTGTCAGAGTTCTGTCTTTGAAAAAGCTATAAATAGAGAAGCATTTCGATCATTTCAACGCACCAATTCACTTTCAATCTTCTCTTCTTAAAGCTTACAGTATTCCAAAGAGTTCTTAAAAAGCTTTCATTTTTAAATCCCAAGCCAGTTACAATCCTCTAGTCGATTTGCCAGTACGGTACGGTCTAGAAGTTTCAGAGTGATTGTAATCAGAGGCTTGATAGAAGATTCAACTCTTCACAATTGAAGTTGGACGAGTTCTTCATATCAAAGCTCGCATCTGTAGAAGTTGCAAGGACTTCGTATGAAAACTTACGGGATTTTCCAATAGTGGATTCAACTGGAAGCTAGAGTTCTTCCGACTGGACTAGTTCTCACCAGAGGGAAACTAGTATAAATCTCGGTGTTTGCGTTTGCCTTCTGATCACTTTTAAATTCTGTTATTTACTTTTTGTGATTATTATTATATCTGTGATCTAACTGCTAACAAGTTTTTAATTAGCAATATTCCGCTGCCTACTCTATTCACCCCCTCTCTAGAGTATTCTGCTTTATGATTTCGTTTCTACATTGTACACCGTCGGGGACCGCCGTAGCACCACTGGAAAATGCGAAACAGGGGAAGGCTCTGTTCTCAATCCCGATAGTAGTGTCCAGGTACGCATATTCATACTCAATTTTCTCCCACCACGCTTAACGAAAGTTCAATCCGTAAAATGTTACGTGTAGCCTATTTGACCACCTGTTAGTCCCTTCAATTAGATTTGATTGGTTTGTACTGGAAAAATCGTGTTAATTCTTGAATGTTCAGGACAAACTACAGCAACAGTTTACAAACATTGTTATAAAACCCTAGATTAGGAAAGCAATATTCTGCTGATTCAACAACATATTTTAAATTTCTATTGAACAGGGTCATAGACAACATATACGAGATAGATACCCCACTGTTACTTCTAATTTCAATGATTAAATTTTGATTAAAACAGTTTCAAAGTTTTAGAAAAAACTTGTTTTTGAAAACAAGAATTTTGGAAAAACGTTTCGATATGACATACGCCCCGACAAATCGGAAGACGTGGTTGCAACCCATAAGCCTCGAAAGACGCGTATGGATGTTGTCGACGTGTAGGATTCTACGGAACTCAATTTCGTTGTATGTGCGCGACGAAATCGAAGCGTATATGTCGAGATACCCCATATCGGCCCCTTTGTAAATTAGTCAATTACTTCGTGAATGTTCATCATCTCGAGACAAAACTTGCGCCAACAGGATCGTGTCATTTTTTTGGTCCTGTATGCCAAGTTTGGTCTGATTCTGAGAAGGTCGACCGGAATGCTATTTTGGCAGGCTCGTGATCCGATCCGATGGGCAAATTTATACACGACCCGCCAGAATCCAACTTTGGACATACGGTTGGATTCGTATCGAAAAATTGGACCCGTAGACATACAGTTTGATAAATTTAGAGACCTTAGATGGCACACTTTTCGGTACTGTAACGCTCCAGTCCCAAAATATAAGGACTAAGTACGTAGACATGCCAGCTATATACATACGAAGTATATGGACCCCTCATATGTATACATAAGTTGTGAAATGTAGAAAGCCATGAAACTAATCTCATCTACAATTAAATATATCATAAAATAAACTTATAAATGTCATTTGTACAAAGACGTTGGACGGAGACAAATCCACTACCAACTAATGGGAGAAAAATACATAGCAACGATGGAAGAGTCGAGCAAAGCGAAAGATGATCCAAGAGCTAGCATCGCGAAGATAAATTATAAACTGTGGCCTTAGCTAGAGCACCTGCAAAAATCACAAAAATACATCTGGAGAAATCACCAGGTCCTCAGAGGGACGTAACAAGATACAGGAAGAACATGCCATTATAACTGCAATGTAAACACTATAAAACTACAACACAACTGGGTCCCTAACCGTCTAAGTGATATGTACTTTGAGGACAACGTTCTACGTAGGGACTGTAGGATCAGCAAAGTAAATAAAGAGTGGCAGTAAGTAGTGCTCATCTGAGTTACTATCAGCCATGGACAATAAGTAGCGCTCATCTGAGTCGCTATCGGCCCTAAAATATGTGTAAAAGTAAATGTAGCTGTCCTCTCCCCCCAATGATACTATACATACATCATAACCACGACACACCAACACGCGTCATCATCCCCATAACTGTCAAGTCTTCTAACATGCATATATTGACAGTTATTCCTACGCATGCACAGGGGGATCAGCCAACACGCAAGTAACCTCTATATGTTACTCACAACTCACACACAACTCATGTACAATCGTGACTAGTTAATGAGATGCACTACATTGACGGTAGTCTCTTAACTCTAGGCCCATATACAAGAAGGAAAATAAATAACTGAAAATAAAGTACAAAAAATATACAATAACTGAATAATAAGATGCAACTAAATGTAAGCAGTAAAGATGGAAAGGTATCTTGCCTGGTGTGTCGCCTGGTGTAGTGCGATGATCAGACAAGTCCAGATTTGTTCAATAACCATGGTCGATGCAACATGGGCTAAATTTGCTAGGAAATAGGGCGTGTGATTAGTCGTGATCAATGGTGTTAATCGTGGAGAAATTATGAAGATAGATACCTATACTAATTTTTGTAAAGTATTTATATAAATATTTTATTAGTAAAACTAGTTTTTAGATAAAATACATACTTTGAAAAATTAAAAAATTATTTTCAGGCTACGACTCTAAGTTTATCAAAATAAAAGTTATTGACAGCAGAATATATCTTCATTAATTAGATAAATACATATTTTTTTAAATACTCGAAATTATTTTAAAATTTGGAAACTACATTTTTATTGGTCAACTTATTTTAGGTAAATATTTACTATAAATAACCATAGGAATTTCAATATATCTATTGATATTTCGTAATCATAATAATAATCTTCTCAGGAAAAATAAATAATAATAATACTTAGTAACTATTTTCCATAAAAACAAACTCTAATTAATGTCAGGTATTGCTAATGAAAATAAAATGATATTAATAAAACATATTAACCATTCCACAGAACTGAGAACTTTACTGTTCTCTTTGACCTATTTGACCATAGGATATATATTTTCTTTTCGAAAAGAGAGAGAGAGAGAGAGAGAGAGAGAGAGAGAGAGAGAGAGAGAGGTTATTTGGAAAAAGTGACAGAGAGTGAGAGAGGGAAATGAGGAGGAGCAGACGGAGACTCACCTTCGTTCGACCGAGGCGCGTCGACGGAGGGCAAGTGATGCGGGCGGAGTTCGAAGCAAGGGAGACGGGGCTTGCAGCGGCGGATGCGGGAGGCTCCGCGTTCGACGGACACCAGGGTCGGGAGATAGCTCAGTCTCCCGGTCGGTAGAGGCGACCGATCGGAGAGGGAAGTCGGGCTGGCGCTCTCGGCGCAGAGACGTCGGCTCTGGCGCGTTGAGAGCGGCGAGGAGGAACGAATCGATAAAAAATACAGGCGGTGGTCTGCCCGGCCGTGCTCGGGGTCGAGGGTCGAATGGAGATACCCTCACCGGAGTGGGGCGGCACTTCGATCGCAGAGGCCGACGGGATTCACAATCAGGTTAGGGTTTCCGCCCCTATCTTACAACTGGTGGTAATGGTGGTGGTATTGCCGAATATAGCGGTGATGACAGAAGGTGGTCGGACGGAGGATGTGGCGGTTGTGGTATTGATGATGGTGGGGTGATGAGATGATGGAAGCGAATTTAGGGTGACAGGGAGACGATGACCCTTGGTGGCGGAGGTGGGTACGTGACGCCGGATGCTCGCCGCAGGCGCTGGCCACAGGGCTGGACAGTAGCGAAGCGGGTATGCGGGCGCCGGGTGGCGTAGGTGATAGGGTCGATGGCGGGGACGACGGTCGAATGCTGGGGACTGGGGGGTCGATGGAGGTTATAGGGATGATGACGAAGATGATGGTGGTGGTGGCGGCCTGTGAGGGAAGTGACTGAGGTTGGTTGCGACGGGGAGGGCGAAGGGGATGGCGGTGACAGGATTTGGTTTAGGATTAATGCTTCGGGATGTGTCGGATATGATAAATTGTATAACAATAATGGAATAAGAATTGGTGGACACCGACATGGTGCACGGACACGGCTATGGGTGCACGGACACAATGCACATACACCTTTGTGGAGAAATTTTGGGTGGTGTAGAACTTCTAGGATTTATGGAAAAATATAAGAGAAAGCCCCTCCTTATAGGAGAGTCCTATCTAGATAAGGACTATGATTGTTTTGAATTCCCCCATTAGATAATCTCCATCGATTTAAAATCGATTTCAGTCAAAATCGAATCTTACTTATAGATAAATCAAACCTTTATTTAAATAAAGTCAAATAAAATCTTTTGTACTTAAATTCTCATATTTACTCCACTATAAATTCAAAGAAAATTTCAATTATCATTTTCATAAATTATAAAATATAGTAATAATTAATTTCGAAAATCAACATATATTTATGAATTGAATTTCATGTATTCGCATTGTTGGCCCATTGGTCATGGTCAAACCCGATTTTAATAATTGATCAAACTCTGTCTCAATATACGGAGCTACTCAGATGTTTACTCAAGACATTTTGGATACTTGGACACTGATCAAGATCGGATATCTACTCAGTTCAAGACCGAAGCTATGTTTGCCACTCGAGTCTGTATTTTTTATGCAATATAATTTTTACTTTTATTGAGTCTAGGAATACATTGTACACCGAGTCGTACTGGCAAATAGGCTATCCAAAATTGTTTTTAAAAATGACCTATGTTTTTGAAAAATATCCCTTATTTACAAAAGCTTCTGAAGGATTTTAAAAAAAGCCCAAAAATTACTTTTGAAAAACCCTGACCAACCCTGACAGAACTCGGCCCGAGTTCGGCCAAAGTTCGATTAGTGACCGTTTGATTTTTGAACATTAGAAAAACTTGGTCTCCCTTCAGTTGCGGATTTTTATATAGAGTTCTGTCCGAATTCTGCCCGAATTCTGCCAGAGTTTTGCCTTTACAAAAACTATAAATGGAGAAAAATTCTGATCATTTTAAATCACTCATTCACTTTCATCTCTTCTCTTCTAAGCTTACGTTTCTTTCCAAAGAATTCTAAAAAGATTTCATTTTTAAATTCCAAGCCAGTTACAATTCTCTAGTCAATTTGCCGGTACGGTACGGTCTAGAATATTTCAGAGAAATTGTAATCAGAGGCTTGATTGAAGAAAGACTCTTCAAAATTGAAGTTGGTCGAGTTTTTCGTATCAAAGCTCGCATTTGTAAAAGTTGCAAGGACTTCGAATGAAAACTTGCGAGATTTTTCAATAGTGGGTTCAACTGGAAGCTAGAGTTCTTCTGACTGGACTAGTCCTCACAAGAAAAAAACCAGTATACATCGCTGTGTTTGCGTTTGCCTTCTGATCTTATTTCTTTTACATTTATTGTTTTGTGATTATTGATTTAATTCTGTGATCTTACTGCTAATAAGTTTTTTAATTAGCAATATTCTACTGCCTACTCTATTCACCCCCTCTCTAGAGTATTCTGCTTTACGATTTCGTTCCTACAATTGGTATCAGAGCGGGTTATATAGGTAAAGCAAGGTAAAATTGCAGTTATATTCAATTATTCTTAATTGCTATATAAATCACAGTATAATATATGACAACTGTGAAATTCACAAGTGAATGCCAAGCCACAAACAGTCCTCCACTGTTTGACGGCACAAACTACACTTATTGGAAAACACGGATGAGTTTTTTCTTAAAATCTCTTGATTTTGACTTATGGTCTATAGTTATTGATGGCTACAAAAAGTCTCCTCGTATTACTATTGAGGGAGTTTTAGTTGATAAACCCCATGATAAATATACTGAGGATGACAAAAAAAAGGACAGTCTTGACGCACGTGCTATTAACGCTTTATTTTGTGCTTTAGGCAGAACTGCGTTTAACAGGGTGTCGACTTGCACAACATCGAATGAAGTGTGGAAACTTTTCGAAGTAACCCACGAAGGAACAACGCAAGTCAAGGAGTCAAAGATCAGCAGACTTACTCAAGAGTACGAGACATTCAAGATGAAGCCAAATGAATCCGTCACTCAGATGTTTACGAGATTCTTGGATATTGTAAATCCTTTGTCTTCATTAGGCAAGGAATACAGTAACCATGAGAAGATTTGCAAACTTCTATGAGCTCTCACGAAGAACTGGATTCTAAAGGCTATAACAATCATTGAAGGAAACGACCTCTCAATAATGTCTCTGGAAACACTCATGGGTAAGCTACTCACTCACGAGTTGGAACTTCAAGACTTTGAAGATGCTACACCAAAGTAGAAGTCAAAGAAGTCGATCGCTTTTAAGGCTCAACATAGAAGAACTGTCGAAGATGATTCTGACGACAGCGATTTTGACTCTGAAGATCAAGCTCTTCTGGTAAAAAAATTCAAGAAGTTCATGAGATTCAATAGAAGAACAAAAAACAGCAACAACAACAACGAAAAAGATCCTATTTGCTACTGATGTAGGAAGAAAGGACACATAAAGAAAGATTGTCCAACAGTATCATCATTAACAAGAAAAAGCAGCAAATATGACAAAGGCTACCTGAAGAGATCTACATCAAGGAAGTACGCCAATACAAGCATATGGCATGAGAGTGAAGCCAGCGACTCAAAAGACAAACAATCGGATGACGCTGCAAATGTATGCATGATGGCTTGCGATCAGGTAACCATTAATCTTCTGTTTGATCCTTATGATGATTTCACCTTTGAGCAACTAGAAGAGGCTTTCAGTGACCTGTTAAATGACTACAGGAAACTGTGTAGTAAATATGATACCTCTAAGAAGGTACTTAAAGAGTACAAAGGTGAGATAGGAAGACTTATCGACCAACTAGCTGATGTTAGAAATAATGTTTCTTCTATTGAGTCTGGTGAGCTTTCTTCTATTAAGCTGTTGTTACACGAGACTACCAAGTTATCCGAAGAAAAAGACTAAACTATCATCCAGCTAAAGGAAGACCTATCTAAGGAGAGAAAGAGTCTCCAGTGTGCACAAGTCAGAATAGAAACACTTACATCTGACTATACTAGATTATATGACACCTCCAAAAAGTTGGAAATTAGTTTAGGAAAACGGCCTGAAGTTACTGTTTCCTATTTTAACACGTGTCAATTATCGAATCATTGGAACACACCCAAACCAAACACTGTCAGACCAAACTATACCAAACTACTGCCCAAGAAGACTAATAGGCATGCATTTTTTTATACTAGAAAACCAAAACCTACCAATCATGCACCTCACACAACTTTCAACACTCAACATACAAAATGTCATTATTGTGGCCTCATTGGTCATATACCCTCTGCATTTAGAATCAGAAAGTTAGTAGATTTAAATGTTTATGCATGGATACCAAAGACTAACATGTCAGGACCCTACAAGAAATAGGTACCAAGAGTTTCATCTACAAACTGTTTTGTAGGTGGGATGCCCTTCACATGCTAGAAGCAAATGGATCCTCGACAGTGGTTGCTCACGACACATGACCGATAATGCTTCATTATTTGCAACACTGTCGAAGAAGAATAAAGAAGGATACGTCTCCTTCGGTAATAATTTGAGAGGGTACATAATCGGTATCGGTGACATTGGTAAGGCTCCCTACCCTGTGATTAAAGATTTTTGTCTAGTTACCGAGTTAAAACATAATCTGCTCAGCATAAGCCATTTAGCTGATCATGATTATGGCATTAACTTCGTCAAAGATAAATATACTATAGTTGATAGATCAAATGGCAGTACTATCTTTGAAGGTATCAGGAAAGACAATATATATGTTTTCTATCTATTAGAAGATGCTAACAAAGCAGGTAGATGCTTGATGGCCAAGAGCATTGAGAGTCAACTATGGCATATAAGACTCGGTCATGCAAACATGGACACAATTTCAAAACTATCCACAAAGAAGTTGGTACGCGGCTTACCGGACATATCTTTCAAGAAGGATACAGTATGTAGCGAATGTGAAAAGAAAAAAGCTACTCGATCCGTCTTTAAGTCCAAGAACGTTGTAAGTACCACTAGACCTCTACAATTATTGCATATGGATTTATTTGGACCTAGTAGAATTGCTAGTCTAGGTGGTAAGTTATATGCAATTGTCATTGTAGATGATTTCTCTCGATACACGTGGGTATATTTTCTTGCACGCAAGAACGATGCTTTGTCAGAATTCGTCACCTTTTGCAAGAAAGTACAGAATGAAAAAGGTTTCATGATTACTCGCATTCGTAGTGATCATGGCGGCGAATTTGAGAATGCAGAGTTCAAGCAATTCTGTGACACACGGTTATTTGCATGAGTTTTTCTGTCCTAGGACTCCACAACAAAATAGAGTTGTGGAACTTAAGAACAGGACTCTATCTGAAATGGCTAGAGTAATGTTGAACCAGTTTAGTCTACCTAGTTACTTTTGGGCTGAAGTTGTCAATATAGCGTGCTATATTCTCAATAGGGTTCTGATTCGACCTATATCGAAGAAGACTCCCTATGAGTTATGGTTTGATAGAACACCCACTATTTTATATTTCAAGATATTTGGTTATAAATACTTTATTCTTAATACTAAAGACAACCTAAGTAAATTTGATGAAAAGGCCGATGAAGGTATCTTTTTAGGTTATGCGGCAAAGAGCAAAGGGTACAGAGTCTTCAATAAGAGAACCATGATTATCGAAAAATCAATTAATGTCAAGTTTGATGAACTAAATCAACATTCAGTCGATGACGATAATGAAGACGTAAGTACACCAAGTACAGCTACTGCAAAACCTTCACACAAAGATACAGAACCTTCACACCAAGCACCAGCTGAGTCTTCAAGCAAATCACATACAGAACCAGAAACCGGAACCAGCAATCCTGAGAATATGCCAAAAGAGATGAGATTCTTGGCAGATCATCCAAAGGACTTGGTAATTTGTGAGATTACCAAGGGTGTAAGTACTCGTTCCTCTAATAAAAATATAGCTTCCTGTGTTGCTTTTATCTCACAGCTTGAACCCAAAAATATTGAAGAAGTATGTAGTGATAATTTTTGGTTAGATGCTATGCAAGAGGAATTAAACCAATTCGAATGAAATCAAGTTTGGGAACTTGTTCCCAAGCCCATTGACCATCCGGTCATTGGCACCCGTTGGGTATTCCGAAACAAACTGAACGAGAATGGTTTAGTGACTCGTAATAAGGCTTGACTCGTAGCTCAAGGATACAATCAAGAAGAAGGTATCGACTACGATGAGACTTATGTCCCAGTTGCGAGATTAGAATCCATCCGCATGTTATGTGCATTTGCATGTTTTCATAATTTTAAATTATTTCAAATGGATGTTAAAAGCGCATTTTTAAATGGTTTTATAAAAGAAGAAGTTTATGTAGCTCAACCTCTAGGTTTTACTGATTTTAAAAATCCTGATTATGTTTTCCAGTTGAAGAAAGCCTTATACGGTTTGAAACAAGCCCCTCGTGCTTGGTACGATCGTCTAAGCTCTTTTCTACTTGACAACGATTTTTCAAAGAAAAAGGTTGACACTACACTGTTTATAAAATCTTTAAATATTAATCTTCTTTTGATTCAAATCTATGTAGATGATATTACTTTTAGATCCACTGATAAATCTCTTTGTTAAGAATTTTCAAAGTGTATGCAGAATGAGTTTGAGATGAGCATGGTGGGAGAGCTGAAATTCTTTCTCGGACTGCAAATCAAACAAACCAACAATGAGACGTTCATAAATCAAGTAAAGTACACAAAATATTTATTAAAGAAGTTTGACCTGGAAGCAGTCAAACCACTTAGCACTCCAATGGCGACTTCAACCAAGCTTGATATTGATGAATAAGACAAATCCGTCGACATACGTAAGTATCAAGGTATGATCGATAGCTTACTGTACTTAACTGCTAGTCAACCTGATATTATGTTTAGTATTTGCTTGTGTGCACATTTTCAAGCTAATCCTAAGGAATCACATCTGTGCACAGTTAAGCATATCCTCCGATACCTTAGAGGCACTTCTTCTGTCGACTTATGATATCCTAAAACTACGTCGTTTGACCTAACCGGTTATTCTGATGCTGATTTTGCTGCATGCAAAGTAGATAGAAAAAGTACCAACGGAATATGTCATTTCCTAGAAAAAGCCCTAGTCTCTTGGTTTAGCAAGAAGCAAAATTTTATCGCATTATCAACAACTGAGGCTGAGTATATCGCTGCAGGACGTTGTTGTGCACAAATTTTGTGGATGAAGCAAACTTTAGAAGACTTTGGATTATATTTCACACACATATCCATTTTCTGTGATAACACTAGTTCTATTAATTTGACTAAGAATCCAGTATGTCATTCTCGTACTAAGCATATCGAGATTCGACATTATTTCGTAGAGATCATCAACAAAATGGAGATATAGACCTTGTATACATAGACACACAAAAGCAATTGGCTGACATTACTGTAACTTCGTGTTAGACACTTTTACCGCAAGAACTCATGTTGGCGGGTTCGATATCGAGTTCGATGATGTGTTGCTATGGTATTCCAAACGAAGGTACCTCGCTCGATGACATCACCGACTTCGACTTTTCCGAGGGCACGACTCTTGTTAGTTTCAAGAATGAGCTTTGTGCGCCAGCAAGTGCTCGTCCTGGAAAGTTCATGGCCAATAAATTGAACTTATTTAACTACGAGTTACATCGCATCATCTATTCCACTATTCTTCCGAAATCTACTTCGAAAGATGATGTCACTGCACTAGTGCTATGTGCCCTCTATCACATTCTTAAGGGGATTCCTTTTTCTGCCTCTAAGACTATCATCCAGATGGTGGAAAGATGTCACGGAAGAGACCGTAATCTCTCTTATGCAATGCTTATCCCTTGAATCTTTTAGCGTTTTGATATCGATTTATCCACTTGCGCTCTGGACCCTGAGCCCAAGTATCTTCAGCTTTTTCGTCGCAGCACTGCCGCTGCTCCTGTACCTCCTGCTCCTACTACCCCTGTTCCTCCTCAGACCTACCCTATGACTTTTAAGGGTATCCATCAGCACCTTTCGGATATGCAGACTTTCTTTGTTGACACTTCCAGGGAACATGAGTTTCGTGGCGTGACTCGGTTCCAGGCTATTGCCAATTCGTTTGTCGATCTCCTATTTGCTCAAACGGGTCATTCTGCCAGTTCTCTTTCTAGAGACCCTGCTCTATCTGGTTACCGCATTGAGGATGAGGCGGTCCATTCTCTGTTCCAGCCAGGGAACGCTTATGATTGGTACCGTGGTTCGGGAGCTACTCCACACACCTCCGGAGCTGGCACATCTGGAGATGGTCCTTCTAGACATAGTGGTCGTGCTAGGAGTACTACTACTACTGATGATGATGATGATGAGATGTGATTTAGACATTTTTGTCTAGTTTGTCGAACTATTGTGATTGTTTATTGACTTTGTTTACTTGAAAATGCTCCGACATTCCAAGCTAGTATCCATACTTTTATTTATGCTAGTTTTAGAACTTTTTGTGATGTTTTCTGTGAAGTTTGTCTATTAAACATCATTTTCTATTCTCTACTTTAGAGATTTATATCAGTTTAGTACCATTTTGCATATCTCGTTATAGCACTCTTTATCATGCTTCGATATTTTTTCATATACCATGCCTGTAAATACTATAAATATTTCTTATATATTTTTGTTTCTTCTCTGATTATTGCTTATGCATATATTGTGGGGGAGCTTTCTCTTTTGCAATTATTTTGCTAAGTGACAACGGGGGAGAAATAAGATCTAACATCTTAATCTTTTCTTTGTAAGATTACATGAATAATTTTTTTTACCGAAATTCGTTTTTGTCTTATCAAAGATACCAAAGATATTATATCAGTCAAGGTTTGTTAATTATCAAAATAGAGGAGATTGTTGCCCATTGGTCATGGTCAAACCTGATTTTAATAATTGGTCAAACTCTGTCTCGATATACGGAGCTACTCAGATGTTTACTCAAGACGTTTTGGACACTTGGATACTGATCAAGATCGGATATCTACTCAGTTCAAGACCGAAGCTATGTTTGCCACTCGAGTCTATATTTCTATATGCAATGTAATTTTTACTTTTATTTAGTCTAGGAATACATTGTACAACGAGTCGTACTAGCAAATAGGCTATCCAAAATCGTTTTTAAAAATGACATATGTTTTTGAAAAATATCCCTTATTTACAAAAGCTTCTTAAGAATTTTAAAAATAGCCCAAAAATCACTTTTAAAAAACCCTGACAAACCCTGACAGAACTTGGCCCGAGTTTGCCAGAGTTCGGCCAGAGTTCGGTTAGTGCTCGTTTGATTTTCGAATGTTTGAAAAACTTGGTCTCCCTTCAGTTGAGAATTTTTACATAGAGTTCTGTCCGAATTCTGTCAGAGTTCTGCCTTTGGAAAAACTATAAATAGGAAAGAATTCTGATCATTTCAAATCACTCATTCACTTTCATCTCTTCTCTTCTAAGCTTACGTTTCTTTCCAAAGAATTCTAAAAAGCTTTTATTTTCAAATCCCAAGCCAGTTACAATTCTCTAGTCAATTTGTCGCTACGGTGCGGTCTAAAAGATTTCAGAGAAATTGTAATCAAAGGCTTGATTGAAGAAAGCCTCTTCAAAATTGAAGTTGGTCGAGTTCTTCGTATCAAAGCTCGCGTCTGTAAAAGTTGCAAGGACTTCGTATGAAAATTTGTAGGATTTTTCAATAGTGGATTCAACTGGAAGCTAGAGTTGTTCCGACTGGACTAGTCCTCACAAGAGAAAAACCAGTATACATCACTGTGTTTGCGTTTGCCTTCTGATCTAATTTCTTTTACAGTTATTGTTTTGTGATTATTGATTTAATTCTGTGATCTTACTGCTAACAAGTTTTTTAATAAGCAATATTCTGCTGCCTACTCTATTCACCCCCCTCTAGGGTATTCTGCTTAAATCTAGAATAATTACATAAACATAGTTTCTAAATTACCAATAACTAAAATAGCCTTTATATAAAGGAATAAATTAAAATTTTGGAAATTCTAATTTATTTCTTGATACGTTTTGTACAACTTTAAGCAATAAAGAAAAATATATTTAAATAAATAAAATATCTAACACATATTACTTTGAGATTATACATTTATTATAAAAATTCTTTCCAAAAATATGTACCTCGCACATATTCGCACTCGACGAGCAAATACGAAACGCAAACTCGCACGCGACGTACAATACGACAAATGCCAACTTGTATGCGACGTACAAAATTCGAGATACAAAAATCAATACCAACTTATTTATTAAAAAAATGTAGTAGAAATTTAGGGGGTTTACAGGTGCAAAGCGGGTCCAACGTTGGATATCGTTTTGACCCAAAATTACCGTTTTTCCCTTGTATCCAGTATTGGACTTATGGATAGGCTATTCTAGCTAATTTGACTATTCTCAACACGTTGGTAATATCTATTTTAGCCTATGGAGACTTTTGTTGGAGTTTGACTTTGGTGGCTCGTCGATTGACTGGATAGTGTTGATTCAACGTACTACCACCAGGCAAGTATACCTTGCCGAACTTATACAGTATTTACATGTTTTCCTTCCTATTGTATTTCTTTTCATATTGTCACATGCTTCTTGTATTCTACTTGGGTTATCATCCACCGTCTTCTTGTTTTATAGATTTACGTGCATGTATAGTATATTAGTTATTTTTATTGATTGTTTATTAGTCTTCCTAGTGTTCATCGTGCCTTATGATAGAGTTTCCAGTTATGCCATGTTTCCTTGATTGACTTGACCTAGTTGTGATTGATAGACTTGGACTTGTCTTGAGTATGACCTGACCTGACTTGACCATTCTCGATTGGGAGTATCTTGTATTGTACTACAATTGAGATATACTATAGACTGGAAGTATCTTGCATTGTACTACAGTCTATAGGATTTTACATGGCATTTATATTCCTTTAGGAGATGAGATTGATACTAGGATTGGCTATTCTCGATTGGAAGTATCTTGCATTATACTACAATCGAGACTACTATAGATTGGGAGTATCTTGTATTGTACTACAGCTATATGAGTTATTTGATTGATTGTCAGCCGAGTCTAGTATTACATTTACATATGACATATCATTTCTTGGATGTTCTTCTAGTACTGTTCTTATCTTCCATACATATATTTACTGTCATATTAGTAGGCATGTTTTATGTATCTTGCTAGTCCCCTGAGGACCTGATGATCTCTTCAGGTATTTTCTGAGTGGCTGCATAGAGTAGATAGGTAGTTGATGATTGTGTCTACAGGAATCAGGTATCAATAGTGGTACTTATTCATTCTTCCTTAATTATATTTATTTCCATGACTTTCTGCTGATATAGCCTAGTTTTGTAAGCTCTGTTACTATTTTTGAGCTTGATCGAACATGTGTGGTATAGGGCGACCGACTGTATTGCATATTGTTCATTCTTATTATGTTACTCTCTTAGTGGATTGAGATATAGTTTTGACTGGCCATGATTAGACCTATTATCATAGTCTAGATAGCTTATACATATTCGAGTTAGGCTGAAGTCCACTTGATACGTAGCTGGCTTGCGCACGCACTCGCATCCCGTAAAGCTGGTGCAGGTCGTAACAAGTTTTTTTGGTAGCCCATGCAGGTCAGAGCATATCATATCAGTTATGTAACTGTACTATATGAGCCTGCGAATATGATTAAACCCTTACAAATCTCAATTCACACTGCCTTGAAAATTCTCTACCGCCCTTGACACTTCGTATTTGCTCTCAATTATTCTTCTTGCCTTCCCGTACCATTGGTTCTCGTCCCTTCCTATTTCGCGGTGACGAATGATCGTGTTGTCTAGAATTTATCAAATTTTTTTAAGTTATAGTGTAAGTTAGTTTGATTATTGAATTTTGGTTGATTGATAGGTAGAAGAGGATTAGAGATGCCACATGCCATAGATATCTATTGGTAGTAATTTTTGCAACTAGTGTGCGAGGTTATAAATGTTATGACATTATGTGTTTGAAGGGGTAGTGTGACCAAAGGTGGGTAGAGATTTTAGAGAACTTATTCTTGGTAGTTAGTTAATTGTGAAGAACATTGATGAAGTTTATTATATTTGGTATAAAAAATTCTTTAGAAGATAAAATCTATTGAGAATTTGAAGTATTGATGGGGTAGTGTGAGTTAGGATGGCTATATGTTCCCAATCACCTATTTGGTTCTTGGTGGATTTTTTTTGAAAGTATTGATGGAAGTTAGCATAATGGAATCATGATGATTATATTGCTAGAGGTTAAAGTATTAGTACACAATGATTAGGGAAACCCTTCAGTGAAATAAGATTAAATTTTTTTAAAGTTTTATAATCTTATAGTATTTGTAAATGGTAATAAAAATTATGGGAATTAGTGTTAGAAGAATTGGATAAGATCGAGGATTAATAAAGATGAATGTGCTTATTCAGCAATCAATAAAGGAGGAAAGAAATTAAAAAGAAGAAAACTAATATAGTACGATTGGATGAAAAAAAAATTGTATTGGAATTTCTTTTTTGAAGACAAATTTTGAATATTGGATTTACATTTTAAAATATTGAGAAAATCCCACTTAGTATGTTCTTGTGTCATATGGGTTAATTCAAAGGTGGGTAGAAGTCCTCGAGGATTTGTAGTTACGAAATGACCATGAGAATAATTGATAGCTACTGGGACCCCGTCTTCTACCATCACTGGTGGACTTTTTCCTTAAATTTTGAGGACAAAATTCTTTTAAGGTGGGTAGATTTGTAACCTTTTCCCAAAATTTTGAAATATTTTTTTATTATTTATTTGAATTAAATAATAATTTTGGATTTTTATAAATTTTAATTAATTAATTATTATTATAGAAGGCCTTAGTCATGGTTAAGTTTTGGAGTGCAAGACGATTAGAAATCATGGCACGGATAGTGCAGTTGCATGTTTTGACTAGTGATTTAGCCAAGGTAGAGAAGACCTAGCCATAGGTGTGTCATAACTAGAAAAACCAGGCTAAATTGTGACTTGACCCCTATAAATGATTTAATGAGTTAATTATTAATATTATAACTTCTAGGAGACCCGGTCGTGCCAATTTAGCCCGGACTGGACCCGAACAGAACCCAAGCCCATGTAGTCATGCGGTGTGCCCAAAGATGTCTATGTCAATGTATATTTATGTGTGTATAATGTATTTTATTTCAATGATCCAATAAATAAATTATTCTAAAGTAATTGTTATAAAATAGAAATAGAAATATGAATATTTATTCGAAAATATGATAACTAGTTTCCTTAGATATACTTGTGTATTTTAGGGATTCTAGACTATATAGATTTTGGATGTACAACTATTGTTCTTTTTTCCTTATATGTTATCATTATTATGGTTATTATTATTGTTATTATAAATATTAAATATCATTGAGTATTTGGTTTACTTATGAAACAAATATTATTTTATGTACATAAATTTTATGAGAATGCCCTACATTTGGAAAAAATATATATTATTAATATTATTGTTTATTGAGTAGTTATAGGCATATTCATATATATATATATATATATATATATATATATATATATATATATATATATATATATATATATATATATATATATATAACAAAAGAAAAAGGAAAAGAAAGAAACAAAAAAGTAAAGAGAGGAAAACCCTACAACAGCAAATCCCCCCATGCTCGAGCCCAAAGAGGGAACCCAGCCCAGCAAAGCCCCCGACCCCAAGTATATACAAGCAGTGTATATATATAGAACGAGAGAGAGAGAGAGAGAGAGAGAGAGAGAGAGAGAGAGAGATCGTGAAACCCTAGCCGATCACTCCGTCTCCTGGGTGACCGCGCGAACCCAGTGCCACCCCTTACTCCCTGCGTGCCACCCCGACGGCCTGTACACCGCCGGGGACCGCCGCAGCGTCGCCAACAAACACGAAACAGGGGAAGGCTCTGTTCTTGATCCCGATAGTAGTGCCCAGGTACGCATATTCGCACTCAATTTTCTTCCACCACGCTTAATGAAAGTTCGATTCGTAAAATGTTACGTATAGCCTATTTGACCACCTGTTAGTCCCTTCAATTAGATTTTATTGGTTTGCACTGGAAAAATCATGTTAATTCTTGAAAATTCAAGAAAAACCACAGCAACAGTTTACAAAAAATGTTATAAAACCCTAGATTATGAAAGCAATATTCTGTCGATTCAATATCAGATTTTAATATCTGATTGAACAGGGTCACAGACCACATATACGAGATTGATACCCCACTGTTAATTCTAACTTTCAATGATTAAATTTTGATTAAAATAGTTTCAAAGTTTTAGAAAAAACCTGTTTTCGAAAACAAGTATTATGTAAAACCTTTCCGATATGACATACGTCCCGACAAATCGGACGACGTGGTCGCAACCCATAAGCATTAAAAGATGCGTATAGATGTTGTCGACGTGTGGGATTCGACGAAACTCAATTTCGTTGTGCGTGCGCAACAAAATCAAGGCGTATCTTTCGAGATACCCCGTATCGGCCCCTTTACAAATTAATCAATTACTTCGTGCACGTTCATCATCTCAAGACAAAACTTACGCCAACAGGACCATGTCATTTTTTTGGTCCTGTTAGCCAAGTTTGGTCCGATTCTGAGAAGGTCGACCGGAATGCTATTTTGGCAGGCCCGCGACCCGATCCGACGGGCAAATTTGTGCACGGCCTGCCGAATCCAACTTTGGACATACGGTTGGGTTCATATCAAAAAATCGAACCTATAGACATATAGTCTGATGACTTTAGAGACCTTAGATACTGACATGCTTTTTGGTGCAAAGTGGGTCCAACGTTGGATATCATTTTTACCCGAAATTATCGTTTTGCCCCCGTGTCCAGAATTGGACTTATGGATAGGCTATCCTAGCTAATTTGACTATTCTGAAGATGTTGGTAATATCTGTTTCAGCCTCCAGAGACTTTTGTTAGAGTTTGACTTTGGTGGCTCGTCGATTGACTGAATAGTGTTGGTTCTACGTCCTACCACCAGGCAAGTATACCTTGCCGAACTTATACAGTATTTACATATTTTCTTTCCTATTGTATTTCTTTTCATATTGTCACATGCTTCTCATATTCCACTTGGGTTATCATCTACTATCTTCTTGTTTTATAGATTTACGTGTACGTATAGGATATTAGTTGTTTTTATTGATTGTTTATTGGTCTTCCTAGTGTTCATCGTGTCTTGTGGTAGAGTTTCCAGTTATGTCATATTTCCTTGATTGACTTGACCTGGTCATGATTGATGGACTTGGACTTGTCTTTAGTATGACCTAACCTGACTTGACCATTCTCGATTGGGATTATCTTGTATTGTACTACAATTGAGATATACTATAGACTGGGAGTATCTTGCATTGTACTACAGTCTATAGGATTTTACATAACCTTTATATTCCTTTAGGAGATGAGATTGGTACTAGGATTGACTATTCTCGATTGGGAGTATCTTATATTGTACTATAATCGAGGCATACTATAGATTGTGAGTATCTTGCATTGTACTACAGTCTATAGGAGTTATTCGATTGATTGTTAGCCAAGTCTAGTATTACATTTCCATATGACATGTTATTTCTTGGATGTTCTTCTAGTACTGTTCTTATCTTCCATGCATGTATTTACTGTCATATTAGTAGGCATGTTTTATGTATCTTGCTAGTCCCCTGAGGACCTGATGATCCTTCAGGTATTTGCTGAATGGCTGCATAGAGTAGATGGGTAGTTGATGATTGTGTCTGCAGAAATCAGGTATCAATAGTGGTACTTATTCATTCTTCCTTATTTATATTTTTTTCCATGACTTTCTGCTGATATAGCCTAGTTTTGTAAGCTCTGTTATTATTCTTGAGCTTGATCGAACATGTGTGGTACAGGGCGGCCGACTGTATTGCATATTGTTCATTCTTATTATGTTACTCTCTTAGTGGATTGAGATATAGTTTTGACTGGCCATGATTAGACCTATTATTATAGTCTAGACAGCTTATATGTATTCGAGTTGGGCTGGAGTCCACTTGATATGTAGCTGGTTTGCGCACGCACTCGCATCCTGAAAAACGGGTGCATGTCATGACAGTTTGCGAGATATCTCTCGAAAATGTTCTCAATACACATGACGCGCGATATAATGGACAATACTCACACTCGATTGTCTATTGCCAAGATGCAAATAGATTACACATATAACAAGTTAAATCTACGGTGTCAATAAAGAACATGCATTCAATCTCAATCTAGAAGTCAATCAGACATTCAAATCTCAATCTAGAAGTCAATTGAGAAATCAGTACAAGAGTGCGCTACTACAAGCCACTATCTAGAATCTGGACATGTACGGTAATCATGAGTACACCATGACAGGCTACTATCAATCAATGTACGGCTAGACAATAAATGTACTAGGCAATAAAATCTGGAAAGACATGGCAATACATATCATGGCATATGAGAAGAGATCAATAGGAAAACATATCATGGCATGTCAGAAAATCAAATAGGAAACTATATCATGGTATGTAAGAAGAAATCAATAAAGATAAGTACATAACATAATCATATATTTGTGTCAAGTATATATAAGGTGTACAATTATTCCCTAACTATACAAGGTCATCTAATCATGTTAAGAGTTCATTACAATCGAAGAAAATACCAGAAACGGACAAAAACGGACAGAAACGGGCAAAAAACAGACAAAAATAGCCTAACGGATCATCCGGCAGATTACTGCGGATTACCTACGAATTTTTCGAAGTGTCACAGCAAGTTTTTTGGAGCAAGTTCGGATTTTCCGAAGTGTCACAGAAAGTTGATTTTTGAAAACTGAAAACTTGTTTCGGCTATAAAAACGTCGTTTTAAATCGGAATTCGAATTTTCAAAAGTCAAAATTGCATATAATTGAATTTCCTACAACATAGAATCATTAGATTTTATTGATCTTAAAAATTGAAATATGAATACCTCAAAATACTCAAAAATATTATCTACAAACTCAGATCTACGCAATACCATCGATCAAAACTAAAAGTGCTACGTACTAAAGATGTTAAAAATTTAGAGAAGCATATTATAGAACAATAAAACTTTAATTTCTATAGGAAACCAAAAATACAATATGGTCATATCACTTTGGAGCAAGATGTACTTGCCTAGGTTTTAGCAACCAACCATAATATTCCACTCCACCACCAAGAGGGGTTCTGAAACCACACTCTAGGCCTCAAGGCCAAGCTTTCCTAAGCTTGAGGAAGAGGAAGGAGAGTGAAGAGGAAATGAAGAAGGAATGAAAAGAGAGAGGAGAGAGAAAGTGAGAGGGTATATATAGCAGGGGTGAATTAATCGTGACCGTTGGATCGTGATCCATGTCACAATCTAAGTCAATCTTGGCCATCCAAAAAAAACTAAGTATCCATTGGATAATAGGGTGCATCTACACTATTTAAAAAAATATCTAAACACTATTCATTAAAATATCTAAAATACTATTCACAAAATATTGAAAATACTATTCACGAAAATATCTAAAATAAAAAATATCTAAAACATGGAAAACCTGTCCAGACGGTATGCCGTCGGTATACACCGGTACACCGTCGGTATGTCGGTCAAGAAGAAAATCTACAATTTTGGAAAATTTTAAAGCATTCCAAAAACCAAAAAAATATAAAATACAATACAAAATATGTATTTATATATAAATACCGATACTGTGAGAC
This sequence comes from Iris pallida, assembly GCA_029216955.1. Classification (NCBI taxonomy): domain Eukaryota; kingdom Viridiplantae; phylum Streptophyta; class Magnoliopsida; order Asparagales; family Iridaceae; genus Iris; species Iris pallida. Next base: position 3,101,684 of record JANAVB010043420.1, on the reverse strand, counting down.
GAGTCTCACAACTCTCCACAACTTAGAAAAATTCCATCATCGAATTTTCCTAAAGTCGGTCGAACAAAAATACACATGCTAAAACAATATAAAATCATCATCGAAAGAAAATATCCCGTGTACAAGTGATATTTGAGATACAGAATTTTAATACAGAAAATAATAAATACATACATATATAATATAAAATAAAGAAAACTAGGAGGCATATGGAATAATATGCCCCTGAGTCATTTGAGTAGGGATTCGTCCTCGCTTGCCTATGCTGACTCACAAAGTAGACAGGGGTCAAGCCTCGAAGTAAGTCGGTATCAACAACTCAATCGAGAATATGACTCCGATCCAGGACGCACCTTCGTAGTCGGGATACATGATGGATATCACATATCACGAGATATGAAGGCAGAAGAGTGGTACGAGAAACTCGCCTTCATTCGTCGAATAAGTCGAGGCGACCATTGCACTCCGGGTATAAGTTGAATACAAGGCCGTCGACGAAACCCAAGAAAAAGAATGACTGAAAGAACACCTGAGAGGCTTACCAACAATCTGACTGCCCTCAGCCAACATCTGCTATATGATGAAAAACTCTTTCTACCCATGCATTGGGGCTACTACTCCGACCTTCTGCTGATTTTACCTGACTTACTGGACCTAAGCAAACTGTGTCAAATGCTGACATTGAAACTGCTGAGACCATGTCGGAAGGAGATACTGAACATAGAATCGGGCTGACTTTGTTGGCTGAACTGATTGGAGTGGAGTGAACTGAGCTACCAACAGATGCTGAGATGGTACTGGTACCTGACTCTGTGGAGGCGGGATCTGATACCGACATACTGCATGAATCATGGAAGAAGACGGAGCAATAAAATCCTCGAAAGAAATAGATAATAAGATGGGGTGTCCCTGAAGGATAAGGACACGTGACATCAATAATGGATAGGAATAGAGCAAGGATATGCCAAGCATGATTACAGTTCAAGGAAAACGAGAAATACGATAAGCAAGGTGAAATCAAATGAAGACAAATATAGGATTAAGATTCTAACAAGATGAATCCCCCACAAGTCTGAAGACAGACCTGCATGGGCCACCAAAAAATCTTGTCACACCCAGAACCAGAATACTAGAGAACGGGGGCGAAACAAAGCCAACTACGTATATTAGAGTACGCTAGTACCCCAATATGCGATCAAAGCTGTCTAGAAGCCATGTGGGTGGACTCTAGCATGCCACTGATGACTCCTATGGTCGAACAAAACCTATCTCAATCCAATCAACAAAAGAAGCAATAAAGAGTAAATCACATATGAGATGGGTAAGGCGTCCCAAACACAAATACATACATAATCATGAGAGTTGACATAATAAAAAGATACATCAACTGAGTATACCGAAGATACATAAATGTACAACTAGCCATGGTCCAGAATATACATCTACGCCGTACGAAGACGGAGGGAACAAAACCCAGATACAAGGACTAATACATGTCCTTGGCTAAATACCACCAAATAAAAGTACAACAATGGAGTGGGCGATAAGGTAACCCACTCGCCAATCCATGTCGGTCCTCTGAGTGCGGACCATCCAGAGAAGAAGACGGTAGATCCTCGGAATGAAATACGAAACCTGGTCAAGCAAAACCAGTGGGGTCAGACCCCAAATAGCAAGTACCATAAGAAAAACTCGAGGTGAATGACAAAGCCCAACAACAACACAACAACACAATGCCATAAATAAATAAATACGGGTCGAACCAGTACGATACCAATGCACGTATCTCGAGAATAGAAATGACTGAATGAAAATACTGAACAAGGACTTAGGAACTACTCGAAGTTGGAGCCACAACCCTTAAACCAAACAAGAACTGGGGTTGCAAAACATTTTTCGAGCAGAACTTAGCCTCTGGCCACTCACTGACACAAAGAACATATAAAGTAACGCACAACCAAAAGTGCACAGCCAATTATTGCCTACGGCTTGCTATCATTAACTAACTAGGGTTGTCACAAACCTAATTACTAGAATACAAGTTGAGGAACTTCACTACCACCTACGCTGTAGTAACTTGGGTGCCCAAGGGGGCGACGACAGTAGAAAGAAAAGAAATACAACCAATCAATAATCTCGATCAGTAGTAGATAAATATCTACTCAATCAGTAGAGGTCAGGGGCCCACGCCAATCGGGGTTATCCCTGCCACTGTGGGGGCCCATAGCGACCCGAGTTGCAGTAGCAAGAAGTGTCCTCCCCTCCCAATGATCTATATGAGTTTACTAGTCAATTACCTATAAGATCCATTTTCAATTCTCAAGTCGTAGACACTCAAGAATCGTCCTATAATGACGATCCATGGGTACAAGTCATTTGCGAGATATCTCTTACAAATGTTCTCAATACACATTACGCGCGATACAATGGACAATACTCACATTCGATTGTCCATTGCCAAGATGCAAATAAATTAGACATATAACAAGTTAAATCCACAGTGTCAATAAAGAATATGCATTCAATCTCAATCCAGAAGTCAATCAGACATTCAAATCTCAATTTAGAAGTTAATCAGGAAATTAGTACATGAGTGCGCTACTACGAGCCACTATCTAGAATCTGGACATGTACAATAATAATGAGTACGCCATGACCGGCTACTATCGATCAATGTACGATTAGACAATAAATGTACTGGACAATAAAATCTGGAAAGGCATGGTAATACATACCATGGCATGTGAGAAGAGATCAATAGGAAAACATATCATGGCATGTCAGAAAATCAAATAGAAAACTATAACTTGGTATATAAGAAGAAATTAATAAAGATAAGTACATGACATAAAACAGTTTATGAACATATATTAGTGTCAAGTGTATATAGGGTGCACAATCATTCTCTAACTATACAAGGTCATCTAATCATGTTAAGAGTTCATTACAGTCGAAAAAAATAATATAAAAACGGACAAAAACGGGCAAAAATAGACTAACCAGATCATCCGACAGATTACTGCAGATTATCTACGAATTTTTCGAAGTGTCACAGCAAGTTTTGTGGAGCAAGTTCGGATTTTTCGAATAGTCACAAAAACTTTATTTTTGAAAACTCAAAACTTGTTTCGGACATAAAAACTTCATTTTAAATCGGAATTCGGATTTTCAAAAGTCAAAATTGCATAGAATTGAATTTCCTACAACATAAAATCATTATATTTTACTGATCTTGAAAATTGAAAGATGAATACCTCAAAATACTCAAAAATATTATCTACAAACTCAGATCTACGCAATACCATCGATCAAAACTAAAAGTGCTACGTACTAAAGATGTTAACAATTTAGAGAAGCATATTATAGAACAATAAAACTTTAATTTCTATAGAAAACCAAAAATACAACATGGTCATATCACTTTTGAGCAACATGTACTTGCTTAGGTTTTAGCAACCAACCCTAATATTCTACTCCACCACCAAGATGGATTCCGAAACCACACTCTAGGCCTCAAGGCCAAGCTTTCCTAAGCTTGAGAAAGAGAAAGGGAGAGTGAAGAAGAAATGAAGAAGGAATGAAAAGAGAGATGAGAGAGAAAGTGAGAGGGTATATATAGAAGGTGTGAATTAATCGTGACCGTTGGATCTTGATCCATGTCACAATCTAAGTCAATCTTGGCCATCCAAAGAAAACCAAGTATCCATTGGATAATAGGGTGCATCTACACTATTCACGAAAATATCTAAATACTATTCATTAAAATATCCAAAACATTATTTACAAAATATCAAAAATACTATTCACAAAAATATCTGAAAACAAAAATATCTAAAATGTGGAAAACCTGTCCAGATGGTATGCCGTCGGTATAGACTAGTACACCATCGGTATGCCGACCAAGAAGAAAATCTACAATTTTGAATTTTTTTAAAGGATTACAAAAACCAAGAAATTACGAAATATAATACAAAATATGTATCCATATATAAATACCGATACTATGAGACGAGTCTCACACTTACTCACATAGTTAGTATAGATTCTTGACTCTTGTACATGGTATAACTCGCTCACTCTTCTTGCTCTTGTTTACAGTTTTACCGTGCCATGCTACTTTCATGTACACTTTACTTATTCTCGTATATTCTCTCTATTTACTGTCACATAGTCTTTATCATTTACTGGGAACTATTGTTAGTGATGTGCTCGTTCTAATCCTGTCTGGATAACTATTTTTAGGTAATGTTACGCCCCACACTCTGGACTTTATGATGACATATCTCGACGTTCTCTTAGATAGTGAGTTGACCTCTTGAGAGCTCTAGGCCATATTCTTTTCTAGATTTATGTCTTGTTCATCGGATATGTCTCCGATACATTTCTTGACATGTATGATTATTTATTAGATTCTATTGTTGTCTTTTTTTCATATCTTCCTTAGCTGTATGTGATTTGAGTACATGATGTTTTAGTGGATCATAGAACTATTCAGATATATTGTTGGGTACTTGACAGCATACTATCGTTGATACTATGGCGTAGACTGGACGTGGCCCACGTACTCGTGTCCGAATATCCGGATACAGGTCGTGACACATTTTTATGGTGGCCCATGCAGGTTTGTCTTCGTAACTCGCACAAAGTTATGGTAGTACTTAGGCTTAGCCGTACTACTGCGAGCCTGCCTTAGGATTGGGATTTTTATAGTCATAGAATATTTTAGAAGATTTGGTACTCAATCACATATTAGGATCTCTTGATAGATTCCAGGGATGACCCTTGAGAATCTTATTCTGAAACTCTGTTGAGTCTATTTTCACTTGCTTTTGCTCATCCTAACTTTTGAATATATGTCCGTTGTCGAACCCAATTCTTGTGTTGACATAGGGTATACGGTCTCTGGAAGGAACAAGGAAGTGGAAGTTGAACTTACAACCATTCGAGTAGAGAAGAGAAGAGGACTAACAAGACCTTATGAATGAGGGTTAAGAATTATTTAGGTTATATTCAAGGAACTTGAATTTTGACCAAGATATCATAATTGGGGCTTTAGGGTTGGTTGAAATAGGTTTGAGAAATAAACGGGAAGCCACAAAGGAAACTCAGAGAAAACAAAACAAGAATTGCATGAACAAGCTGAAAATTACCTATGAATGTATTATAATTTTAGACAAATAGGAGGATAGTATTGTATGGATTTATGACAAAAAATTATTAAGGAGGAGTTCTATATAATTTTTATAGTGGTAAGAGCCACTTAGAGATATATTAAATAGTCTTTCTTGCTTGAATAGCCAAGAAAGTGGCATTAGATACAAATATTCTACAAGAAAGGATTTCCAAAAAAAATATATATATAAGGAATGGTTGAGACAAAAATGGTAGAAGGGTTGGCATAGATTTATAGGAGTGATGACTGAGAATTAGATTAGGGATACTTAAGAGTTATAATTTAGTTGGAGGGTTTTGTAATGTCCCGCTCCGCACGGTGCATTACGCTGAAGCGTTGACTCAAAGAGTCGCGATGACCGAAAGAAATGTATCTATGCGAATCGATACGAGAGTAACGTTGTCCCGAGCAACGCATCGAACTAAGTCGATGCGAAGAGTTGCCTTGTCCAAAAAGAATGCATCGAGTGAATCGATGCGAAGCGCCGCGTTGCCCCGAAGGATGAGTGCGTTGAATCGGCTCGAAGATTCTAAGAAATCGAATTGACCAAGGCGCAAGTCCGAATCGATGCAAGTATTGATTTTAGTTGGTTTCATGTGCAGGCTATATGTTTACACGAAAATATTAGAGGTCCACATTTCGCCTATTTTGCGACGGGTCCGCGAAACCAAATCGTCGCCTTGCGACGGGCTGGGACTTGGGCACGGTAAGCCAAATCGGACGTATAATTCAATGAAGCACGAAGTACTCGAATGGCTAAGTCAAAGAGTGGCCGTGCAACGAAGTTATGAGATCGAGCCGCATCGGCTCGGCGAAACGATAAGGCGTATCGACTCAAGGTTGGAGGATTGACTCTTCTTTTTACTCCTTTATGCGATAAGTCAAAATATATCATTGTATGCTAAGTTAACCTATCCATGCCATGGTCGTGGTCCGATCGGAAGATAAATCATAGCGTGAGTTGAACACTAAGTTAGAACAATTGAAATGAAACGTGCATCAAATGCACGAGTCGCTATGGAACATTGGATATCGCGAAGGCGAGCACCTCGGTGTGCAAGCCGCAAGAACATGGGATAATTGTACTCGGCGAGTGCCTTAGTGCACGAGCCATTCCGTGCCTTCGCGCACGAGTTAGAAAGACTAAAACATAGAAAGACAATAGGCGAGCGCCCTAGCGCGCTAGCCCCGAACATTGAACACTAAGTTATAGAACATGGAAATACGGCTTCGATGCGTGCACCAAGTGTACGACGCGTGAGAAAAGATAATAATGTGTCGAAACGTGACTACGTGCACAAGATCATAAAAGATGGCTTCGTTGCGAAAGAATACAGTTATGGCAGGAATGTGGCAGAACTGTCGGAAATGACATGATGCCTCGAAAGATGTTCGGGACCTTCGGGTCGTTCGGTTGACGAACATTGAGTTGAGGCATGATGCCATCGAACATTGAAACGAAGTATGAAACGTAAGAACATAGAAAGTTAACGGAAGAAATACGGGATGATAAAGTCCGAGTCTCGGACTCAAGACTATGCTTGGTTGTTTGAATAACAAGGGCGTTGCATGGTCGAATGGAATGGACGAGAGATAATTGAGATATCTTTCATACACAGAATATTCCCTCCAAACGGGTACACCGGGGCACCGAGACCGTTCGGCCTAGGAGGGATATAATCTTTGATAGGTGCACATCTATAAAATGTTCGATTAGCACCCGGTTACAGATGCAAGAAGCTGCAAATGATGGTATGTAGTGGTAAGTTTCGGTTGTTTGGGACAGCAACCCAACCCGTGAAATGTCGGGCTACCCAAATTCGAGAAAAGAATGAGAGAAAAAAAAGTAAGGAACTCCTTTAGTCCATTCCGGCGTGGATACGCCAAGACCGTCATATAGCTAAGGAATGATGGGTTGAAAGTGTAGGCACGTATGTGTCCCGCACACGTAGATCCTGCTTAGAGATGCACTTATAACATGACAGGGAATGAATGGGGCGTATTCACCTTGTATCGGTGCAAGGGCGAGTGCGTCGACTTGGTAAGAAGTCGCGCCACGAAACAAACACGAGATTGTTTGCCTGCTTGCCTATTTAATTCGAATAACATGCTTGCCATGATAACATGCTTTACGCTTTTGAATACCATGAAATCGACCCTAAGGAGAATATAGAAAGATCATAAGCTAAGTTGCATGATTCAACATAAATACTATAATGTCGGTTTAGAAAGAAGATCTTTACATCAGTACATGCGAGGACGAACGTACTGATCTTCCACCAGCTTTCATGCAGGGTGCAGGGAATGGATTGCTCGCGGCAAAGCGTCGCTTGAACGCATTGAGGCTTAGAATGCCGAAGCGTATTGAAGCGTGCGATCGCATGGACGCTCGGACTTGCAACAGGATTGATGCGGTCGGGGTATAGAAGGCATGATGTATGGAACGGTGAAATCCTTTATGGACAAGAGAGAACCTGAGTGTTGTAGCCAATCTGGCATATATCATTGGGCTATCGAAAGCCTTTGTAATCTCAGTTTTGAATATCAAATAAAGAGAATTATTTCGAATACTCTGTTTTCCTTTCGTTGTTAATATCAATGCAAAAGATAACCATTTAAGAACTTGTCATCTTGTCTTGCACGAGCTCAACTCCAGGCTCGTGCGGCATCACGCCCCCTGCTAGGACGATGATTCGGGTGATTTCGGGTCGGGGCGTGACAAATTGGTATCAGAGCTCTAGGCTCAATTTTCTCTGGACGCTCGCTTCTTTACAATTCTAAAAGTTGCCCACCACCACTTAAATTCACTCTTGACTCTACTCGATGACATACTGGATTCTCCATACAATAAGTCTAATACTAATCGTGTAATTTTGCTGCATGTGTTTTGGAAATTACATGATATTTGCTAAGAAAGTCGTGAAGGGTTTATTGAATTAAGTTCAACGAGCCGTAAAATGTTAGTTGCCGCAAGTGCAACAAATTGTGAAATGCGATTTGAGATATTGTTACAATGTAACATGTTGAATGAGAAATAAAACGATGCACGAAGTGCTATCGGTGGTGAATATTGGTTGCACCAATGCGAAAACTAAATATTGTGCTGCAATGAAAGTGATAAGTCAATATCGAATGTGTTGAACGGATTTGAGCATTGACTTTGAAAGTCGGGAATAAATCATGGCACAATGTGCAACGCGTATCGAAGGTAAATTGTTGCACGTGGTGCAACGCAAATCAAAGTAATCGTTGCACAGAGTACAAGGGAGATCGAAAAATAAATCATTGTACGAGATGCAAAGGAAAGAACTAAAAATTGTAAAACGATAGAATGAATCGTTCGGTTGCACATCGAACTTATGTTGGCAAATAAAAACATTGGCTGAGTTGTGTCAGATTTGATTGAATCAAAGTTACGGTTGTGATCAAGCCTGAGGGGGATAACATCTCAATGTAGGGATCCATATAGTACCAATCCGTGATAATATCGTGACAGCATCAAATAAGGTAAACTAGAGCAGAAATATAATTCTAAGCAAGTTATGAAATGATCAGAGAATGTACTCGCCTGGTATCTGAATGTCTGAAGCAAATGTACTGTCCGAGATGAGGTACCTGACTCCTAGTTAGAGCAACACAAGTCAAGATGTATACAGGGGATGATAATTGAAATCTACAATGCATCTGCATGCTGTCTAGGTCAAACTAGACCAAAGTCAACACTTGGTCAACTCCAGTCAACTACACTAGTCAAACTAGGTCAACTAGGCCACTCCTAAGTCAAACAAGTCTCACTAGGCCTAATTAGTCTATTCTAGCAAGCCCACATCAAATCTAGACTATACAAGCCAACTATACCCTATACTGGCATTCAAGCCACATCCATAGGCTATGAGCCCTAGGCTATAGGCTATATTACCTATAAACCAAACCACAAATCACATATACACACATCAATATATATATCTAATATAAATTAGTACACACATATAATATATAGGCTACCTATAGTGCATCACACACACACACACACACACACACACACACACACACACACACACACACACACACACACACATATATATATATATATATATATATATATATATATATATATATATATATATATATATATATATATATATATAATGCTTCCTCTTCCTCCTGCTGAATTCCCCTCCCCTTCCTCTCTGGGAAGCCCCTAGGGCTCTCCCTCCCCCGCCCTCCACCGGTAGTTAGTGCTCGCCTATGGCCAAGCCTTGGCCGGCAGAGTGCGTGGAGCTGATCCGTTACCTCTACGCCTCTTTCCCTCCCTCTCCCTCCGATCCTCCTCCCTGCTCCCCCTCCGCTCCCCCTCTCCCCCTCCACCCTCTGTCCCCCTCGCAGGTGTCTGTCCCTCCCGCCGTCATCCCATGTCCTACCCCCCTCCACTCCGCGGGTCCGAGCCCGTCCTCAAACCCCCCACCGCCCTCCAGCTCCCATCCCCCCCCGCGCGGGTCTCTCGGGGTCCGCGCCCACACGCAGTCCCCCCTACCCATCCGTCTCCACCCACCCTCTTACCCCCTCCCCCTGCGTGGCTTGGTTCGTTCGGAGTCTCCGGCCTTTCGGGGGACTCTCCCACCTGCAGTGCAGGCTCGGGAGACCCTCCCGCTCTTCCGCCTTCCCCAACTTCGTTTCGAATTTCGAACGAAGTTCCCAGCTCTCGGGAGGTCCACCCGCCTGCAGTGCAGGACAGGGAACCGCTCCTTTTCGGTATCACGTGGGTGGATCAATTCCCGTATCTAATGTGACAGGCCACCATAATTATTTCTCAAACCCATGTGACCCCTCCACGCCAGCTTCTTTCCCGGGTGGGGCCCACCATTTCCATGGTTCTTTTGATCCCAGCAAGTATTTCTCGGGCGGGGCCCCCAATGCCCTTCAGCTCAACGTGAGAGACCCTCCTAGTGCCCCCCTTGCACAAGTCCCCAGGCCAGAGGTCTTCCGCCAGCAAGAGCGTCATAGTGCTTTTTACGCTCAGGGTATTACGCCTTCGTCAGCGTATTCCCTCTCTTGTGACCCTCCTACGTCAGCTTCTTTCTCCGGTGGGGCCCACCAGTTCCATGGTTCTTTTGCTCCCAGCCAGCATTCCTCGGACGGGGCCCCCTATGCCCTTCAGCACTACGCGAGTGACCCTATTAGTGCTCCCCTTGCACAGGTCCCCAGGCCAGAGTATTCTCGTCAGCACGAGCTTCATGGTGCTTTTTACGCTCAGGGTATTACGCCTTCGTTAGCGTATTCCCTCACTTTTTCCCCTCCTATGGGGCCCACTCAGATTCCAGTTCCTCTTCTTTATGCTCCTCCCGCCGGGCCCACTCAGGTCCCATCTCACTCCCTTTACGCTGCGGCTAGCGCGTACCCTCCCCTTTACGCTCCGGATAGCGCGCTCCCTCCTCATGTTGTTCCCCTCTTGGCTGGGGGACCCACTCCCAATCCTCGTTCCCCCCCAATCATTGATCAGCGCCCTCTCCACGTCCTCCCTCCCGCCGCACCCCCCTTCACTCAATTCCCACATCCTCGCCAACCATGTACCCGCCCCTTCCTCTTTCCCTCCCCTTCCCACCCCGGCCCTCACCCCACCCCTCCATTCCTCCAATCTCAGAGCCAGCTCCTCCCCGGCTGGCCACTCCTCGGTTGTCCCTCCCGTGGACGCGTGGACCGCTTCTCCCACTGTCGCCATTGATCAATAAGTGGCGCTACCCCCTTTGGCCCCCCTTTCCTCGGCTGGTTTTGCCTCGACCCCGTCTCCGGCCCCTCCCTCCAGTCCCGCCGTCCTTCGCAGACAAGCTGCGTTCGGACCTAGCGGCAGCCAAGACTCCCATCATCCCCGACATCATTCTCTCAGACATCGAGTATTCCCAGGAATCTTCGGTGCCCTCGATCTCTTTCTCGGACCAGGAGATGTCCTCACTTTCGAACTCATTCCCCCACACATTCATCCTAAAATTCTCTTTCGGTTGCCCCAAGTTTTCTCGGGTGCAGGAGATGGTAGCTGGCTGGAGACTCTCAGCGGATTACCGAGTAGCCCTCCTTGATCCCAAACACATCCTCCTTCACCTCTCTTCCGAATAAGATCATAAGACCGTCTGGTCCAAAGGCACGTGCAAGATTGACACCTTCCAGATGAAGATCGTTAAGTGGTCAGCTAACTTTAGCACGAAAGTGGACTCCGCGACCGTTGCTGCCTGGATCACTCTGCCTAACCTTCCCCTCATCTGCTTCGTCCCAGCGGCTCTCAGGCACATTGCCAACTCCTTCGGCTCGTATCTGGCCTCAGCACCTGAGACCAGCAACCTCACCAAAGCCCACTATGCCAAAATATGTGTGGAACTCGACCTCACCACCGAACCACCAAACTTCATCAACATCGAACTGGGCAACCGGACCCACACCCAACAAATCCTCTACAACAACCATATCATGTTCTGTAACCACTATCACTTAAGAGGTCACATCCCAAAGCACTGCCACCGCCTCCACCCAGAACTAAAGAAAAAAACAACCCAGAAAGTCAGTGAGCCAACCGAAGGGAGGACACCCTCCATCCTTCCCCGACCTAATACGCACACTCGATTCGACTCCGAGGACGCCTCGTCGGTCAGTAGTGCATCTCCCTGCAAAGCACTGATTCCTCACAGCACCCAAGCCCTCACCATTTTCAATCAGTTTGACGCCCTCGACACCGAGGAAGCGGAAGACTCAGTAGATACAGCCATCCCTGACCGTGAGCTCACCGAAATTCACACTATTCCGGAAGGCGTCGAACAGTACTCCGACGGGACCGAAGCTAATCAACTTCTCAACATCGAAGACTCAGTGGTTGAGACACTAGCTATTCTAGGTCCCGACCTAGTTCAGAGAGGCCTCCAAGTTCAAGTCGCTAGCTTTACTCTTCAATATTCCAATCTCCTGAAAGGGAATACCAGTGACTCCAAAATCATCCCTCCAAAACATCCATTGTTGACTCAGCAGGAGAATCGGTCAGTCAGCAAACAGACAAGAAGGAGCTAACACACAATCACACCTCCCCCCTACTGAGGCAGGACCTTCAACCTCGAGAAAGGCCAAAGCCAACCAAGGACCAACAGAAATGGGAACCATCCTAACCAGATCCGCCTCCAAGCGGAACAAAAACTCCTCCAACAACTCCCTTAATGCTTAACATCCTATCCTGGAACGTTCGTGGTCTGGCGAATAAACCGACGATAAGGAGAATAACCAATCTGCAGAAAATCCACAAAATTGACATCCTCGTCATTATCGAACCCAAGATCCCCTCCAAAAGATTAAAGTACATCCAACTGCAGCTAGGTCTTCCCGTGGCCATAGCCGACAGCCACGATATTTGGATCCTCGCCACGAAGGACGTCCAACTTGGAGCCATCCAGGACTCCCGGCAGGCCCTCTCATGCTAGTTTCATCACCCTAAACTCCCCGACCGCGCTATCCTCTATGCAGTCCACGGCAGCTGCGAAGTTACGGAGAGAAAATAACTCTGGAATGACCTCCTCGACATTCATTACCTTCATTCTAATTCTCCATGGATTTGTATCGAGGATTTTAATGCGATCACCTGCAGCGCTGAGAAATCTGAAGGCCGCCCACCCCCCGTCTCGGCCATGTTAGACTTCAACAACTTCATCTTCGATGCCCACTTAACCCCTACCCAGTTCAATGGCAATGCATTCACCTGGTGCAACATGCAAGAAGGCGACAGTCGTCAATACTCTAGGCTCGACAGAGCCCTCATGAATGCCATCTGGCATGATATGGGGATTACCACTAATCTATCCCACCTCAACTCTACTGAATCCGACCACAACCCCCTGCTGCTAGAGATCAAAAACAATATTTTTTCACCCAGGAAGAAATTCCAATTCTTCGACTTCTGGACAGGGCACCCGCAGTTTCTGGGCATCGTTGCGGAGAATTGGAACAGTGAGGACTCCCCCAACCCTCTTGTCCGGGTGAGCAACAAGCTTAAGGCCACCAGGATAGCTCTGTCCACTTGGAGCAAGCTCGCCTACGGGGACATCTTTCAGGCCGTTCGTGTCGCCGAGACGACGTTACCCGCGCCGAAGCCCTCGTCGTCACGGACCGATCGCCTGTGGCTAGAAGAGCTCTCAACCTTACCAAGGCTATGCTCAAATTCAGGATCAAAGTGGAGACCGACTTCTGGAAGCAGAAAGCAAGATTGAAATGGGACAGCGAGGGGGACAAAAACTCGTAGTATTTTCATGCCTGCGTTAATGGGCACAAACAGAAGCTCTCGATCCACAGGACCACCGATGATAACGGAAATATCATTACTGACCAAAAGAGCATCCGAGAAGCAGCTACGGAATTCTATTCCAAACTATTCTCCAAAGATACCGTTCACAAAGATAGATTATTCCTTGACCAAATCCCCCTCCTCATCAGTGACACAGACAACGTCCAGTTGATCCATGCTCCCTCAGCTCAGGAAGTTAAAGATGCAGTGTGGACCCTGAACGAACATAGCACGCCAAGCCCGGACGGGTTCTCGGGAGTACTTTTCCGTACTAGCTGGGATATCATCAAGCAAGACATAACCGAAGCGGCGATCGCCTTCTTCGAAGGAGCTACTTACCCAAAGGCCATCTCGAGCGCCAACCTGATCCTCATCCCTAAAAAAGACAACCCGGAGACATTCCGTGACTTTCGGCCCATTAGTCTTTATAATTTCACCAACAAGATCATATTCAAGGTTATTGCTACTAGAATGGCTGGTCTCCTCCCCAAGATCATTTCGGAGGAGCAGAGCGGGTTTGTCCGCGGTAGGAATATCCAGGATAATATTATGCTGGCCCAGGAATTAATCACCTGCATTAAGTTCCCGGTGAGGGGTGGCAACATCGCCGTTAAAATTGACATAGAGAAAGCGTATGACAGACTTGACTGGCAATTCATGATCTGGGTCTTCAGAGCGTTCGGATTCTCGGAAACTTGGACCAATATCGTCTGGAGATCCATTAGCAACTCGTGGTTTTCCACGATTATCAATGGCCACGCAGAGGGATTTTTTAAATCCTAATGAGGGGTGAGACAGGGCGACCCCCTATCCTCCATTGTTTTCATCATTGCTGCTGATGCGCTGAGTAGGAACCTTAACAATATGGTCAACACCCCTAACTTCCAGCACTATCATACAGCCAGTAGCTGCCCTATCATCACCCACTTGGCCTTCGCTGACGACTTACTCATCTTCTCTTCCGGGGACGAAGGAGCGGTGGAGGTGGTTCACAACACCCTAATGAGGTACTCCAGATGCTCCGGCCAGAAGATCAATCACACCAAGAGCGTTATCTACGCCCACCACAATACCAACAGAGAGCACGCCAACAAACTCTCAACCTTAACCTCCTTTAAGGTTCCCAATCCCCCGTTCTCCTACCTCGGCTGCCCATTGGTGTACGGGAGGTATAAAGCCAGCATCTTCGAGGACCTGACCTCTAGAATCAGGAAGAAATTGGAAGGGTGGCATAACGCCACCATATCCTCAGGGGGCAAGATGATCCTCATCAACCACGTTCTTTCCTCCATCCCCATCCATACCCTGGCAGCGTGCTCACCGCCCATCAAGGTTCTCTCTTCGATCGAACAGATCTTTTGTAATTTCTTTTGGGGGCATAGCAATGGCCATGATAAGCACCACTGGGCTAGCTGGGAATCCATGGCTCATCCGACTGGCGAAGGGGGTCTGGGATTCACCAGACTCAACCACATAGTTAAAGCTTTCTCGATAAAACTTTGGTGGAACCTCCGTACGAGCAATAACTTATGGAGCAGGTTTCTAAAAGCTAGATACTTCAAGCACATCCACTCGTCGATGGCCATCTCCAACAGCAGATCCTCGGCGGCATGGCGTCGCATCCTGTGCGGTCGTGACCTGGCCGAGCCGGCG
Organism: Iris pallida; assembly: GCA_029216955.1. Taxonomy (NCBI): domain Eukaryota; kingdom Viridiplantae; phylum Streptophyta; class Magnoliopsida; order Asparagales; family Iridaceae; genus Iris; species Iris pallida. The sequence continues at coordinate 3,086,547 of JANAVB010043420.1, read as the reverse complement.
ATGAAACTCCTGCTGGGAGCAGGCAATTCGAACCCATTCCTTGAGCGATGGGTTGGAGACAACATGATCCCGTATCTTACTGAGGCCCCGAGAGATTGTAGGATCAGAGACCTGTGGAACCCCACCACCGACGACTGGAACTGGGAGCAGATTCACGTGTGGTCCGGTGACGACACGGCGAACAGCATCCGAGAGAGAGGGTTACGAATCAGCGAAGAGGCTGATGTGTTAAGATGGACCTTCGAGGGTTCGGGGGCATTCTCCGTGAGGTCAGCGAGTATCGCCATCCTTGGCGCCGGTCAGCCTCAACTCCCATATAGCCCGCTACTGGCAATCCTGCATCCCCAAGAAGTGGTCCTTCCTATTATGGAGAGTCATCAGACGGAAGCTGCCCACAGACGACATCCTCAACACCATCGGGTTTAGCCTAGCATCAGCTTGCTCTTGCTGTTCTGAGCGCCAGACGGAGTCCATCGATCACATTTTCCTGCAGGGGGAGCTGCCGGACAGGATTTGGACCACCCTTTACCAACTCTTCAGTATGGAGCAGGACGGCGGTCGCTTCCACGATCTTCTGGCCTCCTGGGGTTCCGCTTCCCATGGCCACCAGATCGTCGCAGCGGCAGCTACTTGGGTCATCTGGAAGAATCGCAACAAAGCGAGATACGAAGGTCACCCATACTCGGCGAACCAACTCTTTCGGGAAATTGCCCGACAATGTCGGAAGCGGAGCGCCCTGTGCTCCCACAGCTCTAGAGCTTTTTGGTCGGTGCTACCCCTGTAGCACCGGTTTTTGGTTTGCTTTCCCCCTCCTTCCTTCTTGTGGTTTACTTGTATAGGCTTCGGCATTTTGTGCCTTGTATACGGTCTGGTCTGCGGTCGTTGAACCGTCATTAATAAAAGGAGGGGTTTCGTTTAATATATATATATATATATATATATATATATATACATGTATATATGTATATACATTAAATATAGGAACTGAAAATCATGCATATACATAGAGGATAGAAAATGGCACATGTGCATTTGTGTTCATGTGTGTGTGTGTGTTGAGAGTACAAGAGGGTGTCAATGGGTGTTATGAGTGACATGAGTGTGTGTGTGATATCCTGAAAATAGGAAACAGTGAAGTAACATAGATATAGGAAAAACAGTGAATGGTATTAGGAAATGTGTAGTGTTAGGCAATGTGTGTGGAGTGCAATTAGGAAATAGGAAAAACAGTGAGCTAACATTGGTTCACATGACAGTCTACATGAAAACAGTGAAGGTAAAACCTAGAGTGTACCAAGGGAATTAGTGTAATACATGTGTGATCCTGGAATCAGTGATATAGGAAATCTGGAAACACATCAACAGTTCACATGTAAACTCAATCTCAGGTTTAAGGGAAGGAAATCAATGTTCAGCTTTGTGAGATGGATTGACAGTTTACATATGTGAAAACGAATTGACAGTAGAACTTCCCAAACCCATTTCGAAAACCATGCTCCTACATCAACAGTGTAACCTCAATGAACCAACAAACAATGTTAAGAATTAGCAAGGAAAGAAACATGAATCTCAGTTGATAAGGAATGAACATAAGACATTTATCAAACAGTAAAAAAATGACTCCTAGTTTGAAACTGGAATAAGTTGCAGTTCGAAGAGTGAATCATTTGACAGCTTATATATCCAATCAACCCCACATTCGAATCCATATATTCCAATACTTGATAACATCAAACCAATAGCTCCTCTTGACAGCCACTTACACGCACATATATGAATCAAATCAGTGAACTAACACAGAGCAATTGGATTAATCATGACAGTTCACATTCAAACAGTTTAGAAGGGAAGTGAAAATCATAGTTTAACAGGAAAATTAAGTTAAACCAGGAAAATAATTCTTAGAATTTGTTTAGAGACTGTGTATCAGTCCAACCAAATATCAAAATCCAATTATCAATGCAACCCAAGACTAATACACAAATCTAAACTAGCATCATGTGATTGACTGAACATGGCAAAACAATTCAGAGTTTAGTTTGAAAACTGGGAATCGATTTATAGTTTAAAACACGGAATTAAATCAACTAATCAGTGAACTAACACAAATGCGTAAGAATTTAACATGGCAACTAAACATAAATTTCAGTTTACAGTGCTTGTGTATCAGTCAATCCTATATTGGAAAACCCCTTATTCATTGCTACCCTCAACCAAATCATGCAACCACTTTAACAGTAAGTTAATACATGTATATATGAATTTATCTAGTGATTTAGGTTATTAACAATCAAGACATAAATCAATCCTTAACAGATGCTAATACATGTGTGGCTAATTCTCAAGTTTATTTGCCCTGTGAAAAACTCAGAAATCAGTAAGAAATTCACAGTTTGTGTGTGTGTTTACATGGGTGTATCAGCCAATAAAATCTTAAAAGCCCAAATGCCAATTTAACAACTGAATTCCCACGCAATTCATAAACCCAACATGATAGGATTATCCCTGATATGTAGTTGTAAATCTACACTCGAATTAACATTTAAAAGCAATCGAACTAGGCATTAAGATTTCAGGAAACAAATCAGCATATTAGCAAGTATCCGAAAATTAGGATTTTCCCAAATTCGAATTAGAATATCAATCAAAATTCAGATCAACAGGTTGGTAAACATAACTCTACATGTGCACGTGTCATGGGTGTCCCAGTGTCCAAGGAATTGGACACATTTCGTGTCTAATCACAAACAATACACAGACACGAAACTGGGTACAGACAGTATCGTGCACGCGTGCACATCACTCGTGGACACGACACAGTGCACCACGTGTCACGTGCACCTACCTATGTGTTTGTCTAGGATAGGGCTAGGGGTCTAGCACCCTGCAAGAGGTCCACAACACGTGTGTGTGTGACACGACACGCGTATCAGTAGCCAAAAATCGGCTGAACTGATTCAGCGCGTGACCAGTGCACACACGAATGCGTATCCGACACGAGGACTCGTACAACTTGGAGAGCCTCATGTCAGTGTCTGCCCCTGTGATGCCCCAGAACCAGAATACTGGAGAGCGGGGGCGTACATAGCTAGCTACGTATATTGAAATGGAATCCACCTCGCTATACGGTCACGGCTGTCTAGATATATGAGGGTTTAACTACAAGCCAAAAGTCTCCTATTTTTATGAACAAGCCTATTGTCTCAATCTCAAGGAAGCAATAATAGTTACAAGATGTCAGAACACCAAATATATAATAGCAAGGCGTCCCATACATTATATATTGGATGATCATGAAGCTAGTCGTACAAAATGTCAAGACTAGAAAGAGTTTAGTCATACATGATCAACCCTAGGATTTGTTAATCATGTTACATCCCGTAGGCAGACAGTAAGTAAATAATGCATCGAGCTAACAGGTCCTCGTCGGCTAAACGCCTCAAAAGAATAATTTTACAATGTAGTGAGCGAATCAAAAGGAAAACCCACTCGTAGCCCGGGTTCCGTCTAGTTGTCACCATTGGGCTGGAAGTTCGGTAGATCTTCGGGAGCTGCTCCGAAATTTAGCCACACAAAACCAGCTGGGTCAAACCCCAGAAAGAGCAAGTGCCACAAAGGAGGCCACGAAATAAGAACGAAAGCCAGCATATCAGATCATAGGGAAAATAGAAGAAAAGTACCATTAATAAAGAGTACAACAGGACAATAAACGACTAGGGACGTGGAACCATTCCGGGAGCCAGGTTACAACCCTTAACCAAACAAGGACCGGGGTTGTACCCTTCGCCTGAATAGCACCTTGTCTCTACCCATTTATTGTTAAGATAAGTAAAACAAACATGCTCAGGAGAAACCAGGTACTGGGACTAGACGAGACTTAGACAGGGCTGGATACCATCCATTCACAAGCGGCCAAGCAAATACTACGGCTTACTACTTAACTAACTAGTGTTATCATATGCCTAATTACTAAACAAGATGCAAATAAAAAATTCCCAGTCCCAAGTCCTGCAGACTATCCAGTTATCCTTCCGCGGGTTGAGAGTATGGTTGGGTACATTGCCCGGAAGACAATGTACCCTTAGGTGACTTAGAGGGTGCAACACATGACAGTGTGCTGGAAATGTGCCCTACTCGTCGGCAGGCTACAAGTCCTTTTAAAGCGCCCAGATAACGAGATCGCCTGTGACTAGGAATTCTCCATGAACTATAGTTTGATCTAGTAATTAGCCTAATCCATATTCAGTGCGAATCCCTGACCGTGGTAACCAGGGAGTCACGTCCTAGACATGATGCAAGACAAGACAAGACAAGTGGATTGCACGAAGCAGCAAGAATGAACACCCACAGCGTCAGAGTTAATTATATGAGTCAAGTTCGCCATCACAACAGCATCAATTATCAAGTCAAGTTACAAGTCAGGAGTGCGCCGCCACGGGCCACTATCAAGTTATCCAGTTACCGAGATTAATTATGAATCACATGTTACAAGTTAAGAGCGCATCCCATCGGGTCACTACTAAGAAGATCAGAAAGTACTAGGATCGTAAATTACAGAAATTACGAAAACCGTACTAGACATAAGCAAAACATCTAAAACCGTGCCAGGTCGTGTTGGGTCAAGACAGTCGTGTTGTGTGGAACAAGATCTCAAAACTCCAATCAACAAAAGAGAAGCCAAGTCCAAGAAAAATAAAACCGAACCACCATGGGCAAGCAGATTGCGCTGGGGTTCCTGGGGATGGGTTGTGCTAGGGTCAGATTGCGCTAGGGGAATGAACTGTGTTGAGGTCGAGTTGCGCTAAGGTCGAGCCGCGCTGGGGTTCAAAGGCGCTGGGTCAAAGGGCGCTGGGGTTGGGTTGCGCTAGAGTCGAGCCGCGCTGGAGTTGAGTCGCGCTGGGGTTGGGTTGCGCTAGGGTCGGATTGCGCTAGGACTAAGCTGCGCTGGGAGTGAGCTGCGCAGGGGATCGGGTTGCGCTGAGGAGTGAGCGCGGTTCGCCAAAGGGTGCCGAGCGCGGGTCAGCCCAGCGCTAAAGAGCGCTGGCCGAAGAAGAGTTGGCACGGTTCAGCCCTGCGCTAATGAGCGCTGGCCGAGGTCTTCTTCTCCAACAGGGTGAGAAGAGAACCCAAGAACACCAAAATTCCAATTCTCATAACTTGGCCAAATCAAAACGAAATTTAGATTTTCAAAGTTCTAACTTGTGTAAAATTGAATTCTCTACCACATGGAAACCTCAAAACAAGCAAAAATCTAAGTTTAATAGATCAAAACCAAGAAAAATCCAAAAATGGTTAAAACTTAGATCTAGAAAAATGGAAACTCCAAATCACAAAATGCCAAGTTCTAATGTGGTTCACCATGGCCTAATCTAACTAATGGACAAATGAAATAGGGTTCCTATTTGGTGGCAAGGTGCACTTGCCTATGGAGGTTGGGTGTTGTGTGGAGGAAGGAAGAAGAAGATGGAGAAAATTAATGGAAGAGTAATGAGGAGAGAGAAAGTTAGGTGGGGTTTTAATTAGGGATGGTGTGTTGTGTTGAGGGTGGAGGTTAACTAAGGTAGTCCAATGCAACCCAAACCAAACCCTTCTCCACAAGAATAAAACTATGCCAGGTCCAAAAATCCAATTTACGAGAAAACCAAAATCCGTAAGTCGAGCCAAAATACAATTACAGGCCAAAATCCGAGAAAATAAAATACAGGTCTGAAATACATATAAGCCTAATCAAAATACATATTCTGAAATACGGGCATTACAACTCTACCCACCTTAAAAGAATTCCGTCCTCGGAATTTAAATCAAGATGCTTAGAGATGTAAGTGCCAGCTATACTATCCACAAATAAGCTACACTAAGCAAACAATCAAACAATCATACATGCAAGCAAGGGATGGAAAGCATAAGGCATAAGGAAGACATTATACCTTACGAGTCAAACAAGTCGGGATATCACGATCGGATGTCGTCCTCACGCTCCCACGTTGACTCACCTAGAGAGTGATGACCCCAAGCAACATGGACTAAGCTAATAGTCTTGTTCTTGAGTATCTTTTCTCTTCGGTCCAATATAGACACGGGCCTCTCCTCATACGAAAGGTTGGTACCAACAACCAATTCCGAATGGTCCAGGATAAGACTCGGGTCCGGGATGTACCGTCGTAATTGGGACACATGGAATACATCATGCACCTCACTTAGCGACGGCGGAAGAGCGAGACGATAGGATACATCTCCTACTCGCTCCAGGATATCGAACGGCCCTATATACCTAGGACTAAGCTTTCCCCGTAAGCCAAAGTGAATGACGTCGCGGTTAGGCGAGATCCTAAGGAATACATGGTCGCCGATAGCAAACTCTAAGGGACGTCGATGAGCATCGGCCTAATGGCGCTGACGATCTTGGGCCACTCGAAGACGATCTCTGATTCTTCTGACCATTTCAACTGTCTGGGCAATCATTTCTGGACCAAGCATCTGCCTCTCTCCAACATCATCCCAAGCTAACGGGGATCTGCACTTCCTACCATACAGTGCCTCGAACGGGGCCATCTGAATACTGGCCTGGAAACTATTGTTGTACGAAAATTCCACCAGGTGCAGGTGATCCTCCCATGAACCACCGAAGTCAAGGGTACAAGATCTCAACATAACTTCAAGAGTCTGGATTGTGCGTTCCGACTGGCCATCTGTCTGCGGATGATAAGATGAGCTAAACTGGAGGTGAGTTCCCAAACTCTCTTGCAGGCTACGCCAAAAGTGTGATGTGTATCTCGAATCCCTATCCGAGGTGATACTAACGGGCATACCGTGAAGCCTGACAATCTGCCTGAGGTACATCTCTGCTAGCTGAACCGTAGACTGTCTAACTCTGAACGGAAGAAACTAAGCCACTTTCGTGAGCCTGTCAACTATAACCCAAATAGCATCTCGACCAGCTGGGGATCTAGGCAATCCAGTCACAAAATCTATAGTCACATGCTCCCACTTCTATTCTGGAATCGGCAAGGGCTGAAGAAGTCCAGCGGGCCTCTGATGTTCAGCTTTAACCTGCTGGCAAACTAAACACCGAGAGACAAACCGGGCTATCTCCCTCTTTATGCCATTCCACCAGAAATGCTGACGAATGTCTCTATACATCTTCGTGCTACCAGGATGAATAGAATACTGTAAACTGTGAGCTTCTGCCATGACCTCCTGTCTGATATCTCCACTGGGTACACAAATACGAGTGCCGTGTCGAAGTGTACCATCTTCATGAATGCACAACTCTGGCCTTCTTCCTGCCTCACACTCTGCTCTGAGTCGCTGAAGTTTGGAATCTGCTGACTGCGCCCTCTGGATCCTCTCAACTATGCTGGACTGAACCTGTAGACTGGCCATCAACGCCACGTTGGTAGGAAGAACCACTTCAATTCCTTTCTTCTGAAGATCTGCCAATAACTCTGGTTGCGCGGTTAGAAAGTAAACTCCGGCTCTCCTGCTCAACGCATCTGCTACAACGTTGGCCTTTCCTGGATGATATTGCAAATCCACATTATAGTCCACCAGTAGCTCGAGCCATCTTCTCTGCCTCATGTTAAGGTCCTTCTGGGTAAAAACATACTTCAGGCTCTTGTGATCAGTAAATATCTCTACTCTATCTCCGTACAAGTAGTGCCGCCAAAGCTTAAGCGCAAACACTACTGCCGCCAGTTCCAAGTCGTGGGTCGGGTAATTCTTCTCATGATCACGAAGTTGACGCGATGCATAAGATATTACCTTCCTATGCTGCATCAAGACACACCCTAATCCTCTGCCTGAAGCGTCGTAATAAACTGCGAATCCTCCGGCCCCATCTGGAAGTGTGAGAATGGGAGCCGTTACCAAACCTCGCTTCAACTTCTCAAATGATTCCTGGCACTCTGCTGTCCATACGAACGGCACATCCTTGCGGGTCAACTGGGTCATCGGCGCTGAAATCATTACAAAATCTGAAACGAATCGCCGGTAGTAGCCGGCTAATCCAAAGAAGCTGCGAACCTCTGCCACTGAGCTAGGTACTGGCCATAACTCGATAGCCACAATCTTTTAGGGATCCACTTCCACTCCTCCTCGGGTAATGATGTGACCCAAGTACGAAATGCGATCGAGCCAGAACTCGCATTTACTGAACTTGGCGTACAACTGATGCTCTCTGAGCGTCTGAAGGACGATTCTGAGATGCTGCTCGTCCTCTGCTTCGCTCTTGCTGTAGACCAAGATGTCATCTAGAAACACGATCACGAACTAATCCAAGTAAGGCATGAAAATGCGATTCATGAGGTCCATGAATACGGCTGGTGCATTGGTTGCTCCGAAAGGCATAACAAGAAACTCCCAATGCCCATACCTTGATCTGAACGCTGTCTTCGGGATGTTCTGCTCTCTGACTCTGATCTGATGGTATCCTGATCGCAAGTCTATCTTCGAGAACACTAAAGCCCCCTTGAGTTGATCAAACAAGTCGTCTATCCTCGGGAGAGGGTATCTATTCTTGATTGTCATCGAGTTCAAGGTACGATAATCTACACATAGCCTGGACGTACCATCCTTCTTCTTCACAAGAAGCATCGGGGTTCCCCAAGGCGATCCACTTGCACGAATGAATCCCTTGGTCCTTAGATCTTCAATCATCTTGTACAAAATCTCTAACTCTGAAGGCGCCATCCTGTAGACTCGCTCTGATACTGGTGCCGTCCCGGTGATCAAGTCTATAGTGAACTCGATCTCTCTCTGGCGGCATCCCTGGAAGTTCTTCTAGGAAGACATCTGGAAACTTTTTAACTATCCGGGGTAACTGAACTGCTGCTACTGCCATCCGCAATACTGGGGGAGGTGGCTCCACTGCGCCTCTGGAAAATAAAAAATCTGGCTCGCCTGGAATGCTAAAAACAACCCTGCCAATATGGCAGTCTATCCTAGCATACTCGTTCCTCAACCAATCCATGCCTAGGACTACATCATAGTCTGCCATAGGAAACTCTATAAATCTAGCGGAGAACTCTCTACCGCTAACTACGATTCGACATGAGAAAAACACTCGATCTACTCCCACAAGACCATTACCAGTAAGTATATTGAGTCTCACTGATAATGACTCGGGCTCCAATCCTATCCGTGTTACGAATCGTGCAGACATGAATGAATGCGATGCACCAGAAACAAATAATACCGATGTTAGAGAGGAGTTGACGAGAATAGTACCTGCCACTACCTCACCTGGTGCAACCTCTTCTTCTATAGTCATCACCATTGCCTGACCTTGTCCTCTGGCTGCGGGTCCCCTCTGCTAAAAACCTCTCTGCCTACTCTGCACTTGAGCCTGGGTGTACTGCTGCTGGTTCTGCTGCTGAAATGCCTGGGCCTGAGGCAACAATGGCCTCGGGTACTGCTGCTGCTGCATAGGTGCTGGTCCCCTAACCGACGGACTGGTTAGGTTGGAAGAGGATGAACTACCCCTATTCGGGCAGGCTCCTATCTTGTGATCTGCCGCTCCACAAGCCAGGTACAATCCCTGTGCCCTGTGATAATCTGCCACCACGTGCCCTGGCTTCCCGCAATGAGAACATCCCATCGCGGAAGTCGGCTTCTGCTTCTACTGTTGCGGGTACGTCGGGGTTGAATGTTGAACCGACGTCACTGAGGCCGCCCGCCTCGGAGTTCCAATGGTCAAACCCCTAGCTGTCGGGGCTGGAGCTGATGATTGGTACATCTGATGGTGGGACCGCTTCCTACCTTCGGTCCTATCCACGATACTCTGGGAGGTGTACTCGTGCCTCCTAGCTGCCCTCAATACTGCATCGAACGTCTGGTGCTCGAACTGCTCAACTGCTAACAAGATCTCCAAATGCAGCCCCTGCTGAAATTGCTGGGCCCTATCAAACTCGGTCGCCACCAAGGTGGGGACAAACCTACTGAGTCTAGAAAACTCAGATGCATAACCGTCGACCGTCCTGCCTCCTTGCTTCAAGTTGGTAAATCTCGTCTGTAGGTCATACCGAGCTACAGCATCAAAATACTTCGTCTGGAATCTTTCTCTAAACATTGCCCAAGTAACAGGCGTCGCCAATCCCACGGCCTGTGCCGTCCACCAACTGCGAGCTAAGTCTAGCAACTGTAGGCATACCACCACCACCTTCTCATTCTCAGGTGTCCTAGCTGCTTCCAGAACCACCTCGGTATCCTGAAGCCAAGCGTCCGCGGCAATCGCATCTTCGCTGCCGTCGAAGAATGGAGGGTTCAAGCGCTTGAAGCTGTTGGCCGTGCTGTTCCCTGGATGACCGCCTCTGGTCAAAGTATCTGCCACTGCCTGGTGCAAGACGTCTCCTCTACGATCCTGGGAAGCTATCAAGGTCTTGATGAGACCTACCAAGGTGCCATCATCAGGCTCGACAGGCCGAACGGGCTGAACCGGGGGCTCTCCTCCAGTAGGTACAACTCTGGAGGCTACTCCGGAATGCTGGGCTTGATCTCCGGGTTGCTGCTGGTCCACGGGAAGTGCTCCACCTCGCTGATCGGCGGGGTCAGGTACAGTACCGCTGAAGAAGACGACATAGGGAACAATAAGGAGGGGCCAGAACAGATCAACGATACAAGCACATGATCAGGGCAAGAATCCAGGGATTCAGAGGATATGAACAGAGATCAAGGACGAGTACTGATTAAGACATCAATCCAGTAAAACCTCACATATCTTGATTTACAAGACCTGCATGGGCCACCACTTAAACCATGTGACGCCCCAGAACCAGAATACTGAAGAGCGGGGGCGTACATAGCCAGCTACGTATATTGAAATGGAATCCACCTCGCTATACGGTCACGGCTGTCTAGATATATGAGGGTTTAACTACAAGCCAACAGTCTCCTATGGTTATGAACAAGCCTATTGTCTCAATCTCAAGCAAGCAATAATAGTTACAAGATGTCAGAGCACCAAATATATAATAGCAAGGCGTCCCATACATTACATATTGGATGATCATGAAGTAGTCGTATAAAATGTCAAGACTAGCAAGAGTTCAGTCATACATGATCAACCCTAGGATTTGTTAATTATGTTACAGCCCGTAGGCAGACAGTAAGTAAATTATGCATTGAGCTAACATGTGCTCGTCGGCTAAACGCCTCAAAAGAATAATTTTACAATGTAGTGAGCGAATCGAAAGAAAAACCCACTCGTAGCCCGGATTTTGTCTAGTTGTCACCATTGGGCTAGAAGTTCGGTAGATCTTCGGGAGCTGCTCCGAAATCTGGCCACACAAAACCAGCTGGATCAAACCCCAGAAAGAGCAAGTACCACAAAGGAGGCCACGAAATAAGAATAAAAGCTAGCATATCAGATCATAGGGAAAATAGAAGAAAAGTACCATTAATAAAGAGTACAACAGGATAATAAACGACTAGGGACGTGGAACCATTCCGGGAGCCAGGTTACAACCCTTAACCAAACAAGGACCGGGGTTGTACCATTCGCCTGAATAGCACCTTGTCTCTACCCATTTATTGTTAAGATAAGTAAAACAAACATGCTCAGGAGAAACCAGGTACTGGGACTAGACGAGACTTAGACAGGGCTGGACACCATCCATTCACAAGCGGCCAAGCAAATACTACGGCTAACTACTTAACTAACTAGGGTTATCATATGCCTAATTACTAAACAAGATGCAAATGAGAAATTTCCAGTCCCAAGCCCTGCAGACTATCCAGTTATCCTTTCGCGGGTTGAGAGTATGGTTGGGTACATTGCCCTGGAGACAATGTACCCTTAGGTGACTTAGAGGGTGCAACACATGACAGTGTGCTGAAAATGTGCCCTACTCGTCGGCAGGCTACAAGTCCTTTTAAAGCGCCCAGATAACGAGATCGCCTGTGACTAGGAATTCTCCATGAACTATAGTTTGATCTAGTAATTAGCCTAATCCATATTCAGTGCGAATCCCTGACCGTGGTAACCAGGGAGTCACGTCCTAGACATGATGCAAGACAAGACAAGACAAGTGGATTGCACGAAGCAGCAAGAATGAACACCTACGGTATCAGAGTTAATTATATGAGTCAAGTTCGCCATCGCAACAGCATCAATTATCAAGTCAAGTTACAAGTCAGGAGTGCGCCGCCACGGGCCACTATCAAGTTATCCAGTTACCGAGATTAATTATGAATCACATGTTACAAGTTAAGAGAGCACCCCATCGGATCACTACTAAGAAGATCAGAAAGTACTAGGATCGTAAATCACAGAAATCATAAAAACCGTACTAGTCATAAGCAAAACATCTAAAACCGTGCCAGGTCGTATTGGGTCAAGACAGTCGTGTTGTGTGGAACAAGATCTCAAAACTCCAATCAACAAAAGAGAAGCCAAGTCCAAGAAAAATAAAACCGAACCACCATGGGCAAGTAGATTGCGCTGGAGTTCCTGGGGTCGGGTTGTGCTAGGGTCAGATTGCGCTAGGGGAATGAACTGCACTGAGGTCGAGTTGCGCTAAGGTCGAGCCGTGCTGGGGTTCAAAGGCGCTGGGTCAAAGGACGCTGGGGTTGGGTTACGCTAGAGTCGAGCCGTGCTGGAGTTGAGTCGCGCTAGGGTCGGATTGCGCTAGGACTAAGCTGCGCTGGGAGAGAGCTGCGTAGGGGATCGGGTTGCGCTGAGGAGTGAGCACGGTTCGCCAAAGGACGCTGAGCGCGGGTCAGCCCAGCGCTAAAGAGCGCTGGACGAAGAAGAGTTGGCACGGTTCAGCCCTGCGCTAAAGAGCGCTGGCCGAGGTCTTCTTCTCCAACAGGCTGAGAAGAGAACCCAAGAACACCAAAATTCCAATTCTCATAACTTGGCCAAATCAAAACGAAATTTAGATTTTCAAAGTTCTAACTTGTGTAAAATTGAATTCTCTACCACATGGAAACCTCAAAACAAGCAAAAATCTAAGTTTAATAGATCAAAACCAAGAAAAATCCAAAAATGGTTAAAACTTAGATCTAGAAAAATAGAAACTCCAAATCATAAAATACCAAGTTCTAATGTGGTTCACCATGGCCTAATCTAACTAATGGACAAATAAAATAGGGTTCCTATTTGGTGGCAAGATGCACATGCCTATGGAGGGTGGGTGTTGTGTGGAGGAAGGAAGAAGAAGATGGAAAAAATTAATAGAAGAGTAATAAGGAGAGAGAAAGTTAGGTGGAGTTTTAATAAGGGATGGTGTGTTGTGTTGAGGGTGGAGGTTAACTAAGGTAGTCCAATGCAAACCAAACCAAACCCTTCTCCACAAGAATAAAACCATGCCAGGTCCAAAAATGCAATTTACGAGAAAACCAAAATCCGCAAGTCGAGCCAAAATACAATTACAGGCCAAAATCCGAAAAAATAAAATACAGGTCTGAAATACATATAAGCCTAATCAAAATACGTATTCCGAAATATGGGCATTACAGCCCCTAAGTGTGTGTCAAATATTTCGTGTCCAAGTGGCGTGTCTAGGGAGTATTTGCCCCCAAGTAGCAGGGGACCGCTGTGCGTACGGAAACCGTGTGTTCACGTGTCCATTCAGATACGACACGACACAATGGTCACCTCAGTCCAACAGAAATCGATAAGCGACATCAAACCCTAAATTCCTATTCAACCAAAATCAGAAAACGAGGAAGAAATGCCCACTGTGGCATTTCATCAAACACCTAGTATGCCCACTGATACGTGTCCGATACGAACACGTATTGGACAAGAAACCTAGCAATACCTATACCAATAGTTAGGATAGGCCTAGGGCTTCCTATTCATGCAATTAAATCACTATTTTATGGAGAGGATTAGGAATTACCTAGGTGTGTGAAAAAGTCCAAAAAGCTTCAAAGAGGGGTGTTTCTCTTGCTACCCAAACTCCTCCAAATTGCTCCTCCACTGAAATTTCTCACCATAGTCAGGAAATACACAGAGATTAGAACCTATTGCAAGAAATTAGAAGGAAAAAGGAGTTGAAATGGAGAAGTTATGGATTGGGGAAGAAAGGGGTTTACCTCTATTTCCAAACTTGCTATTTCCTAAAGGAGGCTAGCCCTAAGTGGTAGAGACATTAAATAGGGGTGTGGAATCCTAGGTGGCTGGCCATAAATGCTAGGGTTAGGGTTTTGGTTTCACTAATTGGGTTATGGGCCTCTATGGACCTTAAGCCATAAGTCATGGTTTATGAAATCACAAGTCATTAACCAACCTATTCATTATCTCTATTTCTCCAATTTAATCCTAATGACTAGAGTATCATTAACTTAGGTTAAACTAGGGTTTCATAACCTAACCAAGTGGTCATGACTAGGGTTAGCTTGTAGGACAGTCTCCAAAGTCACTATGAGTCAAAGTCAAGAATAGCACTAAATTAAATTATACTAAAAATCACTTAAATTCCAATAATTCTAATTAATACTAACACTAACCATGGTTAGCTAAGACTAGCTATGACTAATTTGGGTTAGGTCCAAACTAAGTTAGGCTAATCACAATACAAGACAATTGATTAATTAATGATTAAATCACACCATCCCATTAATTATATTAAATTCTAATAAAATATATATTAAATTCAATTAATTCAAAAATGACAAAATACCCTCAAACTAAAAATGATAAATAAAATACCCTAATCACATGGCTAGGCTCAAGGGCAGACAGTCTCTACGGTTTCACCAGCTGCACACCAAATCACAAGTCATGATTCAAATAGTTTTAAAATGATTAAAAATTACCAAAAATTATATTATTATTTAAATATCATAATTAAATAAATTAAAATACAAAATTTCAAAATTACCTATATTTTAGAAACTGGGTGTTACAACGAGTAGATGCGTATAGAAAAGTTCGTTGCGAACTTGGATATATGCGATGCGAGTTAAGTTGACGTTGAAATGGATTCAAAGTTGACCCTTACGCTATCGAAATTGATACGACGTATCGAGTTCGATACATAAGGAAACGTAAGCACGATGTGAGAATACAAAATGGAGTATGCCTCACGCTATCAAAATTTTGTAAGTAACAATACGAGAAGGAACGAACCGGTTGATCATAAACTTTGTGATTGATCAAGACGAGACTATAAGTCATCAGCGATTGCTCTATGCGTATAGCATCTCGTGTGTCGACCGCAATTAAGATAGACTCGAACTCAATGTGAGTAGATGCGTCGTGAATAGCAGAATCATCGACGGTAGTGCATGACTTTACTCGGAGGATAGTTGTGCATCAGTTGCGCTGATAGAAACAATTTTGTCCGAAATTGGATAGTCGCATAGAAATCGTCGGAACGTAATTTGGCTCCGAAATAAGATATAGCATGGTTCATAGTAAACTGTCCTTCGGTGATGATCCACAATTATCGAGCGTAGCTTCGGGACAGCTGACCCTAGAAGACTTGACCGCCAAATCAAATCGAATGTTGCAGACCGTAAGATGACCCATACGATATCGCATAGGAGATTGTATCGATAACAAATGTAACATGGTGCATGTTGATGATAAGTCTAGGCGATCGAGAATTGTTGGAATAACTTTCGATTACGAATGATACAGTTAAATTTTTGAGTATTCGTCGGATGAATGCTTGAATGGTTATGTTGGTCGACGATCGAACTAGAAATTCGCCAACGGACTTGGTGATTTGGATAGGCGATTGCGATAACCGTGCTATGCACGAGAGGGAACGATAAGGGAATGACTTACGAGTTATGTCGTTAGATTCGGATTCACCTTACAATTGAGCTTGCATGAATCGAACTTATATTCGATGTTGCGAGACGGATAAGTTAGGAATTTGGCTAATGAATTCCTACTCGTTAGAAAATCGAATGTAAGACGCATCATAAAGGTCTTCGTGTCCAGGCGATCGTTGCCTTGAGCATCGTCGACTGGAATTAAACTTGTGTCAGATAGATTATGGCCTTTGTGCAATGTCAATTTGAGTTGCGTCGGAAGAAGTTAAGTACGGTGTCTAGGTAAGTAACCTAGCGGGTGTAGTCCCGAATATTGATAAGAAAATCGTATCGAGATAAGTTGCATAGCCAGACTTCGGAAATAGTTGGGTGGCGACTTCGAATGCAAGGCTTTGAGAAGGATCGTTGCGATCGGATGCGCGACGGCTTGACACGACGTATAGAATTGATAGTCCATACAAAACATACGAAATAAGAAATGTGATTTTGAATCGCGTCGCATGCAGTGACTTGGTTGAATGAATCACCTATGTATCGAATATACGTATGCGATAAAATTTTGAGAACAATTGCTAAAGATAAGTCCGATCGAGAGTACGAGATGGCAAGCATAGGATTGAAATTTACCTGTTAGCTTTGTTCCAATTTGCTACGACTGGACTTGGTCGAAATATATATATCTTCGGGTCGCCTTGAATATAGGTACAGATCCAAATCGATTTGTATACAAAATTCAAATCGAGCTGCAAGGATGACTTTGAAATGTTAATGAAAAGCTTGCGAGATAGTGTGAAACTGAACAACATTGGTGGGACGAGATCGTGAAACGATCTATAAAATACTTAATTGGAGTGTTGGTTTTGGTTCGAGGACGAACCTTGTTTTGAGTGGTATAGTCTGTAATGCCTCGCTCCGCACGGTGCATTACGCTGAAGCATTGACTCAAAGAGTCGTGTTGACCAAAAGAAACGTATCGATGCGAATCGATACGAGAGTTACGTTGTCCCGAGCAACATATCAAACTAAGTTGATGCGAAAAGTTACCTTGTCCCAAAAGAATGCATCGAGTGAATCGATGCGAAGCGTCGCGTTGCCCCGAAGGATGAGTGCGTTGAATCTCTAAGAAATCGAATCGACCAAGGCGCAAGTCCGAATCGATACAAGTATTGATTTTAGTTGCTTTCATGTACAGGCTATACGTTTAGCAAAAATATTAGAGGTCAATATTTTGCCTATTTTGCGACGGGTCCGCGAAACCAAATCGTCGCCTTGCGACGGGCTGTGAATTGGGCACGATAAGCCAAATCGGACGTATAATTCAAAGAAGCATGAAGTGCTCGAATGGCTAAGTCAAGAGAGTGGCCATGCAACGAAGTTATGAGATCGAGTCGCATCGGCTCGGCGAAACGACAAGGCGTATCGACTCAAGGTGGGAGGATTGACTCTTCTTTTTACTACTTCATGCGATAAGTCAAAATATATCATTGTATGCTAAGTTAACCTATCGACGCCACGGGCGTGGTCCGATCGGAAGATAAATCGTAGTGTGAGTTGAACACTAAATTAGAACAATTGAAATAAAACGTGCATCAAATACACGAGTCGCTATGGAACATAGGATATCGCGAAGGCGAACGCCTCGATGCGCAAGCCGCAAGATCATGGGATAACTGTACTCGGCGAGTGCCTTAGTGCACGAGCCATTCTGTGCCTTCGCACACGAGTTAGAAAGGCTAGAACATCGAAAGACAATAGGCGAGCGCCCTAGCGCGCAAGCCCCGAACATTGAACACTAAGTTATAGAACATAGAAATATGACTTCGATGCGTGCATCAAGTGTACGACGCGAGGGAAAATATGATAATGTGTCGAAACGTGCCTACATGCACAAGATCATAAAAGATGGCTTCGTTGCGAAAGAATACAGTTGTGGCATGAATGTGACGAAACTGTCAGAAATGACATGATGCCTCGAAAGGTGTTCGGGACCTTCGGGTCGTTCGGTTGATGAACATTGAGTTGAGGCATGATGCCATCGAACATTGAAACGAAGTATGAAACGTAAGAACATAGAAAGTTAACGGAAGAAATACGAGATGATAAAGTCTGAGTCTCGGACTCAAGACTATGCTTGGTTGTTTGAATAACAAGGGCGTTGCATGGTCGAATGGAATAGACGAGAGATAATTGAGATATCTTCCGTGCACAGAATGTTCCCTTCGAACGGGTACACCGGGGCACCGGGACCGTTCGGCCTAGGAGGGATATAATCTTTGATAGGCGCACATTTTTAAAATGTCCGATTAGCAACCGGTTACAGATGCAAGAAACTGCAAATGATGGTATGCAGCAGTAAGTTTCGGTTGTTTGGTACAGCAACCCAAGCCGTGAAATGTCGGGCTACCCAAATTCGAGAAAAGAAGGAGAAAAAAGAAAGTAAGGAACTCCTTTAGTCCATTCCGGTGCGGATACGCCAAGACCTTCATATAGCTAAGGAACGATGGATTAAAAGTGTAGGCACGTATGTGTCCCGCACACGTAGATCCTGCTTAGAGATGCACTTATAACATGACAGGGAAGGAATGGGACGTATTCACCTTGCGTCGGTGCAAGGGCGAGTGTGTCGACTTGGTAAGAAGTCGTGCCACGAAACAAACACAAGATTGCTTGCCTGCTTGCCTATTTTAATTCGAATAACATGCTTGCCATGCTAACATGCTTTACGCTTTCGAATATGCCATGAAATCGACCCTAAGGAGAATATAGCAAGATCATAAGCTAAGTTGCATGATTTAACATAAATACTACAATGTCGATTTAGAAAGAAGATCTTTGCATCAGTACATGCGAGGATGAACGTACTGATCCTCCACTAGCTTTCATGCAGGGTGCAGGGAATGGATTGCTCACGGTGAAGCGTCGCTTAAACGCATTGAGGCTTGGAATGCCGAAGCGTATTGAAGCGTGCGATCGTATGGACGCTCGGACTTGCAACAGGATTGATGCGGCCGGGGTATAGAAGGCATGATGTATAGAACGGTAAAATCCTTTATGGGCAAGAGAGAACCTGAGTGTTGTAGCCAATCTGGCATATATCGTTGGGCTATCGAAAGCCTTTGTAATCTCAGTTTCGAATATCAAATAAAGAGAATTGTTTCGTATACTCTGTTTTCGTTTTATTGTTAATATCAATACAAAAGATAACTATTTGAGAACTTGTCATCTTGCCTTGCACGAGCGCAACTCCAGGCTCGTGCGGCATCACACCCCCTGCGAGCATGATGATTCGGATGATTCCGGGTCGGGGCGTGACAGGTTTGACAAAGCAAGATGATCATACAAGAATTGGGACCAATTATGACACAAGAAATTTTATGAATAAATTACGGAAGAAGGATTCAACAAGTGATTCTAAACCTTATAAATAATATTAGAAGTTGCTTATTTTTATGGTCTCATTAGTAGAAAATTCTAATGACATGGGCTAACAATAGTGGATGATGAGAGTGATGGAAATTTTTTGATATTAGAGGGCTCTAATAATCCAGACGTGGAAGTCTAGAAGAATTTACATAGATACCAATTGATTCAAAAATGTTAGGGATGAAGATTAGGAAACAAATTTATCAATAGTTGATAATTAGTGACTTGGAGTCACGAGATTGGTGAGTGAGAGTTGATGTTTAAGACAAAAGTGAACAACTTGGAGGTTAAACTTTATTTTGTTAAATATGGACAAGTGCAAGAAAAAAGAAGGATGACTTTGTTATGACTAAATGAGCAAGAGAAATTCCTAACCTCATTTTCTTCGACTTATTATCTCTGTCCTACTACATCCATCAAACTACCCCATATCTGAACTCGTTAGCTACACTTTTATCTATCTTTATCTATCTTGAATTCTCGTATCTCTTTACATGGAAAAGGCTGAAGAAGTATCGTAATCATCTCGCTTAGAAAGGATACTTTTTTTCTTTCTTGTGGTGATCTTGGTATAAATATGGAATATTGGGCATTAAGATAGAATTGGTGGGAGAAGGATAAAACTAAGATTGGTAACACAAATCAAGTGATTGGTAGTATCGATTTGGAAATGATTATCCTTAGGGAGTTATTTAGAGTATGGGTTACTTCATGTAAGAGGGAACTTAAGAGGATTTCAAGAAGGAATAATGGTAGATTATACATAAAATGGTAAGAACTATATATATACCAGAGTTGTATTCTTGAAATTGATGAGGAAATTCAAAGACGATTTGATTATGAGAAAACTTGGATGTTTTCTAGTTTTTCGAGATATTTTATTACTGAATTAAGGCTAGGATATTGAATTTAGGAATCCAAGCACATTGAAGAAGAGATTATAACTACATGCAGTGATGATACAAAATTGAACAAAAGATTTGTAGGAGAACGATTAGGAACTGGTAGGACATGAAAATTTTGAATTATAGGAGGAAAGTTTTTTTAGAGAATTATAGGAGTTCAAAATTTTTGGAAGGAAAATACTGAAGGTATAAGGTTGAAGAAAATGTGAAGGTAAATTATGGTATGGTAGTGGAATTAATACGAGGAATATAAAATTGAATGGTGTTTAAGGATTTTATAAACCCTGATTCAGGATTTCGGATCCAAACCAAAGACAAGGTGAAAGACTTAGACTTTTCAAAATGACTAAGTTGATAATAGTGTAGAAGCTCCAAATGAATCAAACATTACCATGCGCTACTCACAAAAGGCGCTAAGACTCAAATCATCAAATGGCACTGGTCATTAGATGATGCCTGGCATCATATGGCACTGGATGGCACGTGGCAATCTTCTCCGAGAAGCGAAATAGTCGTCATCATGACTGACAGCACGACAGTCGAAGACAATTTATTTCGAATCCCGAACGCGCGATGCTCGAGGAGGTTGTGTCATATTCGTCATAATGATTGACAGCTGCCTTGTGCCACTCGCAGTTGGCACGAGGTAATCAATAAATTAACCAGATGGCACTAAACAGCAAATAGCACCCGACGTCATTCAACAGTTGGTGCTAATCAATCAATTATCATCCAAACCAGTTAGATGACATGGCGCACATGCCACTAATCTCGAAAAACGTGCACACGATACTGCCCACGACCATACGTATCTCTCTCACAGAATGCCATGTGTCCCATGCAGTTAAGTTAACCGTTCGTATGAATGGTGATGGTGTGCCAATTGTTGTATGCGCCTATCAGAATCAGTTATTTAAGAACTGTATAAATAGAGTTCCAAATCACTTCTCAAGCATCACTAATGATCATAATCTCCTGAGCACTTGTTGCAGCACTCTCCAGATGCTTTCTTCTTCGATATTGCATCATCCAAGGGATAAAATGATCATCTGCTGATCAGATTCCTACAGTTGTACTTCCTCAGAAATCAATTTGTATACTTGTACACACTCTTTACAGTTTGTAATCAAATACTTTTTATTTTTGCAAACAAATTGGTGACTCTGCTGGGGACGACTTTCTCCTCCAACGAAAAAGTGATAATTCAATGCGATGTTGCGTCGGTCGGCACGACGCAGAAGACTGGTCGTGAAAGTTGACCAAACTGCCTACGAAAACATGATTAGCGCAGGGGGTGCCAAGCGCACCACTACTGTTGCTGCCAAGAACAAGGCACGTGCCATCTGGACTACAAAGTCCTCCAGTGTACCAATCATGACTTCTGCGCTAAGCTCGAAAAAAGCTCTGTAGCTACTTCCCCTTTCTCATAAATTCTGAAATTGGTAGAAAGTGCTCCAACCACTACCATGGCGCCAATCAGGGGATAGCGCCACATGGCCACTTCTTCTTTCTCTTCAATTCTGAAATTGGTAGAGGGCGCGCCAATCACTACATCGACGCCAATCAAGAGACAGCGCCATATGACTATTTCCTCTTTCTTTCCAGTTCTAAACTCGGTAGAGAGTGCACCAACCACTGCCATGGTGCCAAACAAGGGACAATGTCATGCAGCCAATTCTCACTCCTCCCCAGTTCTAAACTTGGTGTAGAAGTTACATATCACTGCCCCTGCACAGAGTAAAGGAAAGCGCCCTATGGCCTCTCCATATCCTTTCCTAGTCCTGGACTGGTAGAAAATACATCTGATTGTGCCTCTGTGCCAATCAATACGAGAACGGTTCTGAGTAGAAAGTCTGTTTTTCTTGGCAAAGACAATCAAAACGATGCCAAGAAAATAGACTTTGTTCGAAGTCAATTTTCTGTTGCTCATCTGTGCCGTACCAAACGTGCTAGAATAAGTTGTGCAGAACAGCAGGACATCCTGTCCATTCCTCATCAAACTGGCCAGCGCCAACCAAGCCAGAGCCAGGATCTTCTTATCCTGTGCATTTCAAGAATAAGGCAGGGAAAACTGAGGGTGTCTCAGACAGACAGCCAGGTGGTGTAGGACTCTGACATGCGCACTTACCTTAACTAGCGCATAATAGCATCAAGTCCACAACAAGAACAATCTGTACCACCTACTAAGTTGCGCACAGGAAGAATTTCTCAAATCAAGAATCCTCTTACCTATGCCAATGAACTCAGTACCTCTCTGTACACACAGGGGATGAGACATCTCAAGAACTGGAATTATGTTCCTAATATTATCAAGGAATATGTACCTCCGACTTTTCTTTATACCGTCACTGTAACTGATCTTCGCGAACTTTTTGTACAAAAGCAGAAGATCGCAGGACCATCTTGTCCACCTGTAACTCCACATCAGGAACATCACTGTAATTATCACCATGAAGTACTGATCAAATATTGTTGTCAATCAGCTAAACGGTCTGTCTTCGACCATTTGAACTATACTCGAACTCCTGAACTCATTATGGTGGACGAAGATGAATTGCTATATGCTTCGGTCAACATGACATTCCGAAGTACTGGGGTAGAAAACATCCAAGACGTAACGCATCCCACAATCCCAGTCAGCAATACCTTGATCGTATCCGTGACTCCGGTGAAGGGGCTACCTAAATACCAGATCAAGAAACCAAGACCTACTCGGTCAAAGGAATCTTTTCTCTCCTAATCTTGGAGATGTCCTCAGTCAGAGAAATCCTTTTGATTTTGAACAAGAAATAATCGGTCAAAGGAATCTTCCTTCCGACCAAGAAACAATCGGTCAAAGGAATCTTTTTTTCGACCAGAAAACAATCGGTCGAAGGAATATTCCTTTCGACCAAGACTCAATCGGTCAAAAGAGTCTTCCTGATTCTGACCAAGATTTTCTCGGTCAAAGAAATATTTCCACTCTTCATCTCGGGGGTAGTTCCCTACGTGACTTCGATGTTGATAGCTAGAGCTCTGAGCGGACTATCTTTTCTACCAGTTCATCATCGGTAGCCAGATAAGTGACTGCTTATGTCACAAATGAAGAACAAGATGCATCCAGATCTGACAGTCAGGAGCAGAGGATTGCTACGTTAGAGGCTAACTTGAAAACCATGGCTGAAATGGTTACAAATATGCATGCTGTGATCATAGCACAATACATTGTTCTACCGGTTACAAATGCAATTCTAACCCAGGAACATATAGCAGCATCTGCCCCTGTCACACTGGTCTGGGGGTGAAATATTCTCACAATGCTACCATACCAGCTCAGGTTACTCTAAGTCAGTCTGGCGCTGGAGGTGGTCCTTATCATGGAGTTCTGTCTCTTAACACATCGAATCAGTCTACTGCTCCCCAAGTCCCAGGAGGTCCCCTTGAAGTGGTGAAGCTTCTACGTAACCAGTTCGAAGCCTTCAAACAGAAGGATGGTTTGCAAAAGTTAGGAATAAAACAACCTTACCCTGTAGAGTAGCAGGAAGTCCCGTTTCTATCTAAGTACAAGCCACCAACCATCATGCTGTTTGACGACAACTCATCTCTGAGTCAGTATCTCAATCACTTCGAGGTAATGACTAATTAGCTCCAACTAAACGATGCTCTACTTACTAGAGTATTTGTCGGGTGCTTGGCGGGTACGGCCTATGACTGGTATCGTAGCTTGCCAGATGGTTGTATAACATCTTTTACTGGATTCAAGCAAATGTTCCTGGAACGATTCTTTGAGGGAACAAATGACATGACCATGTTGGCCCTCATCAAAATCAAACAATGGCCTAATGAAACTGCTGAACGTTTCATCGAGCGCTTCCGTCGTGAGGCATTCAAAATGCCTCTGGTTACTCCAGATGCATTGATTATAGATACATGCAAATCAAACTTGTTACCTATAGTTAGCATGTAGACTGGACCCACATAATTCCAAAACTGGGCCTCCTTCATAGTAAGTGCTAGGGCAACCGAAGACAGTGCTGACAAGTTCAAATAACTAGGCATCCAGATGCCTAATCTTGAAAAGAAGAACATTCTGCAGCCAATAGTGGTGGTCGTCAAAACAACCACAAAGGCAAAGAAGCTTTAGCCATCAATATAAAAGGCAAAGAGGCTTTAGCCGTCAATGTGGGTCAGTCAACACCTACCATGACGGTACTCCCACAGAGAGAGCACCACGTCCTAAGGAGGAATATTTCTTTGATGAGGACGACATCATGAGCATATTCGATTGTATGATCAAGAGCAATAAGTTTTAATTGCCCGAGGCAAAACGGCCAGACGAAGTAGGTAAAACTGATAATCCTAAATACTGTGTGTATCACAGGTTCTTGGGACATCCGACCAAGGCGTGCTAAGTACTTAAAGGAAAAATCCAAGAGCTTATCAATGCCAAGGCAATCACCCTTCAGCAAGATGAAATGACAATGACTGCCAATGTCGTCTCTTTGTAATTTGGCGACTTTTCTGTTCAACTTGTGCAGGATAGAGTCGTTCTCATTCTAAAAGCCACTCTGGAGATTGTCAACCTTTCTCCAGTACGAAGTGACGGTCTTGTACCCCTATCAACCGACAAAGGAGAGATCATGTGGATTCATCCCGATTTAGTTGCTGATTTTGAATCAAAGACGCCTGTTTCCTCAACGAAGTCAAGAAAGGCGACCAAGTACAAGTCATGTCATATGACATCACTGGGTAGTCTTCTCCCACCTTTGGATGCTACCTTTATCCCAGCAACGGTTTTACTTCCTTCTGCCGAAACGATAGTGCCGAAGCCAGAAATCAATTACCGGCTAGCATTCCATATATATAGTCAACAGTTCCGAGAACTGATAATAAAGATGGGATATGATCTACAGAAATTCTCTGGTTTGAATGACGAAAAAGGGTCTCCTATACCTCTTTTCCTACGTCTTCAATACAATCAGTCCCGCGATGGCCTGGGATTCTGGACAAATCCTTTGTCTCTCTAAAAGAAGTCTTTCAGAAGCAAGACTCGAATGAAGAACTGTAACATGGTTTCCTTCGTACCCATTCCAGAAAAAGAAGCCATGATTGGTACCCGATCTGGGAGGCTCCATCTCAGAGATTATTTAGAGCGACAAGAGAATGCAGTCACTCCTCCTCTAGTCTCTGATGCCCTTCCAGCATCTTTTTCACCTGTTGTGAATGATCCTTCAGCATCATCACCTCAAGCGAAACCAATTCCTCCCAAACCAACAACGGCTGACAAAGGGAAACAGCCAGTTCGCTTCGATAAAATATTGAAGAAAACTCTGCCTCTTGGACTTGAAAAGCCGTATAACTTTGACATATTAGCTCAACTAGCCAATACTCCGACAAGGTTATCGATTTTCGAACTCCTGCGTCTCTCGAGAGAAACTTAGAAAACATTAAGTGAAGCTTTAATGCAATCGGACGCTTGCTTGGCCCATCTTAAGAGACCGAAGGAAAAACCAGTGGCATGTTCCCATTGCCATATCATAATGGAGCCGATCCCCAATATCACCTTCACTCAAGATGATATGCTTCTGAAGGACAACAGACATGATTGACCTCTCTACTATACATGGTATATCGATACTATGAAGGTTGATCGCATCCTAGTCGACCCAGGATCTGCACTCAACATTATGTCAAAGACTCTATTGGATGCGCTGAAGATCCCAGTTCATAATCTCTCCACAACCATCACGACTATTCTGGGGTTCAATTCTGGGAGAAGCAAATTGTTGGAAAAGATTCGCCTGAAAGTCTAAATAGGCAATATCCGTACGAAGGTCACCTTCTATGTGATTGACGATCACGTCTCATACAACATCATGTTGGGAAGACCGTGGTTGTACGAACATAGTATTGTACCATCCACTCTCTACCAATGCTTCAAATATGTGGATGACAACGGAGAAATTTGCAAAGAGGTGGCTGATCTTAACCCCTTTAGAGGCATCGAGGCATATTTCACGGACCCCCGAATGTACAAAGAAGAGTTTATGAACGTTGTACTGGCCATAGACACCGAAGAAGAACGACAAGAGAGTCCGGATGATGCCCTGGTGATTCCGGTCAAATGACGCACTTCTCGTCCCTCATCGTCTCAGACGTTGGCCATCAATCTCTCTCCTTCTATCATGCATCCTCCTGTAAAAAAGATGGAGCATAGGGTGCTCACCTCTTATGAGCCTCTTGTTATCGACCTTCATCGTAACAAGCCGTCTCCTTCTCCTCCTCTTGTTATCAATCTTAGTAAGCCATCGGCTAAGGTCAAGAGCACCGTTGTAAATGATGATGTAATTATCAATAAAGTAGCATCTCCTTTGCAGTATATGGATGCCAATTATTACACTCGATGTTATCTAGAAATCTTGGATAACTTCGAACCCCTTACCTTAGGAGCAGTTCAACCTCTTCAAGAAGAAGTATCACTTGAATCAGTACAAGATTCATTTATTCTGGTTCCCTCCAGAAAGAAGGATAAACATCCTATACTCTTCAACAAAGGATTGAATCAAAAGGCTACATCCGATAACGATGCTGAGAATGACAATAATGGATGACTCCAACTACGTCATTACAGTCAACAATTGAAGAACAGCATCCAAAAGATGGGCTATAACTTCAAATCTGGCATCAACGATAGTAGAGGAAGGCGAACTCCAATTCGTATACCTGCTCCAAAAGGGAAGTCACTACAATATTATAACAAAATAAAGCATGGGTTAGGCTACACTTCGTCGATCATAACCCCAGATGCCTCTGAATATGACAAAGAGGAGCGATCTAACTCTTCTGACTCTGTCTCATTAGATTCGAACACCAGTATAGGGCACGTCCATCGAGTGACTCTATCTTACAATATGGTGACCGCTGAGTTCTCAGAAGACGACGACGACTTCGCCGAAGCCCCTTAATCTGATCCTTGGGCACAAAGGATTGATACCCAATAGGAACTTTGCTTCGAACAACGTGAACCACCTACTGAAGATCAATTAGTTCAGGTCGATGTCGGAGACGAAACTTCTCTAAGGCCAATCTTCATCAGCAAAAATCTTTCTGAAGCAGATAAATAAGAACTGATTCAGCTCATTCGGGAATACATTGACGTATTCGCCTGGAGCTATGAAGATATGTCAGGATTAGATCCTTAGATTGCTACCTACAAGCTCAACATTCTACCAAATGCTTGGTCAGTCAAACAACAACAGCATCGATTTCGACCTGATGGTAGAACAGCTTCGCATCCATACACCAAGAAGAAAGGTGGGCAACCGGTTGGAGTGCGTATAGTAGTACGATAAGCCCATATACATTCTCTAAGCTTTTCACTCCCGTTTCTTTTATTGGTAGAAACAAATTTTTTAAGAAGCTTGATGATAGTTTTGTTGAATGCTTCAGCCAAACCATTAGCTGCAGGATTGTAAGTCGTGGAAGCAATATTATTGATTCTGTTATCATCACAAAATTGAGTAAACTTTTGACTGATGAATTGTGGTCCATTATCATGAATGATTCATCGAGGAATACCGAATCTGTATATCACATGATGTTTAATAAAATTGATGACTTTGCTAGTCTTGACTTCAGATAAAGGTATGGCTTTCGCCCATTTCAAAAAGTAATCAGTTATAGCTAGTATAAACCGATGTCCTCTAGA
Source organism: Iris pallida (assembly GCA_029216955.1). Taxonomy (NCBI): domain Eukaryota; kingdom Viridiplantae; phylum Streptophyta; class Magnoliopsida; order Asparagales; family Iridaceae; genus Iris; species Iris pallida. The sequence continues at coordinate 3,058,806 of JANAVB010043420.1, read as the reverse complement.
TGACGGTGGATTGATAAGACTAATGACATCCATACCCCAAGCTTCAAAGGGCCATGATGCGGCAGTTGGATAAAAGAACTCCGACGGTTGATGGATGAAGTCTACATGGATTTGACAGGCTCGACATTTCCTTGCATATTCAATAGCATCTGATACCATAGTGGGCCAATAGTAGCCCATACGTCGGATAGGATCTTATAATTTAGGACCAGGCTGATGTGCACCACATACACCATCATGAGCTTCCCATAGTATTTGTTTTGCTTCATCTTTCACAACACAACGTAAGAGTAGACCATAAAATGTTCGTCGATAAAGGGTCTTAGAAGTATGATTGTAATAAAACCAGAGTGATCGCCTATGGATTATTGTAGCTTCCTTAGAATCTTCAGGTAAAATATTATGTACCATAAAGTCAACGAAAGGAGCTCTCCAATCTTCACTAATGATATTGATTTCAGTTGAATTGCTGAACTCAATATTTAAGTTATTCTCAATGCAAAATAACTCTCTGTTAGTGATGACAATCATTTGTTGTCTTTTCACTGGGATTGCTAATACGGCTTCCAAATTTGCTAATGCATCAGCCTCCGTATTACACGCCCGACGTACATGTTCAATGAAGAAGCCCTTGAACGATGTAGCCAGCCTAACTACCGCTTCATGATATAGGACGAGATCCTGGTGTCGAACTTTATACGTGCCTCTAACCTGATTGACGATCAGTTTAGAGTCTCCATATACTTCAAGATATTTAATATCCGATTGTTTAGCCAATTAGAGACCAATGAGCAGACCATTGTATTCAGCCACGTTATTGGAACACGACTTGTCTAAAGAATAAGCTCTTTCAATAGCTAATCCTTCTGGCGATACGAGAACGATTCCAACTCCAGTGATAATGACACCTTTTGGTCTAATTTTGGATGTACCATCAAAGAATAGACGCCAGACAAAAATTTCTTCTGAAATCATGTTGGATTCTAAAGTTTCATCCGGAATCTCGTCATAGAGTTTAGACATCTCCGGAATTGGATGAGCCGCGAGGAAGTCAACTAAGGCTTGACCCTTAACAGACTTTTGTGGGACATAGACCATGTCATATTGTGCTAATAATATGGCCCATGTTGTAAGTCTAGATTGAGTGTACTGGGCTTCTTCATCAAGACCCAGACAGGGTTAACTTTGGAAATAACATGAATAGTTTGGCCGGTGTGTAATGTCTCATCTTTTGAACAGTAAACATCAAAGCTAGACATTCTTTTTCCACTAGGCTGTATCGATGTTCAGCTCCGATCATTGTACGACTGAGATAATAGATAGCTTGCTCATGACCTTCTTTATTCTTCTGAGCTAGTAGGCACCCAATGAATGATCTATCGCTCGAACATACATCAGGAAGGGTATTCCTGAGACTGGAGGCACTAGAACTGGAGGGTTCATCAAGTACCGCTTTATATCTTCAAATGCTTGTTGGCATTCTTCAGTCCAAATAAAAGACACACCTTTCTTCATGAGTTGAGTGAACGGTCTACAGCGTCCAGAGAGATTTGAGATGAATCTCCTGATGTACGCAAGTTATCCCTGGAATCCTCGTAGCTCTTTTAAGTTGCGTGGAGGATGCATCTCTTGAATGGCTTTGATTTTCTCAGGGTCAACGTGTATGTATACCTTTAGAGGTAATAACGAATCTGAGAAATTTGCCACTAGAGACTCCCAGGAATGACTTGATGGAATTTATCTTGAGTTGATGTTGGCGCATTAGATCGAATATAGTTCTCAAGTCTTGGATGTGGTCTTCCTTTAGACGACTTTTGACAGCAATATTATCTACATAGCATTCAACTGTCTTCCTCAAATGATCATGGAAGATAGTACTCATAGCCCGTTGATAAGTTGCATCAACATTTTTAAGACCAAATGGCATGACAGTGTAACAGTAGACTCCGAGAGGAGTGCAAAAATATGTATTTTTCTTATCTTCTGGATGCATCTTGATTTAATTATATCCTGACAATCCATCCATAAAAGATATTCGTTCGAATCCACAAGTATTGTCGATCATGGCATCAGTGATCGGAAGAGGAAACTCATCATTGGGACAAGCATCATTGAGATCTCTAAAGTCAATGTAGACTCTCACCTTCCCTGTTTTCTTCATAACTGGGTCAACATTGGCAACCCAATCAGGATGTTGTTCTTTTCTGACAAGACCATAAGAGATAAGTTTCTTGACTTTAGTTTCTATGACATCCATCATATCAGGTCAGAATCGACGTTGTTGTTCTTTGACTGGCTTTGCATTGGACAAGATGTTGAGCCTGTGGGTAGCAATCTGAGGATCTAGTCCCGACATATCCTCATAATTCCAGACGAAGACGTCAATGTATTCTCGAATAAGCTGAATGAATTCTTGTTTATCCGTTTCTGGAAGACTCTTGCTGATAAAGATAGGTCTTGGCGAGCCTTTATCTCTAACATCAATCTGAATTAATTGATCTTCAGTAGGGGGTTTTCGTTGCTCAAAGCGAAGTTCCCATTGAGTGTCCATCTTTTGTGCCTACGGATCTGCTTCAGTAGCTTCAGTAAAGTTATTATCGTCTTCTGAGAATTTAGCAGACACCATATTGGAAGATAGTGTCATCCGATGGACATGACCTACAATGGTATTAGAATCAGAAGAGTTAGATCGCTCTTCTTTATCAGATTCGGAGGCTTATAGAGTCGAAATTGGCGAGGTATAACCCAGTCCTCGCTTCGTTTTGCTATAATATTATTGTGACTTTCCTTTTGGAGCAGGGATACGAATAGGAGTTCGCCTTTCCTTACCACCATTGAGACTATCTTTAAAATTATAGCCCATCTTTTGAATGATATCTTTTAATTGTTGACTATAACGACGTAGTTGAAGTCTTCCATTATCGTGATTTTTTTTCACTATTGAGCGTGATCTTATGTTCTGTTCCTTTACTAAAAAGTATAGGAAATTCATCTTTCTTCCTGGAAGGAACTAAGAAGAATGAGTCTTGCATTGGTTCGAGCAATACTTCATCTTGGAGAGGTTGAACTGCTCCTATTGTAAGTGGTTCAAAGTTATCTAACATTTCTAAATAAGATTGAGTATAATAAAAGACATCAGTATACTGTAAAGGAGATGCTATTTTATTGATTTGTATATCATCATTTACAACAGGATTCTTGGCATTAACAGAAGGCTTAGTAAGGTTAATAACCAAAGGAGGAGAAAAAGAAGGAGGAGGTTTGTTACGATGAAGTTCGATAACAAGAGGCTCAGAAGAGGTGAGCTCCCTCTGTTCCATTTTTCCAGCAGGAGGTTGTTTGTTATGAGAGGAAATATGGATAGTCAATGTCTGAGAAGAAGATGGATGAGTAGTACATCCTTTGACTGGGATTATGAGAACATCATCTGAGGTGTCTTTTCGATCTTTCTCACTATCCATCGCCAACACAACCTTTATGAACTCTTTCTTGTACATCCGAGAATCAGTACAATATGCTTTAATCCCCCTGAAAGGATTTAGATCAGCTACTTCCTTCTGGAATTCTCCATTGATGTCCACATATTTGAAGCATTGGTGGAGAGTGGATGGTACAATGTTATACTAATACAGAAATGGTCTTCCCAGCAAAGTATTATAGGAACCATGATTATCGATCACGTAGAAGGTAACCTTTGTACGAAGATTGTCGATTTGAACTTTCAGGCGAATCTTCCCCAAAGATTCACTTCTTCCAAAATTAAATCCCAAGATTGTCGTGATGGTTGTTGAAAGATTATGTACAGAAATCTTTAATGCATCTAGTAGAGTCTTTGGCATGATGATGAGTGCGGACCCAGGGTCGATCAAGATGCGATCAACCTTCATGGTATCGACATATCCCGTGAAGTAGAGGGGTCGATCATGACGATTATCTTCCAGCAGCATATCATCTTGTGTAAAGGTGATGTTGGGCATCAGCTCCAGCATACTATGAGAATGAAATCAGGTTACAGGCTCTTCCTCTGGCTTCTTGAGGAATGTTAGACAAGTATCAGCTTGCTTCACCGCTTCACTCAATGTTTTAAGAGTTTCCTTCGAGAGACGTAGTAGATCAAAAATTGATAACCTTGCTGGGGTATTAGCCAGCTGAGCCAGTATATCTAAGTTATACGACTTCTCGAGTCTCAGAGCTAGAGTCTTCTTTAATACTTTATCGAAGCGGACAGGTTGTTTTCCTTTGTCAGCCGCCATCAGTTTGGGAGGAGTTGGTTCCACTGGAGGCGATAAAGCCGATGGAACATTGACAGCAGGAGAAGATGATGCTGGAGGAGCCTCCGGAGCTGGAGCAGGGCTCTCTTGACCTTAAGAATAGTCTCTTAGGTAAAGTCTCCCGGACCTGGTATCAGTTAAGGTTTCTTCTTTGAATACAGGTTCGAAGGATACCATATTGCAACTCTTTACCCGGATCTTACTTTAGGAAGGTTTTCTTTGGCAAGATGAAGAGTTTGTCTAGTAACCCAAACCAATACGAGATTGGTTGTGTGAAAGGCATAGAAAAAGAGGTACAGGAGATCCTTTTCCATAATTAATGTCGGGAGCCTTTTGTAGATCATATCCCATCTTCTTAATGAGTTCACGAGATTGTTGACTATATATATAGAAGGCTGGTTGATAATTGGTTTCTAGATTTGGCAGCATTGTCTCAGAAGAAGAAGAAGAAGAATCTGCCGTCGAGGTGAAGGTAGCTGTTAAAGGAAGAGGACGATGTTCACCCAATGAAGTCATGTGACATAACTTGTATTTGGTTGCTTTTTTAGACTTTGTGGATGAATAAGGTACTTCAAAGTCAGCTACCAAATCAAGATGGATCCACATAATCTCCCCTTTATCAGTAGACAGAGGAATACGACCATCAGTTCGTGCAGGTGGAAGATTAACAATCTCCAAAGTGGTTCTCGGGATAGGAATGATGCCGTCCTGCACAAGTTGAGCAGGAAAATTGCCAAATTGTAGAGAGACAAAGTTAGTCGTTACAGTCTTTTCATCTTGTTGGAGAGTGATTGCACCAGAATTAACCATCTTCTGGATCTTGCCTTTAAGCACATAGCATGCTCGAGTCGGATGTCCGATAAACCTGTAGTAAACATAATATTTAGTGTGGTCAGTTTTACCTACTTCCTCTGGCCGTTTTGCATTCGACAGTTGAAGTTTATTGCTCTTGATCAGGCAATCAAAGATGCTCATGATATCATCTTTATTAAAGGAGTATTCTTCTTTCGGATGTGGTGCTCTCTGTGGTGGTGCCGTTGGAGTTGGTGTTGATTGACCTATATTGACGGCTAGAGTTTCTTTGCCTTTGACATTGATAGCCAAAGTCTCCTTACCCTTGCGGTTGTTCTGATGGCCACCGTTATTTGATGTACCATGTTCATCTTTGTCAAGATTATGCATCTGAATACCTGATTGTTTGAACTTATCAGCACTTTCTTTTGCCGCTTTAGCATTCACTACGAATGAAGGCCAATCCTGGAACTGCTTTGATCCAGTCCACATGATGATTATAGGCAACAGGTTTGATTTGCAAGTGTCTATAGTCAAAGCATCTGGAGTTCCAAGAGGCATTTTGAGTGCCTCACGACAGAATCGTTCAATGAACCGTTCGGTGGTTTCATTGTGTCGTTGTTTAATTTTAATGAGAGCAGACATAGTCATGTCGTTTATTTCCTCATAAAATTGTTTCAGAAACATTTGTTTGAATCCGGAGGAAGAGGTTATATAACCATCTGGCAAACTGCCGACGAACACCCTAGTGAGTAGAGTGTCATTTGGCTGTAGTTGATCAGTCATTACCTCAAAGTGATTGAGGTACTGACTTAGAGATGTGCTACCATCAAACAACATAATAGTAGGAGGTTTATGTTTGGGAGGAAATTGAACTTCCTTCTACTCTATAGGATAAGGTTGCTTGATCCCAAGCTTCTGTAAGCCTCCTTTCTGCTTGAAGGCTTCAAATTGAGTACGTAAAACATTTACGGCCTCATTAGTATCTTCTGATGATTGTGGAGCAGTGGACTAATTTAATATGTTGGAAGGAGGGTACTGCATGATAAGTACCACCCCCAGCACCAGATTGACTTGGAATAGCCTGTACTGGTATTAAAGCGGTATGAGAAGACTGTACCCCCAGACCAATGTTGACGAGAGCTGATGTCGTTACATGTTCTTGGGTCAAAATTAGATTCACAACCGGTGGAACCGTATGTTGTGTCATAATCATAGCATGCATGCCTGTCATCATCTCAACTATGCTCTTAAAACTAGCCTCCAAAGCAGCAATTCTCTGCTCTTGTCTGTTAGAACTGGAAGCATCTTGATCTTCTGTGATGACTTAAGTAGGCACCTCTCTAGCTATCGAAGACGAGCTAGTAGAAAAGATGATCCGTTCAGAACTTTTACTATCAGCATCAAAGTCATGTAAAGAACTACCCCCAGGATAAGTGATAGGGATATCCTTTTGACTGAAGGCATCTTGGTTGGAATGAGGAAGATTTCTTTTGTCACGACCCGCACCCATTTATTTTTTAAACGGATACGAGACGTGTCCAAGCCAGCCTACGCCGCAGTGTCGACGGTAGAACGCTGTCATGGCCATGAAGATCAAAATCACAAATAATGCTCATTCACATAATTAATTTAACTTACAATGATCACAAGTTTTACATTTATAGAACAATATAAACTTGTACAAATAAATGAATGACTACAACTCAACTATCTGTCCAGTCTCTAGGCTTTGTCTGCAAGTATTCCCGTCACTCCCCAAGCTAAGTGAATCCACGGCTAACCTGAAAATGTTGGTTTCCAGTCAGGAATGGAACGAGCACAATTCACCGAATGCAATTTCAAATAAAGAAAATGACTATAAAACAAAGGTTAGACATCAATTATGAGTTTTGAAAATAAACAGTAAATACGAAAAACCAATAATAAATAGACACAAAATACTTTCCCCGACTGTTAGAAGTACCTTTGATATGTGATCGGTCTGGGATACTACACCGCACGGTCTACGAGATCTACTTGTATAAAAGATAAACACTGTCTACGAGATCTACTTGCAGAATTTAAATAATGTCTACGAGATCTACTGCATAAAAGTAAACAATGTCTACGAGATCTACTGCATAAAAGTAAACAATGTCTACGAGATCTACTGCATAAAAGTAAACGAGGTCTACGAGATCTACTGCATGAAAATAAACAATGTCTACGAGATCTACTGCATGAAAATAAACAATGTCTACGAGATCTACTGCATAAAAATAAACGAGGTCTATGGTCGGATCACACATCCTTGGTACTTCTCATTCCCGACTCAACAATTTATAATAGAAAAATAATCACATAACCAATGACTAATCAATAAAATATAGTAAAGATTAATATCGAAATGCAGACAGTAAACTGTACTCGCCTGTAGTCCTCTGCTGGTGAAACCGACAGTCTGAACTACTCAATGTGCCACAATAGTCAAAACCCGTACCACAGTCCCCAAAAGCTGAAATAAATATTACCAATATTCTCAGAATAGTCAAAATAGCTAGGATTGCCTGTCCTTAAGTCCAATTCTGGACACAGGGGCAAAACGGTAATTTTGGGCTAAAACGGTGTCCGCCGTTGGACCCGCTTTGCACCGAAAAGCGTACCAGAGTCAACGGTCTCTAAAGTCGTCAAACTACATGTCTACGGATCCAGTTTTCCGATATGAACCCAACCGTATGTCCAAAGTTGGATTCCGGCGGGCCGTGCACAAAATCGCCCGTTGAGTGGGACCGTGGGGCCCGCAAAACGGTGATTTTATCAACTGTCTCAGAATCGGACCAAACTTGGCATACAGGACCAAAAAAATGATACGGTCCTGCTAGCGCAAGTTTCATCTCGATCTGATGAGCGTGCACTAAGTAATTGGAGAATTTGTAAAGTGCACGATACGGTGAATTTCGACGGATACGCATCAAATTCGTCGCGCACACGCGACCAATTTGAATTCCGTCAAAGCCTACACGACCACAAAACCGTTACGCAGCTTTCGATGCTTATGGTGCACGACCACGTCGCCCAAAATGGCGGGACGCACGTCGTATGGAACAATTTTCTAGTTTTTAAAACAGGTTTTTGGGAAACTTCGGAATCCGATTTCTCGGCACGTAGTCGATGAAATCAAATTCCGTAAAAAGAATTCGAAGCCCTACATGTTGTCAATAAACGCCTTCTAATAGGTTTTCGAAATTATGCATGGTTTGGAAGATAAATAAATGCGAAGTAGGCTATTTCAACTGTTTTCCGTCCTGTTTTTAAACAGGTTTTTCGGCAATTTCAACTCGAATTTTCTCGAGTTTCGGATCGCTAGAATCTAAACTAATTGATAGGGATTAGAGAGGGTTAAACCAAGATCATACCAGAACTTACGGTTCACGAAAGGATCGATCATACGTCGGGAAAATGCCTCGCGAAGTGGCCTTCTCCTCGCAGTTGCTGCTGTAGTTCCAGGCCGCGCGCGCCTGCTGTCCGCGCGTTTTCCGCGCCCGACCGGCCGACGGCGGTGGTTCCCCGGTGGCGCGCGGCCGTTGGGTGGCTCGCCCAGTGCTGGGGTCGGCGTACGCGTGGGTTAGGGTTTAGAGTTTGCGTCGATTTCTCGATCTCGTTTCTTCTTATCTCTCGATTATATATTGAACCTAGGTGTCGAGTTAAGGCCGAGAGCTATTATATGCTCTCGGTTGGCTGGGAGAAGTATACACGGGCTGGGCCCCTATAGGCCCTGGGCGTGTGCGGGTTCAGCAACTAAAAGTTGCTGTTGCTCCACTCTCTTCTTACATATATATCAATATATATATATATATATATATATATATATATATATATATATATATATATATATATATATATATATATATATATATATATAATCCATATTATTATATATAAAATATATATATATATATATATATATATATATATATATATATATATATATATATATATATATATATATAATCCATATTATTAATCCATATATATATTAGTAATCCATATATATATATATATCTACTTATATTTATTTATCTATATTTTCCTATATATGCTTATATAATACGCTCCACCAAATTTAGATAAAATTCCAATATATTCTATTATAGGGCCTATTAATATAAAAGAATATATATATATATAACGTTTACTTGACAATATAATATCACCAATAATAATAATAGTATTATATATATAATAACCTTAATTAAAATAATAATAAATGTTACGAAATTCAATAAGACCATAATGGTGTATATATACCATTATGCGCAGCCTAGTAATTCCAAGGTGCACAAAATCCTTTTTATACAAAATGTCATTGAATGCCAACTAATAATAATAAGTATAATACTTAATTACGAATACTAGAAAATATTCATTAAATCATTAAACGAGATACAACACCTTCATACCCAGTTCATCAATCGCGAATGTCATTGGACGTGCCGCATGGCTACATGGGCTTGGGCTCAGTTCGGGTCCAGTCTGGGCTAAACTGCTATAATCGATTTTCCCTAAAATCAATAATATAATTAATAACTAAATAATCTTCGGTAAGCGGTAAGTCGCAACTTGGCTTGGTTTTCCTAGTTAGGACATCACTATGGCTCGGCCTTCCCTACCAGGGCTAGTACTCTAGTCAAAGCACGTCATTGCACTATCCGTGCCATGATTCCTAATCGGTTTGTGCTCCATAACTTCACAAAGACTTAAATTATCCACCGTAATAATTAACTAAATAATTATTTATAAAATATAAAAATCACCAATTCAATAAAATAAATAATAATAAAATATTCTAAATTTTCTGGGAAGGGCAGCTACACCTTTGACCGATTGTTTCTTGTTCGGAAAGAAGATTCCTTTGACCGATTGTTTCTTGGTCGGAAAGAAGATTCCTTTGACCGATTGTTTCTTGGTCGGAAGAAAGATTCCTTTGACCGATTGTTTCTTGGTCGGAAGGAAGATTCCTTTGACCGATTGTTTCTCGGCTTCTTGATCTGGAATATTGGTATACTCCTTCGTCGGATTCATGAGTCCGATCTAAGTATTGTTGATTCGGATTACGGGATACATTGCATCTCGGACGCTTTCCATCCCCAGTGCTTCGAGACGTCATGTTAACAGAGGCATACAACAATTTGTCTTCATCCACTATCATTGGTTGAGGAACCTGAGAGTAATTCAGACGGTCGAAGATAGACCGTTTAGCTGATTGACAGCAGCATTTGATAACAACCTCATGGTGATGGTTACAGTAATATTCTTGGGGCTGCATTACAGATGGATGAGACGGATTTGTGATCTTTCGCTTCTGTTTAAGAAGTTCACGGAGATCGGTTACAACAACAGGATGAGAAGAAGTCGAAGGAACATATTCTTTAATGATGTTAGGAACATGATTCTGATTCTTGCGATATCCCATTCCTTGAGTGTACAAGAAAGTGCTGAGTTGGTTAGCATAGGTAAAGGGGTTCTTGACTTCAGTAGTCTGCTTCTGGCGCAAGTTAGCTACTGGCTCAGGCTGTTTGCATTTTGCTGAAGTAGGTGTTGACTGGCGCCTGTTGAGATAGGTGCGCAGGTCAGATAGGTCTGCTACTTATGTATCTGTCTAAGATACTAGCAGCTTACCCTGTTTGGATCTTGATATACGCAAGGTTGGAAGATCCAGAGTTGCATTTTAGGATTTAGCAGAATCCCTTTTTGTGTTACGCAACCTGTTCTTATGTGCCTGGCCTAGCGCAACTGGGTAACAGAAAGTTCAGTTTGAACAAAACTCACTTTTTAGCAGAGATTTGATTATCTCTGTTCAGAGGAGTAGAGTTTCTGTCCAAAAGAGCTTTTATACTGATTGGCACATAGGCGCCACCAGAGATGCTTTCTACCGAGTCAAGGACCGGGGAAGATTTAGAAAAGGCCAAATGACGCTTTTCTTTATTCTGTGATGAGACTGGAATGGGTGTATTCCTTGCCAAGTTCAAATTTGGAGAAGGAGTAGCTAAAGAGCGTTTTCCTTTGTTTTGTGGTCGAGAGGCCACAGGCGCAGGTTACGCAGGTTGAGGAAAGGCCAAAGGGCGCTTTTCTTTGTTCTGTCTAGCACTCTCGCTTGATAGGTTCTTTTCCGAGTTCAGAACTGGAGAAAATGAAGGAGTAGACAAAAGGCATTTTCCTTTGTTCAGAGCCAAAAAGACAGTAGGCGTAGGTTACGCAGGGGTAGTAGTTGGCAGCGAAGCAGTCAGCGCATGTTGTGCAGGAGCAATGGTTGGCAGAGAGGCAGTCTGCGCAGGTTGTACAGGAGCAATGGTTGGTGCTGTAGAGGACTTGGGAGTCCACACAGTGCGCCTCTTGCTTTTGGCAGCAACTGCGGTGCGCCTAGTACCCCCAGCACTGATCATTGATTCGTAGGCGGTTTGGTCGACTTGAACGACCAAAGTCTTCTGTGTCTTACCGATCGACGCGGTATCACATTGAGTTGTCACTTTCTCGTCAGAAAAAAAAGTCATCCCCAGCAGAGTCACCATTTTGTTTGCAAAAATAAAAGTTTGATTACAAACTAAGAAAAGAGTATAATAGTATAATTGATTTCTAGAGAAGTACAACTATAGGAATATGATCAGAAGACGATCACTTTTTCCCTTGGACGATGTGATATTGAAGACACAAGCCCCTGAAAGATGCAACAACACTTTTTCAGTAGATTACGATCATTAGTGATGCCTAGGAACTGATTTGAAACTCTATTTATAGAGTTCTTGAAATAACTGTTTAGCAGTTATTCTGGATTGTGCGCCTATGTTCACTTGCGCGAGCGATTATACCAACTGCTAAAGACACATGGCATCATTTGAATGAGATGCGCATGGTCATGGGTAGTATAGTAGACACGTTCTACGAGATTAGTGGCTTGCATGCCACGTCTTTCTGCTTTTGGACATCAGTTTGATCATGTTGCGCCAACTTGGTCAGGTTGCGCGTGGGCGCAACTCAGCAACTTGCGCTGCATTATCAGTATTCTTTGTATTTTATTAATAACCGTCGTGCACCTTGATACACTGCGCGAGCTTCTAGCTGTCATTTAATAACTAATAAGATCTTCTCGAGCACCATATTGTGCGGGATTCGAACGGATTTCCTTCAATTTTTGTGCTGTCAGTTGTCAGGTAATTATGATGGCCATTATTGTTTCTCAAGGGGACTGCCACGTGGCACTCGTGCAACCTGGATCAGGCACAACCTGATGGTGGCGCAAGTTGATAATGTGCCTCAACTTGATGTTCTGACTTCCATTTGAGTGGTGCAACTTGATTTTTAGCCTCTACATAGAGTCTCTTAGAAGAAATCAAGACTTCACTTGGTTCTTCACTGTAGCAGAATAAGGAGGACTCGAGGATGGGATTGTAAGTTCAGTCCTTCCCTATATTGTCAGTCCAGTTCACTTGGTTTCATATTACAGTAGCTCTTTCTCACATTTCTTTATTTCCTTGGGTGTGCTACCTTAGCCAAATTCTATTAATTCAGTGCCTTTACTTGTTCAGTCGCAGGGCCAGCCCCCAATTCATGTGGGTTGTCTCCATATTTGTATCTGTATATATATAGTTGATTGAGTTATGGTATATATGGTGTATATCCATACCCTATAGTAGCTTATGTATGCATATGTTGTAGGCATGTATGTATATATAATGCTCAGATCCTTAACTAAGTTCAATCGAGCATCTCAGTATTCTTGCACTGTAAGCTCACCCCACTGCCTATACTTCACTCCACACACTTAGCATATCCATATTGCGATGAACTTCATTCACTGCACCCTTGGGATAAAAGAATCAAACCTTTGTTCTTTACTATCCATACCAAATAACTTGTTTAGCCAATTATTCACTATATTCCCTTTTGTCGTTGCCTTCATCAGACCCCAGCTTACTGCAAAACCTGTGAGAGCAGACACAGCTTCATATGCCTGCATTTATGTAATGCCCCAGTCCCAAAATACTTTAGATGAAGTACGTAGACATGCCAGCTGTATACATACGAAGTATACTCCAATGTATGGAACCCCCGTATGTAGACATAAGCTGTAAAATAGCAGTAAACCATGATAACTAAATCTCATCCACCAAATAAGAGAATAATAATATAAATCAAATATGAAATTTGTCATTTATACCTGTAGTTGGACGGAGACAAATCCACTACCAACTTTTTAAAAGAGAGAAATATACAAGGAAACGATAGATAAAAATGACAAGACGAACCAAGGGCAATCATCTTCGAAGGAATGAAGAAGATCACGGCCTTGGCTAGAACACCTGTAAAGTCACAAAGCACACACCTGAAGAGATAACCAGGTCCTCAGAGGGACGTAACAAGATACAATAACAATAAGCCATAAAAATACTGAATATAAAATATTTCACAAATAAAAGTAAGTGACAAGACCTCAATAAGGTAACCTAACCATACTAAAGTGAACATGCAGTTAAGAACAAACCTTTCGTTGCATGAGCCCTGGCTGTAAATAGGATCTGGGATAGTCTCCACTTGGGCACCAGTGACCTAAGCGCATGACGTTCAAAAATAACAGTGGCCAACCAGAGAGGGTAAGCATACCCGTATTTCCAGCGGAGCTTCTGGGTTACAAGGAATGTGTAATAGAAGCCCATACGCCAATGAAATGTTCTTCCCACCTGATGCATCAATCTTGGTCGCATCCGCGATCATGTACCTCTACTAACTGCTAAGTCTCATAACATGCCTCTATTAGCAGTTAGACGTAACGCATGCGTACGGGTGATCAGCCAACACGCAAGTTCCTCTATATGCTACTCATCTCACACATATCTTGTGGTACAATTGTGTCAAGATTTATGCAATACACTACAGATGGTAGTCCCTCAACTCTAGGTCCATATGCAATCAAAGGATAATAAGTAAAGTAAAACTAATATCACTGAGCCGACAATAAATCAGGAACTGTGATAATGGTACAGCTACAAGAACTAGAAATAAATGAACAATGATACACAATAAATAAAATACAGACTAATTATAAACAGTAAATTATGGCAAGGTATCTTGCCTGAGGTTGTGTGCAAAAGAGCGACGTCAAATAGCTCGAACCGTCATAATAGCAAAACGATGAAAGCCAAATCCCTCATATGTCCTCGGATGCTGAAATAAACACCACGAACGTGTTTGGAATATAAGATATATCTAGAAAACGCCTGTCCAAAAGTCCAATTCTGAAATAGGGATAAAATCGTAATTTTGGGTCAAAACGATGTCCGTCGTTGAACCCGTTTTGCACCAAAATGTATGCCAGAACCTACGGTCTCTAAAGTCATCAAACTATATGTCTACGGATCTGGTTTGAGAAGACGAACTCAACAGTATGTCCAATTTTGGATTCTGATGAGCCGTGCACAAAATCGCCCGTTAGAGCGGGTCGCGGGCCCGCCAAATAGGCATTCCAGTCGACCTTCTCAAAATCGGACCAAACTTGGCATACAGGACCATAAAAATGATACGGTCCTGCTGGCGCAAGTTTTGTCTCGATTTGACGAACATGCACAAAGTAATTAGGAAATTTAAAAATGGTCGATACAGTGAATTTCGACGGATACGCATCAAATTCGTCGCACACACGCAACCAATTTGAATTCTGTGAAAGCCCACACATCTGTAAAGTTAATACACACCTTTCGATACTTTTGGTTCGCAACTACGTCGTCCGGTTTGGCAGGACGCAGGTCCTATCGGAGAAATTTTCCAATTCTTTAGTTTTAGATAACTAGTTTTTCTTGTTTTTTTACGATCAAATAACTTTATGTATACTTAATGAAATCACAAACTACAAATTAGGTTTTACTCACGTATATGTCATCTTGGACTATTTCAAATTAGTTTTCAAAAACTGCCATCAGGTTGGCCACGAGTGGCCTTCCAAGTAGAGGGTTTAGGCAGCTTACTACCCTATTTTTGAACCAGTTTTTGGCTCGACTTGGCGTCGAGTTCTCGGTCAATCTGAGTGATTAGGTCAAATTCCCTTTAAAGGGTTTCGAAGAAGGATATAAGGGCTTTCTATAACAGTTTACGACATCAAAAACGATCAAGCAAATAGTGAGCAATTGGGTCATAAGGGGAGTACCTTCTCAGCGTGTCAAAACAGAGTCCTCTTTGTTTTCGGTCGACTCCGGCCTCGCTGGCAGTGCCGCAGAGGCGCTCCGGCATCGCTCGGCCAGGTGAGGCTGATGGGGATACTCGGGGACGTCGTATGACACTCGAGGTGCTGGCTGAGGGCATGAGAGGGAGAGAATCAAATGTAGTTAGATGGGAATTTTAGGGTTGTATCTGCAGCATATATACTGTTGTTGAGTTGCCGCTAAGGGGCTTTGCTGGGTCGCGGGTTTAAGGGTTTGGCTAACTCGTGAGATGGAACCCATCTTGCGAGAAATTGGCTGAGACTTTTTTTTATAAGTATATATATATATATATATATATATATATATATATATATATATATATATATATATATATATATATATATATATATATATATATATATATATATATATATATAAAAATATATATATATATAATATATATATATATATATATATATATATATATATATATATATATATATATATATATATATATATATATATATATATATATATATATATATATATATATATATATATATTTACACTCTAATGAATCTAATTAAATCTAAAAAATCCTTAATATTATTTCAAAGATTATTATTATTATTACTTTATTTTATTTTTGTTTACATATATCCATTAATATCTACAATTACACACACAAGGAAACCAATAAATTTATAAAATTTGTAAAGTTCATAAAAATTATTTGTAAAAGTAATTTTGATAACATTTTAATAATAGATTCTGCTAACTGCATATAATGAAGCATTTATCTCCTAGTATTAATATTAGTAAAAATCATTTATTAAATATACACTATTTTAGTAATCAATAAATCTTGTAAAATAAAAATAAAATATAGTAAAATTTTCTAATAAAATTTTGAAATAGCATAAGTATTTTCCTGAACTTAGTACATCACCTTGTAAAAATTTATCTATGTAGACATAGAGTGTAGCACTTAAACTTGCTACCAGAATAGATAAAAATTCTAAAAATTAAAATCAAATAAATAAAATACTATAAAATATATAACTAAAATCTCAAAAACTTTTGGGAGTTTACATCCTACCCAACTTACAAAAATTTTGTCCTCAAAATTAAAATAATCTTAATATAGGAGAATATAAACAATGAGTTTTAATGCAAGGGGGCAGGTATGTCATATCGTAACTTGGTTTATAAAACGATGAATTAGGTGGTTATTACAGGAATCCAAGTTGACGTCATAATTTACAAGATAGGGCATTCTTGGTTCAAGGTCCTACCCAACTTATAGAAGTTGGCTAACCGCAAAGAAATTGTCATTACGAGTTTTATGGGAATGACATTATCTAGGAAGAGGCACACGAATATTGGACACTTCTGACTGTCACGAATTCTAGATGTGCCTGGATAATGTCATGGTGTTCTTGGTCAATAACTTCTATCGAGGATTGTTATAATCTATCATCGTGCCTATCAGCCATGCCTTTAACAAGATGGTAGGGGTCTCTTGTTCGATTATAACCAGAATGGTTCAACGAAATTTCAATCTTTGCTTAACATGGGTAACTGAGAGGTGATATTGAAGAACCCAGTTAAGAAGTATTCAAAGGCCAAGAGGTGAAAGTCCATTATAAGTGCAGAACCCTGATGTAAGATATGATTTGGTAAGTGTTTTTAAATCTCTAAGTTATAATGACTAGTGTCTATGGTTGGTGTTTGATATGGTACAAGAGGCATATGCTTGCTTGGGTGGAAAGCATATGTCGTAGATGTGATGTGTCTTGTTTGTATCTTGGTTGTTCAATTTAGTCAATGTAATAGGTCGATACTTGCCTGGTTAATCCAAATGGAATGGAAATGGGCCTCTATGATTTGTTTTAAGGAAAATTATATCATACATGGGGCGTAATTGGAGTGGAGCACAAGAAGGTATATTTGTGTGAGATATGTATGTCATGTGCGTAGCTTGATTGGTCTAGTTGTGAGGGTGAACTTGGTTGGAAGGAAAAAGCTAATGTTGTGCTCCAAATATCGAAGTCACGTTGAGGTACCAAAAATGATATGGATAGAAATAAACCTTATAACCCAATGATTTATTAGCTCCGATGGAATCAATCTTTGATTGATTTAAACCTTGGATTGGCCGGACAAGAGCCCAACATCTATCTGAAGCATTCATATTAGGTTAGAGCAACCTAGAATAGATCTAAACTCAAGTAGTTGGGCCATTTGTCAGCCGGGTTGGTTAAGTAAGTTCTGTAAGTCTTGAAGTTGTATCTTTCGTGACTTTTATGTTTAAGTAGCACAAGAAGACTCAATTGAGTGGCACCCTAGTGGCATGTGCATAGTGGGCTTCGAATAGATCACAACCATATATTGGATCAAAAGAATTGAGTCGAGGTTGAGTCTCTAATTATTTTCAGAAAGGACAATGGTATTATGGTAGGGGTTATAGCTAGCCCTTTTTGACACGAAAGTCGCATCATAAAAATAGAGTACAAGGGGGTGTGTTTTAGTAGGACATGATATGTCTACATGAAGGTGGAGTCAACTATGTCCTGTATGTGAAATTGGTTGGAAGGTCACAGCTGGTGTCGTGCTCCGAATATTAATGTCACGGTCGAGGACACCAAATAATCTAAATAAAAAGTGGGAGTTCATGGGGCACTAATTTTCTCCCTAATGGAAACCAACTTATTCTAACCAATCGGTAATACTAGTATATCCTAAAATTTAGGAGACTTACACTCTACTCGATCTAGAAGCTAAGGCATGGTTTTAGGATTAATGAGGTTAGAAAATTTCAAAGTTGTGATATCGTACCTCGACTTTGATAATAAAGAATAAAATACGATATAATGGATAATATGATACGGTAGACAAGAATCAAATTAGAGGATCGTACCACGAATTCTAATAACTGGAAAATGATTTCGTACCACGATATACGAGTCAATAAATAGAATGATCCACTCGTCCATAGTATACGAGAGTTATCGATGGGGGTAACAAAAGATCTCAACAACTAGGCCATAAAATTCTATTCGTGTTAAGTCGGTCAGACTATAGTCACAAGGTTTCTAAGGGTGTTGCACGTAGTGCTCCTGCATTGCTGTTGATAACTAGTGAATCAATATGATGGAGTATCATGCTACAGATATTGGCCTAGCTGGTGAAGGTGTTTGTTCTAATACAAAGTCACATCTTTAATAATAAAATTTTATACCTAGAATGATACCTGCTGAATCCCTAATCTCGGAATGGGTGTCTGCGACAGTCATTGTAAATGCATGTCCTTGTTTTTTTTGTCTATTCCTCTCTTATCCAAACTTTGGGGGCCTGGTCGAGTAAGGGTCGGGTTAAGGCACACGGGTTGCTAGTTAAAGCAAGAATCAAGATGAATAATTAGAGACTCACTCTATTTGGTTTCTTGAGATTAGATAGTCTCCTCAGGTTAGTGTCTTGACCAAGGGTAAGATCCTAATCATTCTTAAATTCTAATGACTAGAAGGTCATGATATTAGTTTTAGGGTCGAGGGGAGGACAAGTAACTCAGGGCATAGTTGTAGTCACATAGTTGGCCGAGGGTAGCTACACTTGTATATACAACTATCATGGCCATGAGAAATATTTTGTATCTATCTACCAAATACGACCATTCGTCTTTCAAAATCAGTGAAAGACAACAGCAATAAAGAGTTCAAAAAAGATGTCAGCGAAAACAATTTCGTGCTTCAAAGGTGAATGTATAATTTAAGAGAAATTGTCAATGCAGTCGCGGATGAGATCCTAGATACCTCTATATCTCAATCCATATGAGATAATCGTACAAAGAGCGAACCAAGTGCACAATGGTTTATCAGACCATAATACACTAATTCTAATTAGACAATATGCTTGTGGGCGTCCCCAATATACATATGTCTAGAACAAGCTCGATAAAGAATAAGCTTGTAAAACTAGGCTATAAATAGCGTCATCATTCATGGTAGTTCAAAGTATAAGTACGGGAGTTAATGATGAAAGCAGTTATAAATGGTTCAAGTTTCACAATAATCTACGTCGTGTTCGGTGTTCCTGTTTATACAGTCGTCCTACTGTCTCTTGTATCAGGCCTTGGTTGACCAATGGAGTATGGCCTACAAAATCTCTATATTCTATCTTAACATATCTTCCTACACTAGCACCTATTTAGTACCACCCAGTTATACTTCATTAATGGATTATAAGAACACGGGATGATAGGCTGTGAGGTATACTACCCAACTTATAAGAGTCAACTAAGATAGTAGTTTGAGGAATATGACACGTATATCTAGTAAGAGTCGTCTTCCTACGCTCTCTATCCAACACGAAGGAAAAAGGTAAGATTTATAGTGGAAAAGAATTAGGCAGAAGGAAATCAAGGTAGTCGGATTGAGAGTTCAAAATTTGAAATCAATGGAGGAGGTCAAGTATATGGATGAGATTCTAGACTCTAATCCTATATACAGGTTCACATCGGTACAGTAACGTAACCGAAGTGATAAACTTGACCTGCATGGGCCACCACAAAAATATGTAACGTTCCAGTCCTAAAATACTTAGGACGAAGTACGTAGACATGCCAGCTGTATACATACGAAGTATACTCCAATGTATGGAACCCCCGTATGTAGACATAAGCTGTAAAAATACAGTAAACCATGATAACTAAATCTCATCCACCAAATAAGAGAATAATAATATAAATCAAATATAAAATTTGTCATTTATACATATAGTTGGGCGAAGACAAATCTACTACCAACTATTTAAAATAGAGAAATATACAAGAAAATGATAGATAAAAATGACAAGACGAACCAAGGGCAATCATCTTCGAAAGAATGGAGAAGATCACGGCCTTGGCTAGAACACCTGCAAAGTCATAAAGCACACACTTGGGGAGATAACCAGGTCCTCAGAGGGACGTAACAAGATACAATAATAGCATGCCATAAAAATACTGAATATAAAATATGTCACAAATAAAAGTAAGTGAAAAGGCCTCAATAAGATAACCTAACCATACTAAAGTGAACATGCAGTTAAGAATAAACCTTTCGTCATATGAGCCCTGGCTGTAAATAGGATCTGGTATAGTCCCCACTTGGGCACCAGTGACCTAATCGTATGACGTTCAAAAACGACAGTGGCCAACCTGAGGGGGTAAGCATACCCGTATCTCTAGCGGAGCTTCTGGGTTACAAGGAAATATGTAATAGAAGCCCATACGAAAAGGAAATGTTCTCCCCACCCGATACATCTATCTAGGTCACATCCGTGATCATGTACCTCTACTAACTGCTAAGTCTTCTAACATGTCTCTATTAGCAGTTAGATCTAACGCATGCACACGGGTGATCAGCCAACACGCAAGTACCTCTACATGCTACTCATCTCACACATATCTCGTGGTACAACTGTGTCAAGGTTTATGTAATACACTACAAATGGTAGTCCATTAACTCTAAGTCCATATGCAATCAAAGGATAATAAGTAAAGTAAAGCTAATATCATTGAATAGGCAATAAATCAGGAAGTGTGATAATGGCACAGCTACAGGAACTGGAAATAAATGAATAGTGATACACAATAAATAAAATGCAGACTAATTATAAACAGTAAATTATGGCAAGGTATCTTGCCTGAGGTTGTGTGCAAAAGAGCGACGTCAAATAGCTCGAACCGTCAGAATAGCGAAGCGATGAAAGCCAAATCCCTCATACGTCCTTGGATGCTGAAATAAACACTACGAACGTGTTTGGAATTTAAGATATGTCTAGAAAATGCATGTCCAAAAGTCCAATCCTGGAATAGGGGCAAAATTATAATTTCGGGTCAAAACGATGTCTACCGTTGGACCCGTTTTATACCGAAACGCGTGCCAGAACCTACAATCTCTAAAGTCATCAAACTATATGTCTATGGATCCGGTTTGAGGAGACGAACTCAACGGTATGTCCAATTTTGGATTTCGATGAGTCATGCAAAAAATCGTCCATTAGAGCTGGTCACGGGCCCGCCAAATAGGCGTTCCAGTCGACCTCCTCAAAATTGGACCAAACTTGGCATACAGGATCAGAAAAATAATACGGTCCTGCTGGCATAATTTTTGTCTCTATTTGACGAACGTGCATAAAGTAATTGAAAAATTTACAAAAAGGCCGATACGGTGAATTTTGACGGATACGCATCAAATTCGTCGCGCACACGCAACCAATTTGAATTCCGTCAAAGCCCACATGTCTGCGAAGTCAATACGCACCTTTTGATACTTTCGGTTCGCGACCACGTCGTACGGTTTTGCGGGACGCACGTCGTATCGGGGAAATTTTCCAATTCTTTAGTTTTTGATAACCAATTTTTCTTGTATTTTTACGATCAAATAACTTGATGTATACCTAATGAAATCACAAACTACAAAT
Source organism: Iris pallida (assembly GCA_029216955.1). Lineage (NCBI taxonomy): Eukaryota > Viridiplantae > Streptophyta > Magnoliopsida > Asparagales > Iridaceae > Iris > Iris pallida. The sequence continues at coordinate 3,037,106 of JANAVB010043420.1, read as the reverse complement.
TAGGTTTTAATCATGTATATGTCATCTTGGACTATTTCAATTTAGTTTTCAAAAACTGCTATCAGGTTAGCCACGAGTGGCCTTCCAAGTTGAGGGTTTAGGCAGCTTACTACCCTATTTTTGAACCACTTTTTGGCTCGACTTGGCGTCGAGTTCTCGGTCAATCTGGGTCATAGGTCGAATTCCCTTTGAAGGGTTTCGAAGAAGGATATAAGGGCTTTCTATAACAGTTTACGATATCAAAAACGATCAAGCAAATAGTGAGCAATTGGGTCATAAGTGGAGTACCTTCTCCGTGTGTCTAAACAGAGTCCTCTCTATTTTCGGTCGACTCTGGCCTCACTGGCGGTGCCACAGCGGCACTCCGACATCGTGCGGCCAGGTGAGGCTGATGGGAATACTTGGGGACGTCGCACGGCGCTCGAGGTGGTGGCTGAGTGCGTGAGAGAGAATCAGATGTGGTTAGATGGGAATTTTAGGGTTGTATCCGCATCATATATACTGTTGTTGAGTTGCTGCTAGGGGGCTTTGTTGGGTCGCGGGTTTAAGGGTTTGGCCAACTCGCGAGATGGAACCCATCTCGCAAGAAATTGGCTGAGACTTTTTTTATAAGTATATATATATATATATATATATATATATATATATATATATATATATATATATATATATATATATACTCTAATGAATCTAATTAAATCTACAAAAATCCTTAATATTATTTCAAAGATTATTATTATTATTACTTTATTTTATTTTTGTTTACATATATACATTAATATCTACAATTACACACACAAGGAAACCAATAAATTTATAAAATTTGTAAAATTCATAAAAATTATTTGTAAAAGTAATTTTGATAACATTTTAATAATAGATTCTGCTAACTGCATATAATGAAGCATTTATCTCCTAGTATTAATATTAGTAAAAATCATTTATTAAATATACACTATTTTAGTAATCAATAAATCTTGTAAAAATAAAAATAAAATATAGTAAAATTTTCTAATAAAATTTTAAAATAGCATAAGTATTTTCCTGAACTATTTAGTACATCACCTTGTAAAAATTTATCTATGTAGACATAAAGTGTAGCACTTAAACTTGCTACCAAAATAGATAAAAATTCTAAAAATTAAAATCAAATAAATAAAATACTATAAAATATATAACTAAAATCTCAAAACTTTTGGGGGTTTACAATTTAGAATATGAATGGGAGTATCAGATACCATGTATTTGCCCATCATTATTCACTGCCCTGTATAGGAAAGATTCAAGTTGAACCTAGCTTGGTATCTAAAATATTCCTATAAATTGCCTATCATTTGCATTTTCATTCACTACAATACTTATTGCATTCCCATATGCCCTGCATGATTAGATATGATATATTGTACTTTGGATCATACATTGCATAATAGGTAATATGCTGCACTCATTAGCATTTACTGCATCATTTTTTTCCTGTATACATTACACTCCACTGAAATCCATTACCTGTCCTGCATATAGCTATAGGCCAGTGGACAGGAAAGAGAGTTTGGGTTTTGGGAATGGATTTTGAGTTCAAACCCCATCCAGTTCAGACCCTTAGACTTTAACTATTCTATATTAGGCTAGGGTGTGTTTACTTGTCCAGATATTGAAGGACGGCCCTATTGTTTGATCATAAATGATCAACCAATTACCCATGTGTCATTCCCCTCTGGGGTACTTGTATTTAAACACCAGTCAAGGGTATAGTGATAGGGGATCCTTGTTCTTGGGTATCTGTCCTTGTGAGGGCATGGGGTCAGTAAACTCCTCTGGGGTATCACTTGAGGGAGTAGAGGAACAAATGGACTTGGTTATGTAGAATGTATATATGTTAGGTTATAGCATATGGATATACATATATTTTAAGATTTAGATGTTGGTAGTGATAGGGGTTGAACTAGTATCCTTGGTATATTAAGGGGACATGGTAAATATATAGGTTGAGGAACCTAGGATTGGAATTAGACTAATAGTCCACTTAGCCAAAGGCCCTAGATTTAGATGGACTAGGTTTGACCCAAGGTTGATAATTAACTAGGATTGATCTAGTGTTGACCTAGATAGACTACCATTGAATCAGTTGACTTTCTTGATTAGGAAAAAGGCCTAGAAGCATGAAATTAATACATTTAGATTTACTGTTTTCATTAGAACATCAAATAACCATATATATCTCAATATAGGTTTGTGTGACACCACTTTGGACATCGATCCTCATACATTGCTCTGGACGACAGGCGAGTATATTCTCTGATAGTTCTTTCATTTATTTGATGATTTATGTGATTCAGCTTCTAGTGTAGTTCTATTTAATTCTCTGTCACCACACGTATTAGTATTCTGGATTCTTTCACTCGCAATACATATATTTGACTCGTCTAGCCTCTATTACTCGAACCACTCACAAGAACCATCTACTCAAAACACCTACATGTACTAAATGTTCAAATCATACAAGAACCATCATTACAAGAAACATAGTCATCGTCGCTGGACGTGGTGTACGACGTGCCGTATTCAACAAGAACCATCATTACAAGAAAGATAGCCATCGCCGCTTGGCCGAGCGTGCGATGTGCCATATTACTAGAAAGATAGCCATCGCCGCTTGGCCGAGCGTGCAATGTATCGTATTACTCGTCTAAACAAGAAAGATAGTCATCACAGCTTGGCCGAGCGTGCGATGTGCCGTATTACTCGTCTAAACAAGAAAGATAGCCGTCGTATGCTTGCCAAGTGTACGGTGTGCCATATTTACTTGCTACCCATTTTTATGACAAGAACAGTATCTCAAAACATACTGGATTAGTGTCGTATACTAGAATCACATTGTCTCATGTTTTACAGATTTGACTTGTATCATATTGTCTCATGTTTTATAGATTGGACTCATATCACATTATTCTAGTTAGTTATCTCTATTTACAGTCTTCATTGCAATGCTCTCATGTTCCTCTGTATTTACTTACCTTGTTCTAAAATGTCTATTTCATTACCTATCTCAACTTTCATGATTCATCAAGTATAACTGTCTATAACTGCTTTATAGTCTTTTCGTTTATTTAGGATTGCTAGAGAAGATATGCTCGTTCCATCCTGACTGAATATATTTTTCAGATAATTTTCCAGAGGATACGTGTCCTACCCATTACGGATCAGAGGAGGGGATAGATACCTTGGTTCCCGATTCTCGGGAGTAACCAAGAGACTAGTTTAGTGGACTTTTTAGATTCTCTGTTTAGAACTTGAATTGTAATAAGTAGAGATTTGACATTGTATTTGAGATTTGTTTCAGTTATTATTTAAGTTGTTGTTTGTTGAGTCTTTTAGTTATTTAGACTTCGTTGATATCTTATCGTGCTTTAGACTGTGATTGAGTATTATCATATCTATATACTTGTTCTCCATTCGGAGTTGAGATCTATGACATGTACATTATATACTTTGTGAGTTGATAGTTAGTGACCTAGAACAGCGTTCTACTGCCGATTTTGTGGCGTAGGCTGGGCGTTGTTACGCACTCGTGCCCCTATACCGGATGCGGGTCATGACAGTTTCAGTTCCTGGAAAGAAGCTTCACAGTCGTCCGACCACACATACGCGATTCCCTTTTAAGTGAGCGAGTCAAGGGCTTACGTAGTCCTTCATGAACCGTCTGTAGTATCCCGCCAAACCAAAAAAGCTTTGAATTTCACTAACTGAAGCAGGCCGCTTCCAATCAACAATGACATCAACTTTTCTCGGATCGACTGTAATGCCTTCAGCGAAAATAATGTGTCCAAGGAATGACACGTTGTTCAACTAGAATTCAAACTTGCTCTGCTTTGCATACAACTGATTGTCTCGAAGAGTCTGGAGTATGGTCCGCTGAGGCTCTACGTGTTGCGCTTTATCCTTCGAGTAGACGAGAGTGTCGTCGATCAAAACAACTATGAACTTGTCGAGAAAGGTTCGAAACACCCGATTTATTAAATCCATGAATGCATCAAGGGCTTTTTTTGGCCGAACGACATTACCAGGTAATCATAATGGCCGCGAGTGCGAAAGGTTGACTTCGACATGTCATCTGGCTTGATTTTAAATTGATGGTAACCCGAGCGAAGATCAATCTTCGAAAATACCGAGGCGCCTTGTAGTTGATTGAACAATTCGTCTATGCAGGGCAACGGATGGTGGTTTTGTTCAGTTCTCGGTAGTCAACACACAGAAGCATCGACCCATCTTTCTTCTTCACGAACAATGCGGGCACTCCCTATGGCGAAAGGCTGGGACGGATGAATCCTTTGTCAAGCAGTTCTTGCAACTAGACTTTGAGTTCCTTCAACTTTCCGGAGCCATTCAGTATAAAGCCTTAGAAATCGGTATGGTATCGAGAAATGTGTCGATGGTGAATTCGCTTTCTCGATCAGATGGCACACCGGGTAGCTCGTCCGGGAACACGTCAAAAAATTCTGCCACAACGTCGGTTTGACCCATATTTGCACCATCATGTCTCATGTCGCGAATGGACTCCAAGTATCCTTCGTAGTCGAAATATAGCATCCTCCAAGCAAAAATTGTCGAGATCACCATGTATGATGCCGATGCTTCACCACACGAGTAGCAGAACTCGGTCTCTCCCGGTAGACGAAAGGTAACCTTTTTTCCTGTGTAGTCAATTATGGCATTACAAGCGCCGAGCCAATCCATTTCCAGTATGATATCATAGTCCTTAATATCTAGAACTATCGCATCAAGATATATTATTTTACCTCCGATACAAATGATTTTGTCCCTGCAGCTTGAGTTTGCAAGTAGTTGTGTGTCCGATGGTATACTAACACTAAGGTCAAGGCCTAGCGGTGTTATAGGAAATATGTGTTCCACGGCAAAATTTGTCGAAATAAAACTATGTGTGGTGCCAGAATCAAACAGTACATGTGCATGCTTATTATTGAAAAGTAATATACCTTTCACGACTGTATATACGGCAAATTCCTCATCTTGAGTCATGGCGTAGACGCGTCCTTGGGAATTGGGGCGACAGTTTTGGCCATTTTGCTGTGCAGGCTGGGGAGCTTCGGGTGTCGGGCCTCGATTATCTAGACGGTGCTACGGTGGAGGAGAGTTTGGGTTCGGTCCTTGCCGATTCGGGCATTCTCTATAAAAGTGGCCTCTATGGCCATAGATGAAACATCCACCAATATGAACTTCGCAGTTGACGGCAAGGTGTCCATTCCGATTGCATTTGGTGTAGTGAGGTCCTTGGTTCCACGCTTGGTATCCGCCTTGGTGGTTGTTGTTTAGATGCTTTATTGCGTTGTTGCCTCCCTCATGGCTTGGGCGTTTGTGATGTAATGTATGTATATCGCCAGTAGCGGCTGGAGGGTACTAGCGATGAAGGCGGAGAAGGTGGTTGAGAGACTCACCCGTTGTATTGTATTCTATAACTGACACATGAGAAGAGAGAGAGCGGGCCGCATACCCACTTCGAACCGCCGAGCGCGACTCTCCTAGTAGGCAAGAATGACCCAGCCAATTTGGCTAATCTGTTGAATTTTGTTGTGTACTGCCATACCGTCATATTTTCTTGCCTCAATTGCATATATTTATTCTTTTTTCGTGTTGAACGGCTGCGGGAAGATACTCGATCTCGAACGCCTTTCAGATGGTGGCCCAAGTGGTTGATACTGTTTCATTATCGTACCAGATTGCTCGCTTTTGTACGGCCCACCAGTCGTACACGTTCAATCGGAGTTGAAGCTGAGCGCATGTAACTTTCTTGGACCCTTCGATGCCTAGAAGTTAGAAATGATCTTCCAACTCCTCCAACCAGTCGATCGCCAGAGAAGGGTCTTCAGTACCGCTAAAGGAAGTGCGATAATTTTTCTTGAATTTTGACACCTCAAAGTTAAAACTTATTGGTGCTGCAGGTTAACGCTCGGGCTCCTCCGATTTGACGTCGGTGAGTCAGGCCGCAGGCTCGGTTACGGCATGAGTCGTCACATAGTTGCATTTGGCCACAACTGTCTGGACAATATGCTGAAGTATATCAAGCTGCTTCTGGTGCAACTTGAATTATACCTCGAATCGGGCCTCGAACTGAGTCTGCCGGGTCTCAGTCTTTCTTTTTTGGTTCTCAACTTGTTGTTGGTGCTCATTCGGGCGTTGATTTGCCTCGACTTGCCTTTGTTGTGCTTCCAGCATACGCAACATCCGTTCCATAGCATCGTTAGAAAGTCTGGCCTGCGAGCCGCTCGAGACATTCGAGGCACTCTCCTCATTCACGGCCGTGGATTACTCCACTTCTAAAATATAAAGACAATTCACATTAGTCTCAGAAAATATTAAGGACACATTGTATAGAATAATTTATCTCACTGACACGAGGTCAAGTTTGAGACTCTAGACGGAAGGCCAAATGACGTAAAGTCGTGCTCTGATACCATTATGTCAAACCCCGATTCGGTAGAATTGATAGTCGTCCCCTGAACGTGATGTTGTACGGGCCTAAATTATGCTCGCACAAGGCAATTACATAAGGTTATCTGAAACACAACATCTAAGAGAGTATGCAGAGAAATTGAACAACATATTTGAGCAGAAAGAAAATTTACTTCATTGATAATGAACATAATTTACATGAATCTTTTACAATAGTTGCCATGCGGGCTTACAACTTGACTCAATTACAAAATGAACGCTGATGAGATAGTTGTTCCATATATTAAATCCCCATTTACACAAACAAAATTTTCAAACACCTGCGATCGTGGGGAGTCGCCATCTTTCTTGAGCTGAGTGTAGAGTCTTCAAAATATTATAGAATTTCCTTTGCACACTAACAAGGCTTCAAAATGTTCCAGGCGTCGCCTTCAGTTCCTTGGCACGCCTTCTGCGTTCGAAGCATCCGTGGAGAGCGAGGATCAATACATTTTCGTGTACTAGTGTGTAGCTAATTAAATTTTGTGCTCTCATTTGGTTCAAGAAGTTAAATGAAACAAGCATATACATTTGGTGATTTTCTAGCAATCCTAATATATTTCATGTAAATAGTTGAATAGGGCATAGCAGCATAAAATTACATTAGAACTTACCCGCGATAAAGTGTGTCGTTGATGTATAAAACTTACCATGTTCTTCCCTGTAATATTGAATAACATAAGTTAAACTAGTAAATATTCGTGGAGGTTACTGGCATGACAAGCCATTCTGGACTTATAGCTTGGTTTAGACAGGGGTCCTCCAGCGTGGGTGGCTAGTCCCATTGAAATCCCTCGAATACCTACAATATGCATCCAACATAGCCATCGTATTTCTTCCTAGGCCGAATCGGTCCCGTGGCCCCAGGATACTGTTCGAAGAAACAATCGCCCTTGTGCACAAGTTGTCCGTGATCGTGCTAAGTTAATCAAGCATGGTCTATAAAATCTTAAAGAGTTAGCCATTTTCGGGGGGTTACGCCTTTTCGTTGCAACATTCATTTACAGCATCAATCCTTGCAGTTCTATAGCATATATGTAAGGTAAAACATATAACAGTTCTATAGCAGAGTACTTAAGTAAAGAATGCACAATTCTATAGAAATAAGAAGTTGTTTTCGTGCATTTACAACTAGTATTCCATTCGCAACAACGTTATCAATTGATTTGAAAACAAGAGGGTCAAGGTGGAGGAGGGTCAGCCACTCACCTTGATTGTTTGAGGCTAGAGGAAGAAGATCTTATTACGCTAGACGATGCCTACGCAATCACCTAAAATTACATAAGCAATGCATCAACACTCTACCCTTTTATTCCGAGTTTGATATAAAATACGAAGTTCGAAGAATGCAAGAAATAAAATCCATCAAAAATATTTTCGAAAATGCATTTAGAAGACCAAAGCCAAAGCCAAAGCCAAAGAAGCAAGTACAACATGAAAAGCAGAGCAACGGGAGATCTCTCCCGACTCAGCCGCAGAGTCCATCCTCGAGGCACAACCCGCTGAATATGGGACTTGATTCCGAAGAAGTCATTCTATTACGAGGAAAGTATCTTAATTAAATAGGTCTCGGCCAATCGATAGTGACAATATTTTACCCCGTGTCACGACGAAGAACGGGGCATAAAGTTGGGATGGGGCACTACAAATAGTGGAAGGCTTCAGTGATGTAAGTTGGTGCTCATAAGTTGAGAGCGAAAGGTCCACAGGAGGATACGTCTTCTCCATAGATGGAGCTGCTATACCGTAGAAGTCGAAGAAGCAGACCATGCTCTCTCATTCATATATGGAAGCTGAGTTCTTTGTACTACAGCTGCAATAGATGAAGCAGAATGGTTTTAGGGAGCTCATGTATACTCTTTCTCTGGTTGGTGCATAGATTTTGGCGGTACCGATCTACTGTGAAAACCAGACAACTGCAGCAGTAGCATCAAATGATCTCTTTAATAGTAAGAAAATGACTATACAGCTTATGCACAGAGCATTGATTGATTGCATCAAGGCTGGAGTCATCAAAGTGATTGATGGAGCCTAGAATTTGGTAGATCCGTTCACCAAAGGCCTCAATCGTCAGCTGGTCAAGGACAGCTTTAAAAATGGGCTTGAAGGCATTCTAATATTGTGTCTTTGTAATTCTACCATAAAGTTTTATGCTATTAGTTCAAAGAAAAATCTACTAGGCATTTAGCTTTTGGTTCAAAGAAGGATCGTTGACTGGAAGAATATCAGAAATAGTGGGAAGTCCTTTGATACATTGAGGGTTCGGACCCAGAACCACTATTGTCTACTAATTGTTCTTTATCTAGAACAAATCCTGTAGGAGGATGACTTCGACACCTAAATGAGTTCTCGAACATTTTGAATGTCCAACGTGCTATTCAGAAAGCATGGGTAACACAAAACTACAAAGGAGCGTAGTACTCCATGCTACAATGGGGTGACGCCACATGAGATATCTCGAGATGGTAAAGCCTCGACTTCGGGCCATATCACAACGACGTAGTATCGCATATAGGCATGTAGCATAATACTGTAGAATAAAAAGTAGAATATAGCACTACAAAGAGGCCGACAACCTCATACTACAGTGGAGTGATACCATAAAAAGGTAAAATATGTATAGTCTCGGCTTTGTGAGCCATATCACAGTGGGTAGCACCGCAAGGAAGCATAAGGCTTCATGCTGGGTAGTATGGCACTACAAAAAGGATTGTGTCCTCATCCTGCAGTGGAATGACACCACGATGAGGTAAAGCCTCGGCTTTATGTCATGTCATAGCGACGCAGCACCGCACGAAAGCGCAAGGCTTCATATTGGTACTCTTTAAAAGAAGTCACCTATAGTGTATGGACAGAGATACATGCCACCTCTTGAGGGTAAGCTTATAGACACCCAAAATACATACACGAAACCAGGCATGCACAAGGTCGTTAATGTACAACCGAAAGCACAGCTGATGTCATTGTGTTTGTGGAAATAATAACAGTTATGGTACAAAATTTAAAACTTAGTTCATTCTTGTATCGTACTGTTGTTTAACCCATGTAGGAAGATTCAAGTCAAAGCGACATCTATCCATATGTATGATGGGTAGCCACTGTGGAAAATGCTCAACCCATATATATTGAGATATATGGAGGATTGTTGGAGTTTTTTTTATACTCATGATGGTGTTCCTCCTTGAGAGCTAGAAAGATAGCCCCACATTGGAAAATACTCCAAGTAATATCTCAATATAATACATGCTTGGTGTTGAGAGATGCACATGGGGTAGTGGCCCATGTGGGGGTATCATGTAGGATATTTTCCTAGTAAGATCAAGTTTAAACTCCTCAATAAAGTATTTATGTTTTTTGTCACTCTCTTGGAAAATTCCTTTTTGTCGTTAAGCCCCAAAGGGGCTTAGCGACTCAAACTCGGGCTTGGGCTCGGGCTCAAAGGCACAAAGTGACGCTTTGATGGTGCACTTAGCATGTTAGCATCGTCGTATGGCGCTTGTTTTTCTTAGAAGCGCTCGTGTGCTCGTTTATGCGTGAGTCGCATGCGCGGGCATATGATGAGCGTATGCGTGAGCGATGTGGGGCTATACACAGCTATGGGCGGTCTGTGCATGGCTATGTGCAGGCTATGCACATAAGCTTGTTTACGCATATGAGCGCATACGCTACTATACTATTACGTTCATGAGCTGCTGCACTGCTGGGTTATGTGCACAGAAACGGCTGCATTATTGTGCGTATGTGCACAAATAGTGTTGTTGGTGCATAATCCCATTAACTACTGGATTTGAATGATTAAGAAAAGATCGAGTCAATTATTCAGATTTGATTTTTGTCAGATTTGAATTTAATTCATTCTTATCTTTCTGTAATCTGTTGGCAGCCATGATTAGGGTTAGGGTTTCCACCCTACTCTATAAATACTCTATTTGTTTCCCTTTGAGAATTTACTTCTAAAAGAGATACGGAGAGAGTATTGTGCTACTTATGTCCAGGCGTTCGTACGAGTCATATAGGGGTGACGACGAGTGTTACAGAAGTTCTCTTGTGAACTTGATAGTTCCTGGAAGCAGATCGTGTGGAGCAAATCTTGCTTTGAGAAATGATGATCTTCATCACCCCAGAAAGCATTGTTCTACTTCTTCTTCTACCTCTCTTCTTTCTCTTTGTAAGCATTTTATCTCAATTGCAACATATTTGCAAGGAAGAACGGATTATTTTTGTCAGTTTGCAATTGAGAAGGTGAGGTTGTAATCTGAAAGACTAATAGTATTATGTTGGAATCGAGACACCAGAGGGCAAGCTCGTTTGCTAGAACTTCTGATATCGACTACAATTTTAGAATCAGAACATAGAGCAAATCTTCTACAAGGTTTTTACGTGATATCTCTGTTCCTGACCTCTGTTCCTCCGTCTTTTGATCTCCCGGGACTAACATAGTTTTCGTAAGTAATTACACACTACATGCATATATTAATAAAGCTAAACTAACTATATTTAACTTAGATTTGCTAGATGTGCATTAAGTGATAACATATCATACATTCAAAGGTGGCAGTTAGGTCTCGTTTGGTTCGCGGAAGCAGCGGGTTGGGAAAGAAAAGTGATTACTTTTCTATGTTTGGGTGCCAAAGAAATTAAGGAGGAAAATGAAAATGATTTCTAATGGAAGAAAAATTAGGGGGAAAAGTGATTTCATCCATCCAAGCAAGGAATCACTTTTCCACAGTGAAGTATTCACTTTTCTTTCCAAATTATTTGGCAGTTTCAAACATCGAAAGAAAAAATCAATGAGAATTGTAATTTTCCAAACGAAAGAAAATGCCAAGAAATTGATTTTCTTTTCCTTCCATTCCGCGAACCAAACGACGCCTTAGTCTTCCTAAAAATAATATAATTAAGCATCTAATAATAGCAAGTTCCTACAAATTTGAGGGACGAAACATACGACGATTTTTAGGATGGGAGGTAGTGGGCTTCCATTGTCATGCGAGCACCACATTTCTTTCGTTTTAATAAGAGCGATTTTAGGTAATTACGGGACCAGCTTTAGGTTTTTAGAGGAGACTTCCAAAGTTTTTTTGGACATAAAGTTTCTGTCTGAAGAAATCAATAATGCTACTGCTGATGGTGACTAGAATTTTTTGTTCCTTCCGGTTAGCTAGCAAAATTTGTTTTACTTTGCTGTATTTTTCCCTCCTCGGAGCATCCACAGTGGGAAAGATTTTAAGTGTTATATTTTAACTTTAACCAAATTTTATAGAGTGGGCATTTGTACATACTTAAAAATTGCTAGAAAGCTAAGAGATACTACAGATTTAGAGTGTGTGCCAGCTCCACTAGATTAATTTTTGGGCCCAAATTTTACCAAACATGGAATAAAATAGGGAGGAAAAATCTTACCAAACATGAAAGAAAAATAAAAAGAAAAAAGATGGAATATAGAGTATTTATTAGAGCATCCACAGTTGAGACACTCCAAACACATACTTCAAATTATTAGAGATTGTATAAATTATAATTTTTGGAGAGTCTCCTTGATATTGGCACACAACGGTACACTCCAAACAAATACTCCAAATTAATATCTTCTATTTTTTTCTTCCATGTTTGGTAAGATTTTTTTCTCCACTTTTTTCTCTTTATTTTTTCTGCACATAGTGTCTTGTTAGTGGAACCAAAAATGATATCATCAACATAAATTTGGACTAACAAAAGTGTTCTATTATGAGTTTTGATAAAAAGTGTTGTGTCAACTTTGCCCTTGAAAAGTTGTAAGAAATAAGAAAGGAATTAAGACGCTCATACCAAGCATAAAGAGCTTATTTGAGGCCATAGAGGGCTTTGTGTAGTTTGAAAACATGATCAAGAAATTGAAAATCTTCAAAGCCGGGAGGCTGCTTGACATATATCTCTTCTTTAATAACACCATTTAAAAAGGCACTTTTGACATCCATTTGAAAAAGCTTGAAATCATTAAAACAAGCAAAAGCACAAAGCATTTGAATGAATTCAAGACAAGCAACCGGAGCATAGGTTTCTTCGTAGTCAATGCCTTCCTCTTGGTTATAGACTTGAGCAACCAATCGGACTTTGTTACGAGTGACGAAACCATCCTCGTTAAGTTTATTTCGAAACACCCACTTTGTCCCAATAGTGGGATAGTTGTGAGGCTTAGGAACGAGTTCCCAAACATTATTTTGCTCAAATTAATTTAGCTTTTCTTGCATTGCAATCATCCAAAATCATCTTTAAAGGCATCATTGATATTTTTAGGCCTATTTGTGAAATAAAATTCACATTTGCGCACTGATCGCATGTAGCAGATCTAGTGCTAACCCGTGGGGAAGGGTCACCAATGATGAGCTCCTTGGGATGATGAGGGACAAATCTCCATTCTTTGGGGAGATCCTCTTAAGGAGACTCTAGTGGTGGAACGTATTCGGTTGGAGTAGTCTCAACTTCATTGTTAGATGAAGGAGTACTAGAATCTCCAAGAAAGGAGTTTTTTAAACCAAAAGAGATGTCATCAACATCATTCGAGAAGTTGGATGTAGAAGTGTTAAGTTCATCAAAAGAGACATTGATTGACTCTTCGACTACAAGACTTTGTTTGTTGAATATACGAAAACCTTTGTTATGCATAGAATAACCAAGGAAGATACCTTCATAGAATTTTTCTTCAAATTTGCCTAGGTTATTTTTGGTGTTCAAAATAAAACATTTGCATCCAAAAACTTTGAAATATTCAATAGAATGAATTTTGTCAAACCAAAGCACATATGGAGTTTTCTTAGAAATAGGTCTAATCAAGACTCTATTTATAACATAACATGCCGTGTTAACAGCTTCCACCCAAAAGTATTGGGGAAGCTTGTATTGGTTTAACATGACCCTAGCCATATCTCCAAGGGTTCTTTTCTTTCTTTCCACAACACCATTTTGTTGTGAAGTTCTAGGGCAAGCAAAATCATGACCAAAACCATTTTTATCACAATTTTTTTTAAAATCGGCATTATCAAATTCTTCTCTATGATCACTTCTAATTTTGTTGATCATAATGTCTTTCTCATTTTGAACTCGTTTACAAAAAGCAACAAATTTACGAAAAGTATCACTTTCATTTGCAAGGAAAATAACCCAAGTAAATCTCAAAAAATTATCAACTAAAATAAAAGCATAGAGTTTGCCACCAAGACTAACTACTCTACTAGGACCAAATAAATCCATATGAATGAGTTGGAGAGGTCTAGTAGTGCTCACCGAGTTTATGGTCTTTGTTAACTTACTCTTCTCGCATTCGTCACATATCATGTCTTTCTTGAATGGAATGCTTGAAAGTCCTCTAACAAGCTTCTTGGAGACTAGTCGGGAGATGGTGTGTATGTTGGCGTATCCAAGTCTCATATGCCAAAGCCAACTCTCATCATTCTTTTCTACTAAGCACCTGTCATTGTTAGTACTTTCAACAAGATAAAGAACATAAATGTATTTTCTCTAATACCTTCATACATAGTAGAACCACTTGTGCTATTAGAAATGAAGCACTTGTGTTTAACAAAGTTAACATCATAGCCATTATCCGTGAGATGGCTAATGCTAAGAAGGTTATGCTTAAGATTTGTAACAAGATAAATATTTTTAATACAAGGATAAAGAGGGGATCCGATATTACCATGCCCAATGATGTACCCCTTTAGATTATTGTCGAATGATACGTGTCCTTCCTTCTTCATCGATAGCGTTGCAAAAAGTGAAGCATCACCGCTCATGTGCCATGAGCAACCGCTATCGAGAATCCATTTGCTTCTAGCATATGATAGGGGGGTCACCTACAACACAAGTTGAAGATGAAGACTTTGGTATCCAAAAATGTTTGGGTCCTTAACGGTTAGTTTTAGAAACCCATTTAAATATTCTCATGTCAACATGCTTTTTCATTTGACAATAATAAGAAGTGTGCCCAAGTAAACCGTAATAGTGGCACATCATGGGTGTCATGGGTCTAGAGGAAGGTGACTGAGTGTTATGTGTATAGGGAGTTCTAGTAGATTGAGAAGTTCTAGTATGAGTGTTGTGGTGATGATAGTAGAAAGCATGGTGTGAAATGTTTTTCTTTTCAAAGGGTCCTCTTTGTGTGTACATATATTTGGGATAGGACCTATGTGTTGTGTTCTTGTGAGTGTGAGTCTTGTGGCTAATGTTGTGACATGTGTTGATGTGTCTTTGATTATGGCGTTGAGAGTTTATGTGAGCCATGTCTCTATCTACTTGTTTCTTGCTATTTGTAAGAAGGTCATTGTATTTTATAGAGGTTGCATATTCTCTTTGGTTTGCGGCAAGTGTTTTGTGCATAGCAAGTTCATATCCTTCCTTGAGGGATTGATATTCAATGTCCTTTTTCTTGATGACGTCGTGGGCCTCTTGGAGTTTTAGTCTAATATACTCAATCTCATCAGTGTCAGAAGCATGAGACTTCCCTTTTATATCAAGGATGATATCAGAGAGTCTTTCTATTTCTTCCTATAACTACCACATTTCCAGAATAGGGGTATTTTTGTCTTTTTCTATTTTGTACCAATTTAAAATTATATTTTATATTATTTGTAATGTTGGTATTTATTTTATTTTTCCATGATAAATATTGCTTCACATAATTAAATATATGATATAGTTAGTTGCTAGTTGTAGCTACTAGTTAGACTAGTTGTTAGTAAACCTAGATGGACCCAACTAGACTTGTCATGACACCATTAATGAACTCACTAGTTAGTCATGGTGCACCCATTAGTTAGAGAACAAAGAGTAAGAAAAACCTTTCTTTAGTTAATAGAACATTTCCTAATTAAACCCCTTTCTAACTTAAACCTTCATGACTCATTGTGAGGGCTTATTGGACATTTTACATGACATTTAGGGTTAAGGTTCATGGCTGGTTACCTATCCTATAAAACCCCTCTTGTGTTCTTTATTAGCCTCTAGAAACCCTAGTTTGCCTCATCTTCCTTCCTTCTTCATTTGAGAAGAAGAACCCAACTCCACCATTCCTAAATTTATTCCTAACCAATTTCTAGTGTCATCCCAAGGAGGCTAGAGCTTGGACTAGTAAGGAGGAGAGCTTTGAAAGGAGTGGAGATTGAAGGAGATATCCATTCGTGAAGGTTGTGTCCACTAGTGCCATTTTATTGAGAATCCAACTCCCAATAGGTAAAATCTGAATATATCCCTTGTAATTGTTTCTAATTAGTGTCATTTGTTATTTAGGAACCACTCATGCAATAGGGCTACCCATGGGAAGAAGCTTGAGCTTTATTTGACCCATTTGTAGACTTTTACAATGAGTTTTTGTACCATTCTTAGAAAAATCCCAAAATGATACACTAAGTGTTTATCGTTAGATGACCTAATTAGGTTTGTTAGAGTGTTGTGAGGCTAGCTACGTGTCCACAATTGGACACAATAGGATACAGGTCAAATTAGGGGTTTTGGGGCCTCCTACACATGTTATGCCCATGCTATATTTCACATGGCACTTGCCACTAGCCTAGTGGCTCACTAATTAGGTGTGTCTACCTACTTAGGCTTGTCTATGAAGTTTGGTAGGATTCGGACAAGATTTGATAGTATCTTAGGCGTATCGTAAATTAGTGCACCAAGTGTTCGACACGTGTCCCCAAAGGAATTTTGTGTCCTATTTGAGTTGAGATTTTGGGCATGTGTCCTAAATAGGATACATGGTGTCGTGTCATGATATCTCATAAAACGTACGGCTAGATTTGTATGTGCATATGTGAGTAGCCTATATATGCCTATATGTATATATAAATATATGTATGTGTGTCCATTATATGCCTATAGGATAGTGTCCTACATGTAACATGTGCCTAGTGTATTAGTGATATGTAAATAAGGGAGACCCATGCCCTATAGTATGTCAGTATAGTGTGTGACCACATATAAACTCTTAGTCTATTATAGCTATATAGGTATCAATATTGTAAGGGTTGTATTTCATTCATGTGTGAGTGTATAGGAGAAAGTGTGTCTTGAGAGAAGGAGAAGTTAAGTAGTTGTTAGCAAATAGGGGAGAATATATTGTGCATATATTGTGCATTGATCAAAGTAGGAATAGAAGCTAGGGGAGGGCAGTATCCTGCTCTGTAAGCCAAGATTAGAGGAAAGGATATCATAGCAGTAGTGAAGGGCAGGGCATGTACAGGCCAATAGAGCATGTATATTGGTCAAACAGGGAGAGACCACTGCTATTAGCAGTATGGGAGGTCACCCAACAGTAAGTGACAGATGGAGGCAATGAAGCAGCAGCATATGTTGTCTAATTGTTGGAAGCAAGGGCACCTGTGCACTTAGACATGTGCACATGAATTAGCACTCGATAGCAGATAGTAGGATTAAGGAGAGGGGGTGAACCTGTGAAGGGAATTAGAAAAAATCGGTAGCAGCAGCAAAACAGGGAAGATAGTGTATAAATGTGTTGTATGAATGTAAATATATGTAAATAGGTGGGAATATATGTGTATATGTTTATATATAAATGGGAATTGTGCCTTAGAATGTATGATGCCAAGTGGAGCTTTGTAACACAATCCTATTGTGCTGCTACCATTATTGTTATCAATGACATAGCCAACAAGGAAGTCATCTAAGGAGCACAACCTTAATTGAGAAAGCCCTATCTTTAGTATGTTGCATTGGTTGCACCGATTTGAGGTGGTGTCAGTGTGTAGGGTTTCCTGCATAGGTAGGGGTCTATTGTATCTGGGTAGTAGGAGAAAGGGGAGAGAGTGTGATAGGGTGTTAGCTATTATAGGAATAGTTGTATGGACTAATAGGTAAAGGGATATTTAGATGTATAGATAGTTTGGTAGTTAGTTATAGGGATAATAAATTATAGGGTGAGATAGATGAACAAATAGTTGGATTGATGGAGGGGTGAAACTAAACCTGCAGTGAACAATGTAGGTAGGGGAAATTAATAGCAGTGATAGGCCAATTCAATTAGGCTCGGGTATGGGCCAAGACAATGCAGGCAAAATAGGTAGGAATAGGTTGGAGTGAACATAGTCAGGAAAAATTCGAATGTAGGTTGGATGTGAATGAAGGGAGAAACTGAACCCAGTGGCTAGGTAGAGTACTAGTGCAATAACTGAGTATATGTGTGTGGTATAGATAGAAGGAAGCAACAGGAAGAACATGTGGGTATGTGGGTATCCATATATGTATGTATAGATGGGTATCCATATATATGTATAGATAGGTATCCATATATATGTATAGATATATTATGAGGACAATATATGTATAGATAGACATATAGTTAGTATATAGTGTGGGGCAGTAGACTTTGAGATATGGGGGTTCCCTGTGGTCTAATTTTTTTGGACAGCAGTAGTATAGTTGAAGAGGGGAAGGCATGATGGTAGTAGACAATAGGAAGAGGGTTAGTAGCAGCAAATGAAGAGCATGTATAGGCTTAGGAAGATATAGACATGTGGGTGTGTGGGGTATTAGCCATCTAGTTAGGAAATTATTTAGATAGAATAGGTGTTGGATAAGTAAGGAAATTGGGGATTTGTTCGAGTTTACCCTTGAGTATAGGTAAAGTAAGGTATGTGATACCAGAGTGAGGGGCTAAAGTATTAAGATACCAGGTACTATACTAAAGTAATTTAGTTGAGGTAGTGTAGTATAATAGATAAGTGAGGGTAGAAGTATTAGACTTGGGTTAAGTTAAGGTATGGGTAGTGGGGTTAAGCCACCTTGATACTAAGGTATATAGTATGGGTGAATATATATACTAGTGTGTATGATCTCATATACTTTATAATTAGCCTAGTATAACCTAATATAGACCCAATAGCGTGGGTATGAGCTCATAAAATCTAGGAATGAATAGTTTGACCAAGTATGACTAGTTTGACCTAGTTTGACCATTTTAACCTAGAAATAATTTTATGGCCTAGAATTGGACTAGTTTGACTTGCATTCATTTCCAAACTTGGTATTGATATAAAATTCTATATTTAGGTCTTCGAGACATCGTATTGGATACTGTTGATATTTCCCACCGGATCTCAGGCGAGTATATTCTCTGATAATTTTTTGTTTATGTTATTTTCTATGTTTCATATATTTAGTGTAGATATCCTTGATTTATTGACACATTGGTTATACGGATTGGTATTGTCTGGATTCCGTCATGAGATGTTATTCCTTGTATATCTTGATATATCCTATGCAAGTCTTGTTCTTGTTTCTTGTGCATTGTGTAGACATTGATTCCTGTGAAAGTTCACGACCTTCTCAGAGAATCTCGTATCATAATGTATCATGGTTGGATCCACTGTATCAGTCAGGGGCGGGGAGTAGTAGTGTAGATATGTGATCATACCCTTTCTGTGTATGTCCTATTTTTTTTGTGAGTGTTAAACATACACCGCACGTATGATTAACTAGGCCATTTATTCATGTACACGTTTTCAAGTTGATCACATGTTGAAACTAGTACTCACTCACAAAGATAATATGTTTCTTGACTCTTGTACATCATATATCATGTTCACATGCTATTACATTTACTTACAGTTTACTCGTACCCTTTTATATCCCTGTACATGTTATTTTACCTTGTATATTTTCTTTATTTATTGTTATATAGACTGTATTATTTATTGGGAACTGTTCTTAGAGATGTAATTTGCTCCAATTCTGATTGGATATATTTTTCATACGGTGTAGAGGATGAGTGCCCTACTTATTATGGCCCTCCAGGTGTAGTAGGCATAGATCGCGAGACTCTGATTCAGGAGGGTCTAGTCCCAGTAGAGGAGACTTATTTAGCGACTCATTAGGCTAGATTTGTACTGGACCTTGTCTCAGTTGATGACTCTTGACACGTTTATTATTTTGAGACTTGTATTTGAGAATTGTTATCTCTTAGACTCTTTCTGGTCTTGTATTATGTTATGATAGACTTTTATGAATATTTCTTATCTTGTTGTCTTTATCTTTTGTACCAGTTATCTTTCTTTAGCATTGTGATTGAGTATGGATATATTGTCATTACTTGTCCACCGTTTGGAGTTGACTATCTCGATAGATTATGATATTATATTGTTAGTCAGTTTAGTTAGACTTAGACAGCGTTCTACCACCGATGCTGCAGTGTAGGCTGGGCGCTGTCACGCACTCGTGCCCCTATACTGGGTGCGAGTCATGAACGTTTTTAATGGTGGCCCATGCAGGTCAGAAGTTTCCATTAGTGCGATGTTATAGCGGTGCTCGACTTAGAGTGCTGCTACGAGCCTGCTATAGGTATAGAGGATATATGCTATAGGCTAAGGATACTCGATCACAATTTGGAAAACTTCCAATTTGCTTCTATAAAATTGTCCTTTCATGATGCCGATTAATTGTACTCTAACTGTCCTTCCTTGAATATATTCTATCATGTGCCATATTGACTTCTTTCTTGCGATCTATCTTCATGATGGCTAGACCAGATCCCAGCATTCAGGACTAGCAGATACATAGAGGTCTGCGACATCCCGTGATCCTGTCCCAGTTACTTCTTCCGGGATTGGAGTGACAACAGCTGCTTTCGGGGGTGCTCCTTCTCCAGTGACGAGGACCATTCTTGAGGTTGTTGTGGGTGCTTCTACTTCAGTGCAGGGGGGCACGACCAGAGTTGTCGCTAGTGTTCCTCCTCCTACACAGCGGACTCTACCCACTGTTCCAGGAGATCTATCTCTTTCGCCTCCAGTACCTACTGATATGGGGCAGATGTTTGCCTTCTTCAGAGAGATGTTAGAGGTACAAAGGGCACAATCGAAGGCACAACAGAGGTAGTCGGACGTAATACGATAGGGCATGGAGGATGCCCATCAGCTTGCTCTAGCTGTACCAGAGCGAAGAGCTCTGACCCAGCAGTAGGATAACTAGCAGAGGCCAGGCAACATTCAGTACTTCAAGAAGTTGGGGCCTCGAGATTTCAATGGGTCGGAAGGCATCATCTATGCTGATGACTGGCTCGAGGATATCGAACGACTCATGAGGGTATCCCGCCTAGCTGATGACTTGAAGGATGAGGTAGTAGGGCTGTAACTACTCGATATAGCTCGCACCTGGTTCCGGAATAAGCCAGCTCATGCTGGAGAGGATTATACCTGGACCGAATTCAAGGACCTCTTCAATAAAAAGTTCTTTTCCCCTACCGACAGGTTGGACTTGGCTAGGCAGTTCCAGAACCTCCAGCAGGGAGGCATGTCGGTCGAGGAGTATGCTGTAGAGTTCGGCAGGCTGAGCCGACATACAGAATACATGGTACGAGATCCGAAGATTAGGGCGAGTCGCTTCCTGGAGGGACTGATTTGGGATGTGAAGATCCATATTCCTTTATTCTACGAGACCTACACAGAGATCCTTGCGGAGGCACGCAAGGTGGAGCGGGAGTTGGGTCTGAAGCCCAAGAGAGGCCATAATTTCCTTTCGGGGCCACTAGCAGCACAGGGCCTGCTAAGTATCCTTAGCTTCAACATCGATCATTCCAGTCGCCACAACAGCAGTTTCAGGCTTCGACTAGGGCATCCGTCCAGCGGGTACCACAGCAGCAGCAGGGACCAGTACAACATGTTCCCTTCCATTTCTGCTAGAAGCTCGGCCACATCTAGCAGGTTTGCAAAAAGAGGCTGGGGTTAAGCCTATACTACGACACCGAGGGGCACCAGATGAGGGATTGCCCTTTGAGCCCTCGTCATGCAGCCCAGAGAGCACTGGCTAGGCCACCTGTGGTACCGCATCATGCCCTGCACCAGCAGCGAGATACACCCCGTCAGGGCAGGGCTTTTGCGATGACGGTCAAGGAGACCAACACTGCAGGTGATGGACTAGAAGGTTAGGTTCTGTTCTTTCTTCCTTCATGTTTCTTTCCATCTATGATTGCTTGACTGATTTATTAGCACCTTTAGCTTGCATGTGTAATTTTTATGCTAGATTAATAGTGAATCCTAATGGAGACTACAATAACATGACACTGTAGAGACTATAACCATGCATGTTTTGTTATATTCCATAGAATTTCATGTTTCATAACTTCATAATAGTTTTACTATACTTTGATTTCTTGGGGGCTTGACCTAGAGAAGAGTACAACCAACTTAAATTTCGAGGACGAAATTTTTCTAAGGGGGGTAGGATTGTAACTACCACATTTCCATAATAGGTGTATTTTTGTCTTTTCCTATTTTGTACCAATTTAAAATTTTATTTTATATTAATTGTAATGCTAGTATTTATTTTATTTTTCCATGATAAGTATTGCTTCACATAATTAAATATATGATATAGTTAGTTGCTAGTTGTAGCTACTAGTTAGACTAGTTGTTAGTAAACCTAGATGGACCCAACTAGACTTGTCATGACACCATTAGTGAATCCACTAGTTAGTCGTGGTGCACCCATTAGTTAGAGAACAAAGAGTAAGAAAAGCCTTTCTTTAGTTAATAGAACATTTCCTAATTAAACCCCTTCCTAACTTAAACCTTCATGACTCATTGTGAGGGCTTATTGGACATTTTATATGACATTTAGGGTTAGGGTTCATGGCTGGTTACCCATCCTATAAAACCCCTCTTGAGTTCATTTATTAGCCTCTAGAAACCCTAGTTTGCCTCATCTTCCTTCCTTCTTCATTTGAGAAGAAGAACCGAACTCCACCATTCCCAAATTTATTCCCAACCAATTCCTAGTGTCATCCCAAGGAGGCTAGAGCTTGGATTAGCAAGGAGGAGAGCTTTGAAAGGAGTGGATCTTGAAGGAGGTATCAATTCGTGAAGGTTGTGTCCACTTGTGTCCACTAGTACCATTTTATTGGAAATCCATCTCTCAATAGGTAAAATCTGAATTTAACCCTTGTAATTGTTTGTAATTAGTATCATTTGTTATTTAGGAACCATGTATGCATTAGGGCTACCCATGGGGAGAAGCTTGAGCTTTATTTGACCCATTTGGAGAATTTTACAATAAGTTTTTGTACCATTCTAGGAAAAATCCAAAATAAAACACTAAGTGTTTATCATTAGGTGACCTAGTTAGGTTTGTTAGAGTGTTGTAAGGCTAGCTACGTGTCCACAATTGGACACAATAGGATACGGGTCAAATTGGGGGTCTTGGGGCCTCCTACACATGTTGTGCCCATGCTATATTTCAAATGGCACTTGCCACTAGCCTAGTGGCTCACTAATTAGGTGTGTCTACCTACTTTAGGCTTGCCTATGAAGTTTGGTAGGATTCGGACAAGATTTGATAGAGTATCTTAGGCGTATCGTAAACTAGTGCACCAAGTGTTCGACACATATCCCAGAGAAATTTTTGTGTCCTACTTGAGTTGAGATTTTGGGCACGTGTCCTAATTAGGATACGTGGTGTCGTGTCATGATATCTCATAAAACGCACGACTAGATTTGTATATGCATATGTGAGTAGCCTATATATGCCTATATGTATATATAAATATATGTATGTGTATCCCTTATATGCCTATAGGCATGTGTACTAACATGTGCCTAGTTTATTAGTGGTATGTAAATAGGGGGACCATGCCCTATAGTATGTCAGTATAGTGTGTGACCACATATAAACTCTTAGTCTATTATAGCTATATGGGTATCAATATTGTAAGGGTTGTATTTCATTCATGTGCGAGTGTATAGGAGAAAGTATGTCTTGAGAGAGCGAGAAGTGAAGTAGCAGTTAGCGAATAGGGGAAAAGGCCAAGACACTTGTGCACTTGTGCATATGTTGTGCACTGATCAAAGTAGGAACAGCAGCTAGGGGAGGGTAGTACCCTGCTCTGTAAGCAAAGATTAGAGGAAAGGATATCATAGCAGCAGTGAAGGACAGGGCCTGTACATTGGTCAAACAGGAAGAGACCATTGCTATTAACTGTATGGGAGGTGTAAGCCCCCTAAATTTTCTACTATATATTTTTACCATTTTATTCCATTTTATTTTGATTAATTATGGTGGTTAAAAAAATAATAATAATAAACATATGTTATGTGATTTATTATGATGTTGATTTATTATGATGTTTCATTTTAATAAGCTTATAAAGTAAAAAAAATTAAATATATTAAATTATACATGGGGGAAATAGTTTTCCTCTATTTTTGATTATTTAGAATTTTTTTACTATATTGCAAAAATATATACTACTATATCTAGTATGTGAAAAAAATTATTAATAATTGATTTCTTTATCTAAATAAATAAATAAATAAATATATTTGCACACAATGGAAAGTTTTGTAAAGATATATGTTTAAGAATTTGAGTTTTTATTTAAAAGTTAATTTATATTCTTAGTATTATTAGATTAATAAAAGTTTTGGTTAAAAAAAAAAGCCCCGCAGTACTGTTCATTGAACAGTGCTGCCACGCCCAACCCTCTAGGAGCTGTCAGCTGTAACAGCTAGTCCATGAGTTAAAAGAAAGACAAAAAAAAAGTTGATGGGCTACAGTGACGGGTTTTGGCCGAGCCAGAGGCTCGCGGCCATGGAAAGAAAAATCCTAAGTTTTAGGATTTGAATTCAAATCAAATCTTCGCAGAAAATTTTAAATAAATCCCCAGGTGATCCTACCATGATTCTCTTCCAACTAAACCCAAAAATCAAACTTAAATCGGATTTAAACTTGGGAATTTAAATCAAATTCCTATTGATATCACATTAGGATATATATGTGTATACCTGCCATGTAACCTACATAACAAAAAATTTCCCACAAATTTCTTCGACCCAAAGAATCCCCGAGGACCCTAGCACCCCCACGCTTCTATCCGACCACCTGCATGTCGGCGCCAACCGTCGAACAGCCGGGAAAGACCCAAACAGAACGGCAACAGAGAACGCTCTGTTTTCCCTCAACCGCGAGGTACCTCCCTTAACTACCACTTTTCTTCACGCGTAGTCGATAATTTTCGATTCCGAGAGTTACGATGTAGAGCCTACGTTACCCTCTAGAAGAACCACTCATTATTACCTGGAAGGATCACACCATTTAGTCGAAAATTTGACTCAAAAACCATGAAAAACCAACTGTTGCCGATAGTGGAAAGCAGCCCAACCACCCATGTTTACTGTCAAATTCTGATCAATACCGAAGAGAGTTTTGGAAAACTTTTGAACAACATTTTAGCCAACATATAGAACTTCAAATCTCTTCTTTTAGTTTAATTTTCCTTCCCCTGTATGTAAAGATTTTTAAACCCAAAGTTTATGAAAAATCAGTTTTTTAAAACATCAAAATTTAACAAAACTTTCCGATACAGCGTGCGCTCCGACAAATCGGACGACGTGGTCGGGCACTATATGCATTGAAAGGCGTATATGGATGTTGCCGACGTGTGGAAACTGACGGGACTCGATTTTGTTGTGTGTGCGTGACAAAATCAGTACGAATCCGTCGAGATACTCCCGTATCGACGTTTTGCAAACTTGACCATAACTTCGTGCACGTTCGTCAGATCGACACGAAACTTGCACCATCAGGACCGTATCGATTTTTTGGACCTATATGCCAAGTTTGGTCCAATTCTGAGAAGGTTGATCGGAATGCCAAATTGGCGGGGCCTGCAACCCGCTCTAACGGGCAAATTTGTGCACAGTCCGCCGAAATCCAACTTTGGACATACGATTGGGTTTGTCTCCTCAAATTGGACCTGTAAATATTTAGTTTGTTGACTTTAGAGACCGTAGGTTCTGGCATGCATTTCGGTGCAAAACGGGTTCAACGGCGGACATCATTTTGACCCAAAATTACGATTTTGCCCCTGTTCCAGAATTATACTTTTGGACAGACATTTCCTAGGTATTTTTTTATGCCAAATCTGTTCGTGATGTTTATTTCAGCATCCGAGGTCGTTCGTAAAAGTTGGCTTTCGTTGCTTCACTGTTCTGACGATTTGAGTCATTGGACGTCGCCATTCTGCACTCTACCTCCAGGCAAGATACCTTGCCACCAGCTATTTATTTATTTTAGCACATATTTTATGCATTATTCTTATTTTACTTTATGCAAAATAACTGTGATACATGGCATAACTTGCTAGAACTTACTGTTCAGTTATATTTTCTGCTATGTATTATTTTTTCTTACACATTAAACTTAGAGTTAAGGGACCACCCTTTGTGTGTTGCATTCATAGGCCTTGATACATTTGTACCACGTTGTTGTGAGTCACATATAGAACTCGGACATGCGTGATTGGCTGGCCACCGGTACGTATAAGCCGTGCGATAGAAATAACCGCTAATAGAGGTTGTTTGCTTAGTTTGACTTAGCGGTTAATAGAGGTTTTGTGTTATTGATACAACATAGTAGGCATTGGGCGGGGAGGACAATACCTTAGCGTATGGGCTACTATGAACTTTTCCTTTTGTAACCCGTGAGCTCCGCCGGAGACGCGGGTAAGATTAGCCATGATTACTGACGGCCACTGGCGTTCTGCGGAACGTCATGCTCTTATTGATGGGGCCTCTATTGCCCAAAGGGGGACTATGCCGATCCTATTTTAGCCAGGGCCCATGCGTTGAAGGATGTTCTTAAAACTGCATTCACTTAGATTGGTTAGGCACCTTTATCCGTTAGGTATGAGTACTTTTGGTTTGGATACTTGTATCTGACCGTGGCTTGGAACAATAACTTGTCACGGATTAGTTCACCACATCTTGTCCTTGTTTGGTTGTAGGTGTGGCTTACTACTCCGATGAAAAGATATTGAACCTTGTTGGGGTCCGGATACCATATTTGATTCGTGACTTGGAAAGATACTTCACCGTGGGTTAGTGTACCATCTCCTGTCCTTGTTTGGTTGGGGGGATGGTACGCTACTCCAAAGGGTGAGGTATTGGACCATGTTATGATCTGATCTTACTTATTCTTATTGAGCAGTATTTATTCAGTTTATGTGGCATGTTCTTCTTGTATCTTGTTACGTCCCTCTGAGGACCTGGTGATCTCTCCAGGTATAGGTGTGCAGGACTTTCCGCAGGAGTATGGCTCCGGTGTAGACTCATCCTTCACGCTCGAGCATGTAGTACCTTCTGATCACAGCTGGCCCTATTGGGTCGAGGAGCCTATTTAGCCATCATTTCGTATTCTATTTATCTTAGAGGTTGGACCCTATTTCCTTTCAGTTTATTCTAGAGCCGGTAGTAGATTTGTCTCCGTCCAGCCAACAGTTATATTTTGACATTTACTTTGATTCATGAGTTACCATTTTCTTTATATTTACTGTGGATGAGATATAGCTTTTACCTGTGACCGTCTGTTATTATTATTCATAATACAGCTTATGTATATATTCGAGACTTCTATATATTGGAGTATATCTCGTATATATGCAGCTGGCATGCTACGTTTCTAGTCCTACGTATTTTGGGACTGGAGCATTACATATTTTTGTGGTGGCCCATGCAGGTCGAGATAAATTGTTTGGTTAGTTTACCGTACCAAGCAAGCCTGCGTATAAGATTAGGAATTTAGGATCTCATCCACATATATGACATTCTATCTCGCCTTCATTTCGAACTCCCAACTGTCTATCTTGATTGATTCTTGCTTAAATTATTCTTCCGTAAACCTTATCCCTCTTTCGTGCGTACTAGGTCGTCATGTTCCACCATTCAATCTCACTACTAGCTCAACTCTTATAAGTTGGGCAGGAAGCCTCAAAACCTAACTTCCTTGATTTTAACCAAGGCCTTAGACAAGAAGACGGTAGGACGACTGCATAGGCACGAATACCGGACACGACTTAGATTCTTATGTAGCTTAAGCTATTTATATTTTCTTTTATCATTATTTCATGAATTTCTAATTGGACTACCTGGACTAATGTTGCTATTATAGCCTAGTTTTGCGAGCTTACTCTCTTATCGAGCTTGTTTAGGACATATGTTTATTGTGGGCGCCCACTGATACATTGTCTTATCAGAACCTGTGTACTGTGGTCTGATCAACCATAGTGCATTTGGTTCGCCTTTCGTATGATTTTACGTGGATTGAGATATGGTTAGTTTAACATATTCACCCGCTAGGATCTCATCCACAAGTGTTGACATTTTTGAAATTTCTTATTTAACTCTCTATCAATTGCTTGACTTGCAACCTATCTGAATCTATTCTAACATTGCCATTATCTTCATGCCAGCAATATGACTTTACACAACGGACGCACCTATCGCCTGGCCATCACATCCGGTGATGAGATTACCCAGGAGGGACAGGTTTCCCCAATGACAACGGTGACCCCGTATCAGCTAGAACAGCAGCAGGATACTACGATCCCATCGACAGTACAACAAGAGGCCCAAGTACCCCCAGTCAGCCACGAAGGACAGACTACTACAGCACCCTCAGGAGAGAATGCACCATCACCTTTTCCTCAGCAGTTTTTACCACAGCCCGGACCCCAACTGCCTCCACTTCCGACTGATACGGACCCGACCACCCAGTTTATGTATGCTATGCTACAATCTCAATAGCAACAAATAGAACTGTTGAGACAAAGCATGATAACCTACTTAGCTAGATCTCCACCACCAGCCCCGGTATCAGATCCAACTTCAGCTCCAAAAACCATATATGGGCTCCATTGCAGACTTCATCGACATGGGTCCTAAAAAATTTAAGGGTACCGAGGGTCCCTTAGAAATTTCTGCATGGCTTATCAGCACCGAGAAATACTTGAAGGCATCCCAGTTTCCAGTACATGATTGGTTGACAGCAGTGGACTTACTCCTAGAAGACAATGCTCACCACTGGTGGAAGGCTGAAGAAAGACGACTGGGCACTGGGGTCACATGGAAGGAGTTTTATGACCTCTTCTATGGAAGATTTTTCCCCATCCATGTTCGAGATGCTCTTTACGACCAGTTCCTACATCTGAAGCAGGGGAACATGTCGGTAGATGAGTACGACGCAGAGTTCAGCCGTTTGAGTAGATTTGGTGCGGCATTAATTCCGACAGAGCTGGAGAAGGCAAGGAGATTCCATCAGGGGCTCGTACCAGAACTCAAGACTTTTACTACTACACAGTCTTGAGTCTCTCATACAGCTGTCTTGGTGGAAGCACGTACCCAAGAGCTTCTTCGCAAGGAACAATAGGCACAGAGTCGCCCCGCATCAGTAGTTGCACCAGTTAGGGCGACTCAGGGTGGACCCACTAGGGGGCCTATAGGACAGTACCAGCAGAGGCCCACACCCTATCAGAAGCCCACCTGCAACTACTGTGGGAAGAAGGGCCACATTCAAGACGGATGTCGGATTCGTCTCGGCTTATGCTTGAGGTGCGGATCGGAACAACACCGGATTATCGATTGTCCCGAGCCGCCAAGGCAAGGGCGAGCATTTACCATGGCTGTGATAGAAACCCATCCTGATATTAGAGATTTGGCAGGTATTATTCTACTTATACCATTATTCTTTATTTAAGTCATGGCTTAGCATTTGAGCAATACATTCATCAGTTGGTCAGCATGCATGAGCACTATCTTTGGTACCATTAGAAATATCATGGCTATAGTTTAGCAAGGCTTATAAATAGAACTCTTGGCTTCTTCGTTAGAATTCTTGAATGACGTGCCTTAAAATCTGTGACTCCGTCAACAACACTCGTATGCCTTAGATGTGAGGAAATCACCCAATCTCTACGTATATCACTTCGATACATTACCGTGACTTGATGTTTGAAGCACAACATTTGCCTTTTTTCCAACAAAGTTCACCTACAAGAACTAGACAAGCCACTCCACACACATGACTCACCCGTTCCACACAAACACACCATCTTGTGCTTCACTTCAACCACACCATATGTAAGACCTGCTTTTCCTTAAAGCAACCACATATTCCTACCCTCGTCCGTTGTTGATTTTAACCATGCAACATCGAGCTATTTCGTCAAACGTATTGTACACCCATGGACCCTGCAAGACTAACAACGCCTTATCTGGTAGGAAATGACATTAGTTTGGATTCCTTCTATAACTATCTTTCCCAATCCTTTCAAAAAGAAACCAATTTATGATGAATGTACTTACTCTCCCTTCTCATTCAATTTCGTTATTTTGTTTATATAATTTGGTTTACTTTAATTTCGAGGACGAAATTTCTATAAGTTGGGTAGGATGTAAGCCCCCTAAATTTTCTACTATATATTTTTACTATTTTATTCCATTTTATTTTGATTAATTATGGTGGTTAAAAAATAATAACAATAAACATATGTTATGTGATTTATTATGATGTTGATTTATTATGATGTTTCATTTTAATAAGCTTATAAAGTAAAAAATATTAAATATATTAAATTATACATGGGGGAAATAGTTTTCCTCTATTTTTGATTATTTAGAATTTTTTTACTATATTGCAAAAATATATACTACTATATCTAGTATAAGAAAAAATACTAATTTTATTAATAATTGATTTCTTTATCTATATATATATATATATATATATATATATATATATATATATATATATATATATATATATATATATATATATATATATATTTGCATACATTGGAAAGTTTTGTAAAAATATATGTTTAACAATTTGAGTTTTTATTTAAAAGTTAATTTATATTCTTAGTATTATTAGATTAATAAAAGTTTTGGTTAAAAAAAAAAAAACCCCGCAGCACTGTTCATTGAACAGTGCTGCCACGCCCGACCCTCTAGGAGCTGTCAGCTGTAACAGCTAGTCCTTGAGTTAAAAGAAAGACAAAAAAAAAGTTGATGTCACTGTAGCCTTGCTACAGTGACGGGTTTTGGCCGAGCCAGAGGCTCGCGGCCATGGAAAGAAAAATCCTAAGTTTTAGGATTTGAATTCAAATCAAATCTTCGCAGAAAATTTTAAATAAATCCCCAGGTGATCCTACCATGATTCTCTTCCAACTAAACCCAAAAATCAAACTTAAATCGGATTTAAACATGGGAATTTAAATCAAATTCCTATTGATATCACATTAGGATATATATGTGTATAGCCGCCTTGTAACCTACATAACGAAAAATTTCCCACAAATTTCTTCGATCCAAAGAATCCCCGAGGACCCTAGCACCCCCATGCTTCTATCCGACCACCTGCACGTCAGCGCCAACCGTCGAACAGCCGGGAAAGACCCAAACCGAACGGCAACAGAGAACGCTCTGTTTTCCCTCAACCGTGAGGTACCTCCCTTAACTACCACTTTTCTTCACGCGTAGTCGATAATTTTCGATTCCAAGAGTTGCGATGTAGAGCCTATTTTACCCTCTAGAAGAACCACTCATTAGTAGCGGGATGGATCACACCATTGAGTCGAAAATTCGACTCAAAAACCACGAAAAACCAACTGTTGCCGATAGTGGGAAGCAGCCCAACCACCCATGTTTACTGTCAAATTCTGATCAATCCCGAAGAGAGTTTTGGAAAACTTTTGAACAACATTTTAGCCAACATATAGAACTTCAAATATCTTCTTTTAGTTTAATTTTTCTTCCCCTGTATGTAAAGATTTTTAAGCCCAAAGTTTATGAAAAATCAG
Organism: Iris pallida; assembly: GCA_029216955.1. Taxonomy (NCBI): domain Eukaryota; kingdom Viridiplantae; phylum Streptophyta; class Magnoliopsida; order Asparagales; family Iridaceae; genus Iris; species Iris pallida. Next base: position 3,005,983 of record JANAVB010043420.1, on the reverse strand, counting down.
TTTTTTAAAACATCAAAATTTAACAAAACTTTCCGATACGGCGTGCGCTCCGACAAACCGGCCGACGTGGTCATGCACTATATGCATTGAAAGGCGTGTGTGTATGTTGTCGACGTGTGGGAACTGATGGGACTCGATTTTGTTGTGTGTGTGCAACAAAATCAGTACGTATCCGTCGAGATACTCCCGTATCGACGTTTTACAAACTTGACCATAATTTCGTGCACGTTCGTTGGATCGACACAAAACTTGCGCCATCAGGACCGTATCAATTTTTTGATCCTATATACCAAGTTTGGTCCAATTCTGAGAAGGTTGATCGGAATGCCAAATTGGCGGGGCCTACGACCCGCTCTAACAGGCAAATTTGTGCACAGTCCGCCGGAATCTAACTTTGGACATACGGTTGGGTTTGTCTCCCCAAACCGGACCTGTAGACATGTAGTTTGACGACTTTAGAGACCGTAGGTTCTGACACGCATTTCGGTGCAAAACGGGTCCAACGACGGATATCGTTTTGACCCAAAATTCCGATTTTGCCCCTGTTCCAGAATTAGACTTTTGAACGGACGTTTCCTAGGTATTTCTTTTATGACAAATCTGTTTGTGATGTTTATTTTAGCATCCGAGGTCGTTCGTAAAAGTTGGCTTTCGTTGCTTCACTGTTCTGACGATTTGAGTCATCGGACGTCGCCATTCTGCACACTACCTCCAGGCAAGATACCTTACCACCAGCTATTTATTTATTTTAGCTCATATTTTATGTATTATTTATTATTTTACTTTATGCAAAATAACTGTGATACATGTCATAACTTGTTAGAACTTACTGTTCAGTTATATTTCCTGCTATGTATTATTTTTTCTTACACATTAAACTTAGAGTTAAGGGACCACCCTGTGTGTGTTGCATTCATAGGCCTTGACACATTTGTACCACGTTGTTGTGAGTCACATATAGAACTCGGACATGCGTGATTGGTTGGCCACCGGTACGTATATGCCGTGCGATAGGAATAACCGCTAATAGAGGTTGTTTGCTTAGTTTAACTTAGCGGTTAATAAAGGTTTTGTGTTGTGGATACAACATAGTAGGCATTGGACGGGAAGGATAATACCTTAGCGTATGGGCTACTATGCACTTTCTCTTTTGTAACCCGTAAGCTCCGCCGGAGACGCGGGTAAGATTACCCATGATTACTGACGGCCACTGGCATTCTGCGGAACATCATGCTCTTATTGATGGGGCCTCTGGTGCCCAAAGAGAGACTATACCGATCCTATTTTAGCCAGGGCCCATGCGTTGAAGGATGTTCTTAAAACTGCATTCACTTAGATTGGTTAGACACCTTTATCCGTTAGGTATGAGTACTTTTGGTTTGGATACTTGTATCTGACCGTGGCTTGGAATAATAACTTGTCGCGGATTAGTTCGCCACATCTTGTCCTTGTTTGGTTGTAGGTGTGGCTTACTACTCCGATAAGAAGGTATTGAATCTTGTTGGGGTCCGGATACCATATTGGATTTGTGACTTGGAAAGATACTTCACCGTGGGTTAGTGTACCATCTCCTGTCCTTGTTTGGTTGGGGGGATGGTACGCTACTCCAAAGGGTGAGATATTGGACCATGTTATGATCTGATCTTACTTATTCTTATTGAGCAGTATTTATTCAGTTTATGTGGCATGTTCTTCTTGTATCTTGTTACGTCCCTCTGAGGACCTGGTGATCTCTCCAGGTATAGGTGTGCAGGACTTTCCGCAGGAGTATGGCTCCATTGTAGACTCATCCTTCACGCTCGAGCAAGTAGTACCTTCTGATCACAGCTGCCCCTATTGGGTCGAGGAGCCTATTTAGCCATCATTTCGTATTCTATTTATCTTAGAGGTTGGACCCTATTTCCTTTCAGTTTATTCTAGAGCCGGTAGTGGATTTGTCTCCGCCCGGCCAACAGTTATATTTTGACATTTACTTTGATTCATGAGTTACCATTTTATTTATATTTACTATGGATGAAATATAGCTTTTACCTGTGACTGTCTGTTATTATTATTCACAATACAGCTTATGTGTATATTCGAGACTTCCATATATTGGAGTATATCTCGTATATATGCAGCTGGCATGCTACGTTCTTAGTCCTACGTATTTTGGGACTGGGCGTTACAGGAGGTCACCCAACAGCAAGTGATAGATGGAGGCAATGAAGCAGCAGCATATGCTGTCTAATTATTGGAAGCAAGGGCACCTGTGCACTTAGGCATGTGCACAGGAATTAGCACTCGACAGCAGATAGTAGGATTAAGGGGAGGGGGTGAACCTGTGAAGGGAATTAGAAGAAGTCAGTAGAAACAGTAAAACAGGGAAGAGAGTGTATATATGTGTTGTATGAATGTAAATATATGTAAATATGTGGGAATATATGTGTATATGTTTATATATAAATGGGAATTGTGCCTTAGAATGTATGATGCCAAGTGGAGCTTTGTAACACAATCCTATTGTGCTGCTACCGTTATCGTTATCAATTACATAGCCAACAAGGAAGTCATCTAAGGAGCACAACATTAATTGAGAAAACCCCAATTTCAGTATGTTGCAGTGGTTGCACTGATTTGAGGTGGTGTGAGCGTGTGGGGTTTCATGCATAGGTAGGGGTCTGTTGTATCTAGGCAGTAGAAGAAAGGGGAGAGAGTGTGATAGGATGTTTGCTATTATAGGAATAGCTATACGGATTGATAGGTAAAGGGATAGTTAGATGTATAGATAGTTTGGTAGTTAGTTATAGGGATAATGAATTATAGGGTGAGATGTCCGAGCTCTCTAGCCTAGTGGTATTAGAGCGGACACTCGGAGGGGCCGGCAAGGTTCGAGCCCCCCCAATTGTGTGTGTGAGTGGGATTTCAAAAAAAAAAAAAAATTATAGGGTGAGATAGATGAACAAATAGTTGGATTGATGGAGGGGTAAAACTGAACTAGCAGTGAACAATGTAGGTAGGAGAAATTAATAGCAGTGATAGGCCAATTCAATTAGGCTTGGGTATGGGCCAAGACAGTACAGGCAAAATAGGTAGGAATAATTGGAGTGAACATAGTTAGGAAAAATTCAAATATAGGTTGGATGTGAGTGAAGGGAGAAACTGAACCCAGTGGCTAGGTAGAGTACTAGTGCAATTACTGAGTATATGTGTGTGGTATAGATAGAAGGAAGCAACAGTGTAACCTCTCTTCCCAAAATTTTGAAAATACTTTTATAATTTTTTATTTATTTAAATTAAATGATAATTTTTCAAAAATATTTCCCTTTATACTATGCTGGGATTGCTAAATCCTAAGCCAACAAAATTAATTGTTTTCCCTTTCACCATTTTCCTTTTTCCCCAGTCCAATAAATTTTTGACTTTCCAAATTAAATTCCTAAAAGCTCGGCCATACACCTTCAAATAGTTACATTCAAATATTGGGTTCCAGTTAAAAATTGTTACCAAGCCCAAATGAACATTTTCCTTGAAATTATTTCTCAGAAAGGTTGGGCCAGCTAGCCATAATTCTTTTTCTCTCCATAAAATTCACATGGTAGTGAGCCCAAGTCCTACTCCTCACGTTCTCTTTTTCTTACATTAAACCTAAGCAGCCCCTATAAATACTACAACTACTCATCCAATGTGTTAGCCGAGCCGTCTCTCCAAAACAATAATAATAGTAAAATGAATGCCTCCCCTTCCAATTCACCACCTATACGTTCATCACGCCCACCATTAACTCCGGTGTACTCACCTCATACCGAGCAACCCCTCCTGCCAACGTCCCTACCGATGCCTCGACCCGACGCTACCGAGGCCGCGAGTCGTCTCCACCGCGGCCATACCGGGATTCCAGCATCGTTATCGTCACCATCACTTGAGTGGTCATCGTACGCACTCGTCGAGCAATAAGAAGGTTCCGTCCGTCGCCACAGAGCCTCGTTAACGCCACGACCATCCTAATTCCCCGTCGTGGCCATCAACCTTCACCGCGTATACGCCGAGTCGATAAGCTGTCGTTTAATTTTGTATAGGAAGAGTTTGTTGGCGGTTAAAATAAGAAATAATATAAGAGCATAAACTTAGATAAAAGAAGCTATATGTATATGTATTAATTAATTCTAATATGCACAACCTGTTTGGAACGTTTCCAATTAATAAGCCAACCATGCACCCATTTGATATTTGTTAAAATCACTCTTTGTTTAGAAATAGAACCCCCTCCATGATATAATATTTAGTAGGTTTTACAAAGAGATAATAAAAGTATAGGTAAATTTTTATATGGATCCCCCAACAATTAATTATTTATAATTGTGAACTAACTTTCTAGTTATATAATTAGTATCTTATATTACTTAGTAAAATTAAATTTATTGTAATATGTGCATCATGAAGATGTGTGCACCATGTACATGGAAAGTCCATGCACATAGAGAAGAAAGCAAAGCATTAAGCATTATATATATATATATATATATATATATATATATATATATATATATATATATATATATATATATATATATATATATATAGGCTTAGTTTATGGAATACATATAAATTAATAATTTTATAATAACTTGATAATCTTCTTGCATTATAGCTAGGCTTGGATCAGACCCTGGTTACCGCGAACTTAGTCATGAATTGGACCACATGCAAGTATACCTTGCCTCCCTTTACAGTTATTGCATGCTTATGTTCTTTCTCTTTTAGTTATATGTCATCATTTGGTTTCTCTTGGATTGTTTTGGTTTATATGTTTTTCTTCATGTCATGTATATTAGTTTATTGTCTCGTTTATATACCGTCGTTGTCCAGAGTTCGACATTATAGACTATACGAGAGTTATCCTTACATGTACCTTGACTGAGTCGTATCGTGTCGTGGAGTGAGTGCGTGTAACTGAACTGCTAATTCCTGTTTCGTTTTTTCAACCTGCGAGTCCACAATAGGGGCAAGGGTTGACCGTTTGCACCTGCGAGTCCACACTCGGGGCGAGGGTATTTGTTGTGAACTAACCTGCGAGTCCACACTCGGGGCGAGGGTTAGTGATTAGTTTTAAACCTGCAAGTCCACTCGGGGCGAGGGTTTGGTATCCGTTGATCTCTTGTAATTCACTTGTTACTTCCAGCAGTTCATTTATGCGTAGTTGTTCTCGTGTCCATGTTCATAGTCACTTGTCAGTAGTCACTTATCAATTTTTGTCTCTTCCCTGTTTATTTCTTATGCATGATAAACTGTTAAATAGGCATATTTTATGTATCTTGCTAGTCCCCTGAGGACCTGATGATCTCTTCAGGTAGTTGATTGCATGGAGTAGTTAGCAGATCATGATGGTAGTTGATCACATCTGCATGATTCAGGTATTATTAGTGATATTATTTTGTTATCCTCTCATGCCTTATGTTCCTTATCATGATATACTCTGCTTGTTAGTTTAGTTTATAGACTCTTGTTATTGTGGAGTCTAATCGGACATATATGCTAGTGGGCTGCAAACCATGAAACGTAATTGTTCATTCTTGTTTATATACTTCTTGCGGATTGAGATATAGATTTGCCTTGCCATGATTAGGCACATTACCATAGTCTAGACAGGGTTTACATATACGAGTTGGGCTGGAGTCCGCTTGATACGTAGCTGGCTTACGCACGCACTTGCATCCCGAAAAGCGGGTGCGAGTCGTGACAAACAGGAAGAACCTGTGGGTCTGTGGGTATCCATATATGTATGTATAGATGGGTATCCATATATATGTATAGATATATTGTGAGGACAATATATGTATAGATAGATATATATAGTTAGTGTATAGTGTGGGGCAGTAGACTTTGAGAGATGGGGGTTCCCTGTGGTCTAAATTTTTTGGACAGCAGTAGTATAGTTGAAGAGGGGAAGGCGTGATGGCAGTAGACAATAGGAAGAAAGTTAATAGCAGCAAATGAAGAGCATGTATAGGCTTAGGAAGATATAGACATGTGGGTGTGTGGGGTATTAGCCATCTAGTTAGGAAATTATTTAGATAGAATAGGTGTTGGATAAGTAAGAAAATTGGGGATTTGTTCGAATTTACCCTTGAGTATAGGTAAGGTAAGGTATGTGATACCAGAGTGAGGGGCTAAAGTATTAAGTTACCAGGTACTATACTAAAGTAATATTAATGGTTAGTGTTAGTTGAGGTAGTGTATTATAATAGATAAGCGAGGGTAGCAGTATTAGACTTGGGTTAAGTTAAGGTATGGGTAGTGGGGTTAAGCCACCTTGATACTAAGGTATATAGTATGGGTGAATATATATATACTAGTGTGTATGATCTCATATACTTTATAATTAGCCTAGTATAACCTAATATAGACCTAATAGCGTGGGTATGGGCTCATACAATCTAGGAATGAGTAGTTTGACCTAGTTTGACCATTTTGACCTAGAAATGACTTTATGACCTAGAATTGGACTAGTTTGACTTGCATTCATTCTCAAACTTGGTATTGATATAAAATTCCATATTTAGGTCTTCGAGGTATTGTGTCGGACACTGTTGATATTCCATACCGGATCTCAGGCAAGTACATTATTTGATTTTTTTTATGGTATTTTCTATATTTCATGTATTTAGTGTAGATATCCTAGATTACTTGACACATCGGTTACACGGATTGATATTGTCTGGATCCCGTCATGAGATGTTATTCCTCGTATATCTTGGTATATCCTGTGCAAGTCTTGCTCTTGTTTCTTATGAATTGTATAGACACTGATTCCTATGAAGGCTCGCGACTTTCTCAGAGAATCCCGTGTCATAACGTGTCACGGTTGGATCTACTGTATCAGTCGGGGGCGGAGAGTAGTAGTGCAGATATGTGATCATATCTTTCCTGTGCATGTCTTGTTTTCCCTGTGAGTGTTAATCATATACCGCAAGTATGATTAACCAAGACATATATTCCTGTACAAGTTCCCAAGCCGATCACATATTGAAACTAGTACTCACTCACAAAGATAGTATGTTTCTTGACTCTTGTACATCATATATCCAGTTCACCTGCTCTTAAATTTACTTACAGTTTACTCATACCCTGTTTTATCCTTATACTTGTTATTTCACCTTGTATATTTTCTCTATTTACTGTTATATAGACTTTATGATTTATTGGAACTTAGCAAATACTTGTTGTTTCAAAACGGATCATTCGAAGGAGATCTGGGGTTATCCGCTGGATTATCCATTTGGACCACATAATACTTCTTGTACAAAAATGGGTAGTCTGACGAATTTTCGTGGAAATTCGACGGATGATCCAGTTTCTTCATAATCAGTCATCCATACGAAAGTGTTTGACATAGGTTTCCTATGTATTACAGACTCTTGAGAAGCTGGATCTTGTTTTGAGAAGTTTCTTCATTTCTTTGATAGTGATCCTCCTTAAAGAGCTTCTGCGTTCATTGATTTGATCGACAGTTAGAAGGATGCATGAATCTTAAATTTCGTTGAGGCTTTACTTAGAACCTGGGAAAAGATAGATCTAAAACAGTAGAGACGTTAATTGTAAGTATCAAAATCAATGTATCAACAAGAGTGACCCTCAATCTTTGACTCATCAATATCCGTCGCTTTGTCTCGATGAACCGAATCCGCCGTATCTCCTAAAGCATCTAGAAGCCCCTCCTCAGCAAGTTCTCGACGATCCACCTCCTGTCGAACACCCCTCGAGCCTCCATCCAGTGTCTGTGGCCTGTCTGTACAGCTCAACGGCTTGAGCCTGTACATGCCACAACACAAATCTCTCCGAGCCAGCTCTTAGGAACCCTTCGCAAATATCCAATCTTTGCTCCCAAACAGACTGTGATAGCCATCATCTGCCAGCCTCCCTACCGAAACCAAGTTGTAGCTTAAAATCGGTACATGTCGCACACCCATGAGGATGAGCTTCTCACCAAAATTCGTCGTCAAGTACACTTCACCGATGCCTACAACTACAGTCGTCCCCTTGTCGTCCATCTTCACACGTCCAAACCTGCCATCGCGGTATGACGTGAAGATTCTCCTATGTGGAGTGGCGTGATACGACGCCCCAGTGTTGTCACGACCCACATCCGCTTTTTGGGATACGAGTGCGTGTCCAAGCCAGCCTACGCCGCAATGTCGACGGTAGAACGCGGTCAAGGCCATGATGCTCAAGTCACATAAATAAATTTTTTGGCTCATTCACAATAACTAAAATAAACCTACAATATTAACAAGTTTTAAATTTGAAGAAAAATATAAACTCTTACAATTATTAAAAATAACTTCAACTCATCTATCTAGCTAATCTCTAAGTTTTGGCCGGCAAGTACACCCGTATATCCCCATAGCTAAGAGTAGTCACGATTAACCTGAAAAATATTGGTTTCCAGTTAGGAATGGAATGAGTATAATTCATTGAGTACAGTTTCAATATATGATAACGACTACAAACAGAGGTTAGCCATAAAATACATGATGAGAGAATCTACTATAGAATGGTAATACAATGAACTAGAGACAAGAAAATATATGGAACATATAACAGGGTGAAACGAGGAACATAACTATCTAAGTATGTTGAAGTACTCATTTCGATGTGTGATCGGCTAGGACATTATACCGCGAGATCTACGAGGTCTACTTTGCATGAATTAAAATAATGTCTATGAGGTCTACTTATAGAAAATAAATAATGTCTACGAGGTCTACTTGTAGAAAATAAACAATGTCTACGAGGTCTACTTGCAGAAAATAAATAATGTCTACGAGATTTACTTGCAGAAAATAAATAATGTTTACGAGGTCTATTTGCAGAAAATAAACAATGTCTACGAGGTCTACTTGCAGAAAATAAACAATGTCTACGGTCAGATCACACAATGTCTACGATCAGATCACACATCTACTTGGTACTTCTCCTTTCTGACATGACAAGTAAGAAAATACGACAAGATAGGATGAAATGTGGTATCCGTGTGACGAGTGTGTCAAGAATCAAGTATAAGATGACTAACAATGAACTATAGTAACTAATAATATCGAAAATAACCAACAAATGTACTCACCTGGGGTCCTTTGCTGGTGAAATCGATAATACCAACCACTCAATGTTCCACACAAAATACTAACTCGCATAACAGTCTCCAGATGCAGAGAAATCAGTTTAGAAGATGATCGAGCGAGGAGGCCGATTCCTCGCTGCGAAGTCGGCCTCGCAGGGCGTTGCTGCTGTCGCTGACGCGCCTAGCTGTGCTGCCCGCCGCGGCTCTGGCCGGTGGCTCGCGCGGCAGCATACGGCTATGGGGTGGCCACCCAGGGGTCGGGGTGGCGCTGTGTCGCTTCGTTAGGGATTGGGTTAGGGTTTTGAGAGGTTTCACTCTCCTCCATCTCATGATATATGTATATATACATATGCATGTGCTTCTTTGGGGTCGGGCCTGTGGGCTCTGTTCGCAGTTTAGGGGTTTAAGTGTCTCGCGAGATATTGGCTTCCAATATCTCGCGAGTTTTTCTTTTTCTTTCTTTTTTTATTTCCTTTTTATTTTCTATTTCTTTTTATTTATTAGTTAACTATATATTCATATGTACATATATTTATAAGCCTATATTTACTCCTAAAGTAGTTATAGAAAATAGGCTACAAACTACATACGACATAATATTTGTAACATCTATGTAGATATTTTTGTGTAGTAAAAATATCCTTATATTTAGTAATACACAATTACTTGTAAATCTATTTCAAGAAAATAAATAGTATTAAAATATAACAAATTATAAATTACCAAAATAAGATATTTTAAAATTTGGGGGGGGGGGGGGGGGGTCCCAAACCTATATATATATATATATATATATATATATATATATATATATATATATATATATATATATATATATATATATATATATATATATATATATATATATACACACATAACAGAAATTCCCCCTTAGTATTTATATCAACTCTATTAGTCTAATTTTATATAAAATATATGGAAATGTAATTCTTTTATCACATTTAAAACTCAAACATAATTAAACCATGTATACTTAAACAAGGAACAATTATTTATTTATGAAAATACTTTTAACCCATATATCTAGTTACTATATGAAAACTTTATTTAAATATACCTCAGGAATTTATTTTATCGGGAATATAAAGTAAAATCTAGGGTCACTATTATATAAGAACAATAATTGAGTAACATTAATAAAATAAAAACAAAAAAGATAAAATATTTAGCCAAAAAAATTTAGGAGGTTTACATCCTACCCAACTTATAAAAATTTCGTCCTCGAAATTAAAATAATCTTAATATCAAGAATACAAAATTTAATACAAAGGGAGAGCAAGTACGTCAAAATGTAACTCGGTTTCCGAAACGGGAAAGGAGGTGGTTATCACCGGAATCCAAATTGACATCATATTCTACAAGATGGGGTATTCTTAGTTCAGGGCCCTACCCAACTTATAGAAGTTGGCTAACCGTGAAAATCGTCGTTACAAGACTTCTGAGGGGACAATTTCTAAAGAGAGGCTCGAGAATATTTGGCATTTCTAACCGCAGTCACGGATCTTAAAGGAAACCTAGATGTTGCCATGTCGTTCTTGGTCACTAACTTCCACAGAAGAAGTTTACTACTGTTTAACATCGTACCTATTGGGTCATATTTATACAAGATAGAAGACATTTCTTGTTCGAATATAACTAGAACGTGTTGGTTCAGCAGGATTTTAGTCTTCGCCTTACATGGGTAACTAAGAGATGAGGTTGATGAACTTAGGGGAAGAATTTATGGCAAGTGATAAGAATCTATAATAAGTAAAGAAACCATGCTATAGAATATGATTAGGTAAGTGTTCGGGATCTTTAAGTCATAATGACTAGCATGTGTGGGTTGGTCTTTGGCGTTGTGTAGGAGGCATGTGCTTGCTTGGGTGGGATACCTATGTCATAGGTCTGATGCGTCTCGCATGGATCATGGGTATCCAGTTTAGTTAAGGGAATGGGTCGATATTTGTATGGTCAAAATTCATTTGGAACCAAATGGACGTCTATGGTTGGTTCTATGAAAAAATGTGTCATACATGTTACGTAATTGAAATAGGGTACAAAAAGGTGTGTTTGTGTGAGACATATGTGTTATGTGTGTAGCTGGGCTGGTCTAGTTCATGAGTGTGCAGTTTTTTGGAAGGTAAAGGCCAATGTTGTGCTCTAATTGTCAAAGTCACGGTATGTTTATCAAACGATACAAATAGAAGTGGACTATGTGAATCACTTTTTATTAGTTCAAATTGGAACCAGTCTACCACATTCATTTGCTAATTCTTATAGGGGCTTGCCTATATACTTCGAAAATTCCGTTCTCGATGTTGATACTAAGACACGATTCTATGATGGTACGAAATTTGAAGGATCAAGGTTGCGATCTTTACTGCGGTTATCTAAACGCACGAGCAAGGGATATAAAAGCAATATGAAGATCGTATCGCAACTTCCAGGTAGATGGAATAATGGTTACGGATGGAATCTAAGTTTGGCACCCCTATATCGAGGATAGAGTACACTAAGTTCAAGATTCTACCCAACTTATATAAATTGGTTAATCATGGAAAGCACTGTAATAGAACTTCTATGAAGGTCAAATTTCAATGAGGTGTACGAGGATATGAGGTACTTCTAATCGTAGTCACGGACTCTATAGGAAGCCAAGGTACTATTTATTTAACATTGCCCATATATTGACCATGTTTCATTAAAGCAGTAGGAGAGGTCTTGGTCAAGCATAACCGAAAACAAGTTGGTAAAGCAGCATTCAATTCATCGTATAACATATGCTACGAAGAAATACAATTAAGGGATTTGTGAAAGGAGTATTAGTGGACCATGAGATGGGGACTACATAATAGGTGTAAGGACTGATTTCATCAAGTTTGGTTTTTATAACCCAAATATGGTGATATGCATGGATGAGTTTATATGAGGTTTAATGGGTTTCCTAATTGGATCTCAATCTTCGATTGAATGAATCTTGGATTTTAATCCATATCGGCTGGACAAGATCCCATAAAATCGATCTATAACATTTCATTTTGGTTAGTGTAACCTACAATAGGTTCTAACTCAAGTGGTTGGACTAATTGTCAGTCGGGTTAGTTAACTAGGTTCCTAAAGCCCAAAAATGCACCTTCTGTGACTTTTTTGTATAAGTAGCACAAGAGGTCTCAACTGAGTGGCACAATAGTAGCATGTGCATAGTGGACTTCGAGTAGATCACAACCATATATTGGATTGAAAGGTTTGAGTCGAGGTTGAGGATATAATTGGATTCAAAAAATATATCGGTATTATGGTAAGAATTATAGTTAACCTTTTTGACTAGAAAGTCGTATCATGAAAATAGAGTACAAGGAGACGTGTTAGAGTGGGACATGATATGCCTACATGAAGGTGGACTCGTCTAGATCTTGTATATAGAATTTGTTGGAAGGAAACAACTCATCTCGTGCTCCGAATATCAATGTCACGGCAGAGAACATCAAATAATCTAAATAGAAAGTGGGTATTCATGTGGCACGAATTTATTATTCTAGTGGGAACCAACTTATCCTAATCAATCGCTAATGCTAGTAAATCCTAAAATTTAGAGGGCTCACAACCTATATACTTCAAAATTTTATTTCTCGAAATTAAACTAAGACAAGTTTTATGATTAATAAAGTTAGAGAAATTCAAGTCGTGATCACGGTGTAATAGATAACGTGATACGATAGATATGGATCAAGTTTAAATATCGTTCTCCGATTTCAAATAAATAGAAAACGATTGCGTAATAGCTTTCATGGCCATTGGTGATATGGTGAACTAAGGGGACATTTTGTGTCTATCCTCTCTCAAATACAAGCATTTTTTTTCTGAATTAAATAAGGGAGAAAACAATAAAGGGTTTAAGGGAGGGGAAATCGAATGCAAATACGGTTGTCGAAGGCGATTGAATAATTTAAAGAGAATTGTCAAGGCAGTTGCGGTTGGATCCTAGAGGCATCTATATTTTAATCCGCGTAGGTTAATCATATGAAGAGTGAACCGATGCACTAAGGTTGATCAGACCATAATACACTGATTCTAATTAGACAATATGTTAGTAGGCGTCCACAATAAACATATGTCCTGAATGTAAGCTCCCTGAATTTTTGGATATATTTTTTAATGTGAATAATTAATATTAATTTATATTTTAAGACAAATTAGACTTTTACATATTTTCTTTATAGTAAATCCTAATGACACAATCTCTAGTCCTATTGAGCTACCGGTTGACTTAGCTAATCCAAACTCAACCCAAATATCCCCATACCTCCACATGGTTCATACCAAACATTATATACTATTGTCCTCTCTACAAAACACCAAACCTAATGATATGACATCCAAAACCTAACACTTAACCTACTAGAAATAATTTCAGCCCTACATACTTTGGACTTGACCCAACCATTAACTCACCACTTAACCACTATAGGTGGGACTCAAGTGTGGTCAAGTACACTAAATGGACAGCCAATCCTTCCCACTTATTCATCTTCCATAACCCCCAAGCACCCTTAACCATTCCATTTCCATAACCTACAAAAAACTCCCAACCATTAACTCTTCACTAAACCCTTCACCTCCCCCTTAATGGTTGGCAATATATAGACTTCTCCTCACCTTATTACCTCATAGCATCTGAACAAAACTTCTTCCTAACCCACTTCATAATATTTTCTCTTCACAAACCATCTCCAAAATCCTTCTCAATTTTTCCCCAAACAACCATCTTTCCACCCCTACCCAGGCTGAATCCGAATTCAACTAGTCTCCACCATTACCTCCATATCTCTATCTACAGTAAGTATTTCTCTCCCAAATTTAGTCTGCTTCTTCCTCACTCTGTTCTCACCATTTTCTCTTCACAAACTTTTCTGCAAAACTCACTCTAACTCCCTCAAAATAGCCCCTCCATCAGATGTGTCCAGGCTGAAACTGAATTCGGTGCACTGCTGTTCGCGCACCCTTAGGAGACCCCATGGCAGCAACTAATCTCTTGGTAATGTTTCTAACACTCTTCTACAACATCCCACTATGTCCAAAATTCATCTCATAAAATTTTATGTATATATTTGCTTGCAACTTCATTATTTTTGTCACCGTAATCATTGATTCTCAAAATAGAACTTGTATAGATTTATGTCCTATTTGTCTTACTGAAATTCAATGGTTAAGAATCTTAAATTCTATGATAATATATTCTGAATATTATTTATAAGTTTATTAATTTCAGAATATAAAGTTTTATATTTTTAAGATTTTATCTAGTCTGAATCAACCGAAATTGGACAACATAGTGAGATTACTTGAATGTGCTAACTGACTAGCTTAATTTTAGTATATAAAATAAATATGATATGTTTGAATTATTTTCAAATATTATTTTAGAATTAAAATATTAACTTTTCTATTTTAATTGGTTCCAAATAAATAGGTATGTTGGCCATATTGTGTCATTAATTGGACATACTAACTAGATAATTATTTCTTGTATATATTATCATCAAATAATGTTTATAAATAGTTTTAATTTATATTTCAGAATATAAATTAGTATATTTTATATTAAATTATTTATTTTTACATAATTTGGCAACTTTGCATGCACAAACTAGTTGTCAAGTTGCTAAAATACCAAGTCGATATGCAACGAAACATTGTATATGCAACGACAAATATTTTAGTATTTTTTAACTAAATAAATATAAATTCCAGAAATTAATTCATATTAATTTTAGTTTTATTTGTTGTCGACATGCGTGTTTGAGAGGCTACATGCATGTTCGAAGTATCGTTTAGCGTCGTCGTAAATTTGGGACATCGTGTCGTATCTACGTATGTTTAGGATTACAGTATTGGAATCATATAAATGCCTAAATGTACGTGTGATAACATGATGTTCGAGACCCATACGACGTAATATAAAGTAGCATGGTATGTGGTTATTAGCACGTTGTCGAAGGCCACACAACTGTTGGATCGTTGGCATGAAAGTCACCATACTAGTTGACGTTGTACAAATGCTCATATTCTTTTTATATTAATTTAGTTAGAATGCGTGCATTGATTAGAATATCTTATAATAGGACAACTTGGATCTGTTGTACCTCCAACTGAAGAAATCAGTCAGGCGACACCGCAGCAGGCAGCCGGCAATAGGCAAGTGTACCTTGCCATCATGTATCTCAGTTCTTGCTCTATTTATTAGTATTTAGTTACTATAGCTATTTTATAGGATTGGTGTGTGTGTCTACCCTAGGGTCGTGAGACGATACTTAGTGTCCGAATAAGGTTCGGGTGCCGATATCCGTCTGCGGAGTCGGGTACCATCAGTTAGATAGTTGTTACCACGAACCCATGATACGTGCTTGTATCCTGAGCATGACAGACCGTAGGACACTTGACACTATTACATGTAACAGAATCCTTCTTGAGGTATTCAGGGTGATTCTGTGTAGGCTTATAGGATACATGATATGAGATAGGTATATAACATATATATTATTATGACTCCTTGCATTAGTTAGAGGTCATGATCCTGCGTGTTATGGACATGAGACGTCGTGGACATGAGACGTGAGGTTACATTGGGAGGGGAGAGTCTTCATCGTGCTCTGGGCATATTCTATATATTACCTATCTGCATGAGTACTGGACTTTGGGTTCTCTATACGGAATCTAAAGTTCATATATCTACATATACTATCCTTTATTAGGTTACCACATACGGAGCCTAGAGGGTACGGTCTAGCATACGGATGAGTCCGTGAGTACCAGCCCGGGGTACGATACCATACTCTCATTTGCATATCACTTAGATGGTTACAGTAGTTTATCATTGAGTATGTGGCATTATACTATTTTACTTTTGGCATGTTGTTTCTTGTACCTTGTTATGTCCTCCTAGGACCTGGTCCCCTGCCAGTTTGAAGCTTAAACGGTTGTGGAGCCTGTCTAAAGATGCTGAGGCTAATCGCCTTGATATGCGGGCATTGGTATAAGGTAATTATTTTATTTCTACCGAGGTATGTTATTTAATCATATTAGTTACTCCTCTACTGCCATAGCCTAGTTTTTTATAGACTCATATTTCTTTCTCGAGTCTATTCGAGTTCCTGTGTTATTGGGCGGCCGACTTTAACACCTGTGGCTCTTTCTTGTGTTTTATTTCATTGTAGATTGAGACATAGATATAGTTTTATTATGTAGATTGTGTCCATTATAACACAGCTTATGCATATTCGAGTCGGACCAGAGTCTGGTCGAATGTGCAGCTGGCATGTTACGTATTCCTAGTCCTACGTATTTTGGGACTGGGGCGTTACATGTTTTTGTGGTGGCCCATGCAGGTCAGAGTATATTATTTCGGTTACGTTACTCTGCCGAACGAGCCTGCAATAGGATATTGTAATAGGATCTCAATCCACAATTGCTTTGAAAATTCTTTTGTTTTATCCATCGCCTTTGGAACTCATGACTGAAGTCGAACATCCTTCTTGAACTCCTTGTCTTGGACTCTCGTCTATTCCTATTTCGGAAGGACAAATACTTGTGCTTGATGAACTAATTGGATTATGTTCTATCATGGCCTAGAAGGTATTGATAGAGTACTTTATAAAGGGACTTAGTTACCTACGGGTTTGGATAGACATCTCACTTAGATTGATCGAGTAGATCGGACTGACAATCTAGAATTCTTATAGGCTAGTTAACCTTAACGAGAGACCCTATAAGAAATTGACTACAACCCTTCTACTATTCACCTATGGTAGATGGAGACAGATTAGAATACCTTTGTTATATAGAGATGTGGTAGAGGTATAGCACAGTTTAATTAGGAATTAGTAAGGAAGGCAAGTTATGTTCCTCTATCCTAAAGATTGAGTGGTTGGAAGACTATGAAGTAGAATTTTAGAGTTAGATACGGTTTCCTAACTAGAATATGATCACCCACATGAAAGACTATAGTTGAAAGAATTTAAAAGTCTTGATATGAAAAGGATGAGGTACAGTAGATAGATATGAATCCTTATAGACATTGTATGTTGCAAAAGGTTTTTGTATTCATTTGAAGGATATAGAAGTTATGATAATATGCATATGTAGGAAATAAAGTTACCTTGGACAGTGACCTGAAGGATCTTCACTAGGGAGATTCCTATCAAAGGAATGAGTCAAAATGATGCTTGATGATAGGTTGTGCCATGGTGTGGATCTAGGAATATTTGTTGTATAATGGCGAGGACGGTGTTAGACTGGATATACCCCTATACATAGTAGGAATAGCTTAAAAGGACATATTAACAACCATGACTAGAAGATTAGTCGAAAGGTAAGTGTTTGTTAAGGTATCATATATAAGCTTGTCCACTGCCTAGTAAACAAGCATAAAAAGATTAAGCATACCTGTAGGCATTGTATGGCTTCCTTTAAATTAAAAGGGTGGGTTGTTAACCATATTAATAAGAAAATTTGATAACCTATAGAAAAATGGGGTAATGTGATTAAGGAATGATTTATCGCAATCGTAACCTCTATAAATAACACTTGAGAGTAGGATTAGAAATCTTATCTTAAGTAGATAAGAAGTCGTATGCATAATAAAATCCTTCATCGATGCAGGTTAGATAGGAACCCCAAAGGACTTATAGTTACAATAATTGTATTGGAATAAAATACACATAGGAGTATAAAGATGAAGGATCATAGGAGCAGCACAATATACAGATTGAAGAACTGCAAAGGATTAAGGATGGTTAGGACCTAGCGTAAAAAAAAATATTGCCAGGAGTGACGATTGGAGAAAATCCAAGCCACATAAGTGGATGAACTGGTTGGAACCAAGATATATGACCTCTAAGGTAGTATAAGTTAGAACATAACTTTAAAGGTTAGCTAATCTCATCCTTAAAAAAATCTTGATAGATAGTTTATTCTTTAAAATGAGTCTGGGATCATCATCTCCAGGTAGATCGATCATTGAAGCCCAATATCGTTCTGGTGACTCAAAGTATAGTTCTCCATCAACCGGTTCAACCACCTGACATGAGCGAAGGTATTGAGATCAGGACACCATCAAGTGATGGTGCGGAAAGAGGATACTCCAAGGACAGCATTCAGATTTCGCAACGATAACTACAAGATTGTTGACACTTTTTGGATCAATGAATGCGCCTGCTATAATTATGTGTTTGATGAACAAGGTGTCCCATCAGTAACTGGACTAGTGATGGTAGATTTGATTATATTTTATCGTAGGATAAAAATTATATTGGTAAAATATTTCATAGGAGGGTGATTATCTAAGGTATGAAAGACCAACTATAATGGTGGCACTCTATTTTCAATGAGTTTTAGTTTGGTAGAAAATCGCTCTTAGTCAAATAATAAGTATTCCTAAACATGTCCAACTAGATATGATAGATTAGAGACTTTTCGTACGAATAGAATGGTTTGGTAAGCCTTGTATTTAAGGCTAAGCTTGTATAGGGCCATTATTCTAAAAATAATTGAAGGAGAGGGGAATCCAGGATTACAGGATTAGGTAAATAATTAAGGTGGGTAGAATTTCATAGATACTTTTGCAAGAAATAAGTTAGAATATAGTTCAGTATAAAGCCTAACCCTAACAAGCAACCATGGAACCATTAGACCAAATCCTGCTATCTTTTGCCTAAGATAGGGCCTATGATAGAAGTACTAGAGAAATTATTATTAGGATGGTATATGAATAGAGTAAGAATATGTGTTAGAAAAGACGACCATCTCTATATATGGTAAGACTAGTCTTAAAATGACCTATAGAAGTCCAGGATTATAAGGATGACCAATAGGTTTATGTGACTGTCTAGTTCAGCCTCGACCTTTACCCTGCAGTTAGGAATCAATGGGTAGGCATACTGGTAAGGATTGTATAGATTACTTATGAATAGAAGGGGTGGATCGCTAATTGAACTACTATAGAAGTTAGTGATGTAACCTATAGGAATATAGTATAGATTTGAAGGATTGACAAAGTTACAGAGGGATTGTGATTTTTCTATCTCCATGGTTAGTTATAGATAGAGATTTAATAGCCAATTAGAAGCCTTACCTCTAGATTAGTAACATCTCGATTTTAGAGAGCGTGTTGGAGAAGTGGCATTTCGTCTTGCATTACTCTCATCTTTGGAGGGAGTGCATGATGTGTTTCATGTCTCACAGTTGAGGAGGTATGTGACTGACCCCAGTCATGTGGTCAATCATTCTGAGATCACAGTGGAACCCAGTTTATCATACGAGGAGCAGTCAGTTGAAATATTGGATACTAGCAAGAAGACGCTTAGAGGCCAGAAGATTAGGTTGGTTCGGGTTGCATGGAAGCACCATTCCCCTGGATAATCTACTTGGGAACGATAAGATTCCATGAGGGAGCACTATTCGCATTTATTCGAGGATTCTGGTAAGATTCTAGAACTAACTTTAGTGCTATAACTTTATAGAGTTCTAGTTATAGTTTTAATTTCGAGGACGAAATTTTCTAAGGTGGGTAGATTGTAAGCTCCCTGAATTTTTGGATATATTTTTAATGTGAATAATTAATATTAATTTATATTTTAAGACAAATTAGACTTTTACATATTTTCTTTATTATAAATCCTAATGACACAATCTCTAGTCCTATTGAGCTACCGGTTGACTTAGCTAGTCCAAACTCAACCCAAATATCCCCATACCTTCACATGGTTCATAACAAACATTATATACTATTGTCCTCTCTACAAAACACCAAACCTAATGATATGACATCCAAAACCTAACACTTAACCAACTAGAAATAATTTCAGCCCTATATACTTTGGACTTGACCCAACCATTAACTCACCACTTAACCACTATAGGTGGGACTCAAGTGTGGTCAAGTACACTAAATGGGCAGCCAATCCTTCTCACTTATTCATCTTCCATAACCCCCAAGCACCCTTAACCATTCCCTTTCCATAACCTACACAAAAACTCCCAACCATTAACTCTTCACTCAACCCTTCACCTCCCCCTTAATGGTTGGCTATATATAGACTTCTACTCACCTTATTACCTCATAGAATCTGAACAAAACTTCTTCCTAACCCACTTCATAATATTTTCTCTTCACAAACCATCTCCAAAATCCTTCTCAATTTTTTCCCAAACAACCATCTTTCCACCCCTACCCAGGCTAAATCCGAATTCAACTAGTCTCCACCATTCCGGCCATATCTCTCTCTACAGTAAGTATTTCTCTCCCAAATTTAGTATGCTTCTTCCTCACTCTGTTCTCACCATTTTTTCTTCGCAAACTTTTCTGCAAAACTCAATCTAACTCCCTCAAAATAGCCCCTCCATCAGAGGTATCCAGGCTGAAACTGAATTCGGTGCACTGTTGTTCGCGTACCCTTAGGAGACCCCATGGCAGCAACTAATCTCTTGATAATGTTCCTAACACTCTTCTACAACATTCCACTATGTCCAAAATTCATCTCATAAAATTTTATGTATATATTTGCTTGCAACTTCATTATTTTTGTCACCGTAATCATTGATTCTCAAAATAGAACTTGTATAGATTTATGTCCTATTTGTCTTACTGAAATTCGATGGTTAAGAATATTAAATTCTATGATAATATATTCTGAATATTATTTATAAGTTTATTAATTTCAGAATATAAAGTTTTATATTTTTAAGATTTCATCTAGTCTGAATCAACCAAAATTGGACAACCTAGTGAGATTACTTGAATGTGCTAACTGACTAGCTTAATTTTAGTATATAAAATAAATATGATATGTTTGAATTATTTTCAAATATTATTTTAGAATTAAAATATTAATTTTTTTATTTTAATTGGTTCCAAATAAATAGGTATGTTGGCCATATTGTGTCATTAATTGGACATACTAACTAGATAATTATTTCTTGTATATATTATCATCAAATAATTTTTATAAATAGTTTTAATTTATATTTTAGAATATAAATTAGTATATTTTATATATTAAATGATTTATTTTTACATAAGTTGGCAACTTTGCATGCACAAACTAGTTGTCAAGTTGCTAAAACACCTAGTCGATATGCAACGAAACACTGTATATGCAACGACAAATATTTTAGTATTTTTTAACTAAAATATAAATTCCAAAAATTAATTCATATTAATTTTAGTTTTATTTGTTGTCGACATGCGTGTTTGAGAGGCTACATGCATGTTCGAAGTATCGTTTAGCGTCGTCGTGAATTTGGGACATCGTGTCGTACCTACGTATGTTTACGATTACAGTATTGGAATCATATATATAAATGCCTAAATGTACGTGTGATAACATGATGTTCGAGACCCACACGACGTAATAGAAAGTAGCATGGTACGTGATTATTAGCACGTTGTCGAAGGCCACACAACTGTTGGATCGTTAGCATGAACGTCACCATACTAGTTGACGTTGTACAAATGATCATATTCTTTTTATATTAATTTAATTAGAATGTGTGTATTGATTAGAATATCTTATAACAGGACAACTTGGATCTATTGTACCTCCAACTGAAGAAATCAGTCAGGTGACACCGCAGCAGGCAGCCGGCAACAGACAAGTGTACATTGCCATTATGTATCTCAGTTCTTGCTCTATTTATTAGTATTTAGTTACTATAGCTATTTTATAGGATTAGTGTGTGTGTCTACCCTAGGATCGTGAGACGATACTTAGTGTCCAAATAAGGTTCGGGTGCCGATATCCGTCCGCGGAGTCGGGTATCGTCAGTTAGATAGTTGTTACCACGAACCCATGATACGTGCTTGTATCCTGAGCACGACAGACCGTAGGACACTTGACACTATTACATGTAACAGAATCCTTCTTGAGGTATTCATGGTGATTCTGTGTAGGCTTATAGGATACATGATATGAGATAGGTATATAACATATATATTATTATGACTCCTTGCATTAGTTAGAGGTCATGATCTTGCGTGTTATGGACATGAGACGTCGTGGACATGAGATGTGAGGTTACATTGGGAGGGGAGAGTCTTCATCGTGCTCTGGGCATATTCTATTTATTACCTATCTACATGAGTACTGGACTTTGGGTTCTCTATACGGAATCTAAAGTTCATATATCTACATATACTATCCTTTATTAGGTTCCCACACACGGAGCCTATAGGGTACTGTCTAGCATACGGATGAGTCCGTGAGTACCAGCCCGGGGTACGATACCATACTCTCATTTGCATATCACTTAGATGGTTACAGTAGTTTATCATTGAGTATGTGGCATTATACTGTTTTACTTTTGGCATGTTGTTTCTTGTACCTTGTTATGTCCCCCTGAGGACCTGGTCCCCTGCTAGTTTGCAGCTTAAACTGTTGTGGAGCCTATCTAAAGATGCTGAGGCTAATCGCCTTGATATGCGGGCATTGGTATAAGGTACTTATTTCATTTCTACCGAGGTATGTTATTTAATCATATTAGTTACTCCTATGCTGCCATAGCCTAGTTTTTTATAGACTTATATTTCTTTTTCGAGTCTATTCGAGTTCCTGTGTTATTGGGCGGCCGACTTTAACACCTGTGGCTCTTTCTTGTGTTTTATTTCATTGTGGATTGAGACATAGATATAGTTTTATTATGTAGATTGTGTCCATTATAACACAGCTTATGCATATTCGAGTCGGACCAGAGTCTGGTCGAATGTGCAGCTGGCATGTTACATATTTCTAGTCCTACGTATTTTGGGACTGGGGCGTTACACTGAACAAGCTCGATAAAGCCTAAGCTTGCAAAAACTAGGCTATAATAGTGACGTTAGTCAAGATAGTCTGAAATATAAGTACGCGAGATTTATGATTGAAGGAAAGCACAAGTAGTTCAAGTTCATCAAAATCTAAGACTCATCCTGTGTTGGTGCCTCCATAGTTGTCCTACTTATCCTTTTTGTCTAAGGCCTTGGTCGACCAATGGGTTAGAGACCTCTAAACTCTATAGTCTAGGTAAACTTACTAGTGTCAGTCAATTACCTCGTTAATAGGTCACAAGGACAATGGGATGCTAGGTTGGGAGGCATGCTACCCAACTTATAAAATTTCTACTAGTATTGGCTTTGAATCAATGGGGCATACAAGTCATTTTCCTAACCTCTATAGTTCCAAAACCATAATCATGTCTGAAGTCATTTTACCAATAATTTATGCCTTGCTAGTGTACACCTGGCTGTAGTAAACCCTTGGTTTCGTGGCTCAAATATGATATGGCATCGAATAATTTATTAACTCTATCCAATATTTACATAAAGATAACTAAGGTCAAAAGTGGACAACTAAGACATAGTTTTAACAATATTCGATAACCTACGTTTACTTTAAAATAATTTCAACTTTAGGGGGTCGTGCTTCGCAAGTGCGCTGCTAGCTGCAGTGAACCCCGTAGTCTCCATACTCAAATAATTGGCGATAGTGTGCTGCTGTCTTGCCATCGAAGTCATCAATATTATTCCAACTATATCCCTAAAAATTTCCAAGGGGTTCCTAAAAATTCATACCAATTGATCAAGATAGAAAAGGTGCAAGTATTCGTCCTTGAAGTGAAAGCATCAGTTTGAAAATAAAACGATCGATGAGGTATCACCTTTAAAAATCAATGATCGAAAATTAAAGGAGATGACTGGGGATTTAATATATAGATGATTGAAGCAGGTTAGGCTCAAAACTCAATAAATGTAGATAGAGTATTGCTTTTTAGAAAATAATTACTAATGCAAATAAATAAGTAACACGGCCTAGGCAGATAGTTCAAAACAATTTTCGAGGTGTTTCAAGATAGGAGAAGTGTAGACATTTGTCCCTGAATGAAAATATCCTCTCTTTTTGAAAAATTGGATGACTGATTAGGAAGAAACGATCGAAGGCAAGAGAAATATAAATTTTAATTTCTATTCCTCTAATATTCAAGATCGAAAGGAAAATATACATATCTTGAATTTCAACCAGGCTAACTTGGAGTAGATATATGGTTAATGGATCATGTTAGGCTCAACCCAATGGAAATATATACTCTTAGAGGAAAAAAACAGTTATTTATGTCCAATGGAAATACTAATTAGTTCGGGTAACGGTGATAATGTCTAGAGAGGGCAGAAAAGATAATTTGAATAAATTATCAAGGTTAGGGGTTGAATTCCAGGAAGGCCTAAGTTATAGAATGAATAGTCTACTCACATTGGATCCTATCGTCATATCAAAAATGTAACAATATATCTATGGAAATCTCTCAAGTTATCTAAATTTAATAAATCCTTACATATACTGGATGGCCTATTTAACAATCATTAACTATCCAACAGTCAAGTTGAATAAGGGACTCTTATTCCTAGTCATCCTCCTAAATCAATTTAATCCTAATTGTGAATGAGCATTTCCTAGTCGCAGGCTCACAATAGTACGACTAACTTAAGTACTGCACAATTTGCAAAAACAGACCTGCATGGGCCACCACAAGTGTCTATGACCTAGTCGCTATCATAACACATGCCACAAGGTTCCTCTACGTCGGTCGCTGCGATGATGATATCTCCAAACGTCGTGAGATCCTCCTGATCGTCCTTGTCTTTGGCCTTTTCAGCTTTGAGCTTCATGCAATTCCTCTTGATATGACCCCTTTCGCTACAGTGATAGCAGCCCTCTTTGTGGTCCACAATCGCAAGATCTCGAGAACTCCCCTATGTCCTCGTCTGTGACTTGGGTCTTTCCTTTCCGTAGGAAGCCACTAGAGCGGACTCCTACGACGATTCAACTTGCTTGCGCAAGGTACTTTTGACTGCCTCTATCGTGACAACTCCATCAGGCGCAGAGTTGCTTACCGACACTACCAATGTCTTCCAGCTTTTCGGCAGAGAACTCAAGAGCAGTAGGGACTGAAGCTCATCATCAATCACCATCTTCATCGCAGATAGCTGATTGATGATACCCTGAACCTCGTTCAAATATTGTGCCACCGAGGTACCCTCCGTGTACTTCGAGTTGAAGAGTTGGCGAATAAGAAATGCCTTGTTCCCAGCCGTCTTCGTACAGCAAATGCAGCTTCTCCCATAATACTTTTGCCGAACTCTCCATGGAGACGTGGTGAAACACCGAGTCATCCAGCCATTGGTGGATGAATCCAACGGCTTTTCGATTCAGTCATTTCCAGTCTTCAGCAGCTTCCTCCGTTGGCTTTGCGCTGTCGCCCTCCAACGGACCGTACAAGTCCTTGCACCAGAGTAAATCTTCTATCCTTGGTTTCCAAATCCCCCAGTTACCCCCTATGATGGTGATCATCCGAGTGTTCATCTGTTTTGTAGATATGGTTGTCAGAACCGCCAAAGCTCTGATACCAAATGTTGGGCGCGTACAGAAGCGTTTGTCAATCCACCTGATCAAAACCAACCGTCGTCTAACGGACACCAAGTACAAGATGAAGACAAGTATATGGTGGTGACGTACATCACCTGGAAAAATCTTAATCTTTAATAACTCAGATGAAATTACAAGATTGACAGAACTGATGTTGAACCCTTTGCCCTAATAGGTTCAACCTCCTCACCACTCTTAAGAAGAAAAAGAGAATATTACAATTGAGATCACTTACCAACCCGTAGCAATCTTCCTAATTGAAGTTGATGACTCCTCGATTAGATCTTCTTCTTCTTCTGTCTTGGATGACAAAGTACTAAGAGTAAAGTACGGACTTTCTCTTAGATTTTCTTCTGGACGAGCACCCCAAAACTCTACTTTGTTGTCACATCCGAAACAAAAATACTGGAGAGCGGAGGACAGACACAGCCAGCTACGCACATTAAAGTGTAACCTACCTCGCAATACGATCACGGCTGTCTAGATGCATGAGGGTTTATCTATAAGCCAACAGTCTCTTATGGTCAAGAACAAGCCTAGTGTCTTAATCTCAAGCAAACAAATATTGTACAAGATGTCAGATCATCAGACATACAAAGTAAGGCATCCCAAACATTACATATTCAGATGATCATGAAGCTAGTCATACAAAATACGAAGACTAGCAAGAGTTTAAGTCATACATATCAACCCTAGGATTTGCCAATCATGTTACAGTCCTTAGGCAGACAGAAATAAGTTTTAACACGAGCTAACACTTGCTCGGCGTCTAAACGCCTCAAAAGAATACTTTACAATAGAGTGGAAGTAAAATGAGAAACCCACTCATTGCCAGGATTACGTCTGGTGTTCACCATCTGGCTGGAAGACAAGTAGATCCTCGGGTGCTACTCCAAAATCTGGCCATACAAAACCAGCTGGGATAGAACCCAGAAGAGAAAGTGCCACAAGGGAGGCTTCACTTAGGAACTAAAACCAGCAGGTTAATAAACAAAATATAAATAAATGAACATGATTAAGTAACAAGAAGACTGGGTTAGAAAGATAGGATGACAAATGATAAGATAACTAAGAAACTATTCCGGAAACCAAGTTACAACCCGTAAACCAAATAATGACCAGGGTTGTAATCCTTCACCTGAACAGAACTTAGTCCTTAACCATTTATCGACAAGAGTAAAGCATAAACAATAATGCACTGAAGTAACCATATACTGGCACTGTCTGGACAAGACTAGACTGGACTCCATCCATCGATCACAGCCAAGCAAGAGTACGGCATGATACTTTAACTAACTAGGGTTATCACAAGCCTAGTTACTAGCAAGATGTAATAATATTTCTCACAGTCACAAGTCCTGCAGCTATCCAGGTTATCCAGGCAAGGTGATTTATTAGAGTTACAAGAATTATCAAGAGTTATCAAGATTACTAGTGTAATTTCAGTACTCATATTTTTCAAGAAGTGCCCATATGACAGTGTGCTGGAAATGTGCCCTACTTGTCAGCAGGCTACAAGTCCCTCAGGTGTGGCCGGGATAACGGAATTGCCTGTAATTGGGAAATATATGAACTACTTGATCAATCTAGTCATTAACCTAGTCAATTCATTATTCCTGACCGTGGTAACCAGGAATCTATGTCCTAGACATGATGCAAGACGAGACAAATAGCTTGTACAGGCACAATCAAGAGAATCAACCATGGTGTTAAGACAAAAGTTACTTAGCAAGTCAAGGTAGCTGTCGCAACAGCGCTTTCAAGATTTTACATGTCATGTCAGGTTACTTGTTACTTATCAAGATTACTTGTCAGGAGTGCGCCTCGACGGGCCACTATCAAGCTTATATATGTCATATCAAGTTTACTTGTTACTTGTCAAGAGTGCACCTCGACGGACCACTATCAAGATTATCAAGAAGGACTCATGTGCAAGTCAAGTTCGTGTTACAGCCAAGTCAGGTCATGCTCAGGTCGGGTCAAGGCTCAGGATACATGTATATAACAAAACATATAAACAACTACAAGAACAAAAAAGGTGCATGGAGGCAGGCGCATCACAAGGGGCGCTAAACATGGATGGGCGCCTAGGCAAGCATGGGCGCCTGGGCCCTAGTGGTGCCTAGGCAGTAATGGCCGCCAGGACCAAGATAGCGCCTGGCCGAAGTAGACGTATGGCCAGATTGGGCGCTGGATCATCATGGACGCCATGGCCAATGTGGCACCTGGGCCGAAATGGCCAAAAATGGGGGTGCATCATAATAGGCGCCTAAGCACCAATGAGCGCGAGGGTTAAGGCGCATCACAATGGCGCCTAAGCACCGGAGCGTAAGGGGCTGGGGGTGCCAGGGCGCACAAGGCACCTGGGCCAACTAGGCGCATCACATTGGCGTCTAAGCACCGTGAGCGCAAGGGTCAAAGGGGCGCCTGATCATGTCGGGGTGCCTAGACCAGGGGAGGCGCCAAGGCCAAACTTGGGCACCTGGACCAATATGGCGCCGGGCACTGTGCTTCTTCCCCAAACAGCAAAGGAGAACCCATGGGAAGCCAAAGCTTCAAATGAGCATAACTTGCTCAAAACAAATCCGAATTGAGACTTCCAAGGGTTTAAACTGTATAGAACGAGATTTTCTACAGCCTAGGATAATTGGTTTTAGGAAATACTAAGTTGTACTCGATCAAAACCAAGAAAATAATAAAAACTCATAACTTAGATCTACACAAATCCATCCACCAAATAAAAAATGCTAAGCTCTAAAGAAGCTTAGAATCTAGTAGAGAAGAGAATGGAACAATAAAATAGGAGATCCATTGTCACGCCCCGCTCCGTAGGAGCGATCGTCCTCTCTAAGGCGTGATGCCGCACGAGCCTGATTGCGCTCGTGCAAGGCTGTTTCATAACGCCGATTACAGCGGCTGCGACGGGGTCGTCGCACAGAAGTCCCAAGCAGAAATATTGAAACATGCAGCAAAATTTAGAAGCAACACACAAGTTATTCAAAAGTGCTCTTTATTGATATTGAACATGAGATTACAATGGGGCACAAGGCCCAGAGTATCTCTCAAGCTCACTTTTCTCTCATTTTACAAGTCACTCTGCTCTCTCTCATCTCTCGATACAATTCTTGAGCCAGCGGATGCTTCGGAAGGCAATGTCCATACATTATGTCATGCACAAGTTTGACTCCACGCGACCGCACGCTTTGAATCGCCAAGGAACTCAGTGCCTTGACGCATCCAAGCGAGCTCCGTGCCACGAGCTTCTACCTGTGCCTGTACATGAAAACTGTGTGGGTGTCAGTACTCAGCTGTACTGGTAGAGTGAGCTCCTCGCCCACCCATACAAAACTGACACGTCATTTACTTGGTGCAGCTTAAATACCTTTCAATTGCCTTTTTAGTCTTGTCTTAGGATCAATTTTAGGACAAAAACGTCTTGGCCTATACTTGGTAACGCAACGACAGGGTCGTGCTATACTCTATTCGTAACTTCAATGTGTTCGAGGCAGTGCCTCGCCGAGCAAAACTTATGCAACTCGACCGTGCCAAGACTTTCAATTCTTTCATGTGCCTCTAGACCATTCTCGTGCCAACGACGTCAAGGGGACGACTCGTGCTGGTCATGCCAATACAGTTGCTCGTGCCTTACGATCGAGGTCGTGCCTCCAAGTATCACCCATACTTAACCAACTTGTCTTACGGCCTTCCTGACTTAACTCGAGACGAGGCCACATTCATGCCGAAGCACGTATCTTTGCTATAGCCAACTCTTAGGCTCTAGAATGGTGTTGCAGCCGTGCACACCCTAACCCGTGCCGATTCAAGGTTAGCGCTTGCTATAAGCGTAACTTGATAACCCAACTCATAACTTGCTAGTACTCGACGCAATCCAAAGGCATACACACGGATAGCCGCTCTTGCCGACACATCTATATGAGTGGTCACTAGCAATGTCAAGCTATCTTGGATCTTTTGCATATGGTGACCATTCGCGTGGCGAGGTACAAGCTCCCACCGAATGACCCACAGCCTATATTGTAACGGTTTACTTTAATCGAATCGTACCATCGATGAAGGCCATACAATATCTGCAATTCCTCCTAGGCCAACACGAACCCGGCGCTCCGGGATCGCTCAGAAATTTTGCCTTGCGCAAGTTATCCAATGACCATGCAAGACTCAACTCGATCTATCAAGTCCTTCCTTAACTATGACCATGCTTCCCATCTTTCTATCGAGACTCCCAAGTAGTGGGACCGATCTCACGTGATTCCTTATCGAGACTCCCAAGTAGCGGGACCGATCTCGTGTGCTTCTTATCGAGACTTAGCGAGACTCCTAAGTAGCGAACCGATCTTGTGTGATTCCTTATCGAGACTTAGCGAGACTCCAAGTAGCGGAACCGATCTCGTGAACGAGGCTTATCGAGACTCCCAAGTAGCAGGACCGATCTCGTGAACGAGACTTATCGATACTTAGCGAGACTCCCAAGTAGCGGGACCGATCTCGTGAACGAGACTTATCGAGACTTAGCGAGACTCCCAAGTAGCGGGACCGATCTCATGAACGAGACTTATCGAGACTTAGCAAGACTCCCAAGTAGCGAGATCGATCTCGTGAACGAGACTTATCGAGACTTAGCGAGACTCCCAAGTAGCGGGACCGATCTCGCGCGATTCCTTATCAGACTCCCAAGTAGCGGGATCGATCTTGTGAACTTCCTTATCGAGACTTATCGAGACTCCCAAGTAGCGGGACCGATCTCGACGACAACCAGTTGCATGGACTTCCTTTGTCTGTGGCATGATTCTCACTAAACCCACCGTGGCTCGTGCCTTAGACAGACCTTGTTCTCTAGGCGACGCTATCGCTCAAGTCATATACTTTATACGACGAGCCTTGATCTCGTGGGACTATGTGACTTGGCAACCGCAGGAAACACGGGACAGTGCTTGCTATGACTTCGATAGCCCAGCACAACTCTCTTCTAACTTATTCAGGCAACGACTTGACGAGCAAATGCTACGCTAAGCTTCGCATCGAGAGAACGTGTCGTGCACGCGTTCGAATTGAACAAACAAGTTTTTGGGTGCCTAGACTTAAGCCATAAGCCGTACAACACGACTTAAACCATGGGACGGACGAAGGCTATGCCAAGCCTTGGACGACGGGACCGTGCATGCTTTATCAAGCATTCATGCGGGCGACGCCTATGACTTATGCTAGTTCGAGCGTTGTGGCAACTTAGCAACTTAGGTCAACTTCCTTCTCCCAAGCCACGGGACGAAGGACCGAGTGTCATTTTGAAAGCACGTTGAGCAGACTTCTAAGCAGACCGTGGGACCGTTTTCCATGTTCTAACACATTTCGACCCGTCGGGATTATTCCCTTAGCTATGTGGATGCGTCTCTTTTATTATCAAGCCTAACTTATGCAAGTTGAAAACATGCGAGTTATTATGTGAAGGCTAAGATGAGACAAGTTTATCGAAACTACCCCACCCGAGCGAGGAGTCGCCTCGACCGAGTCTTCGAGCAGCCGTTGCAAGGCTAAGTTCGAACGCCGTCGGCATTTCGATTCCTCCGATTGACTAAGCGGGATGGGACACTACATCCATCATGAAGCAAGTTGCACTTGCCTAAGGGTTCTTGGTGGGAGGAGTTATGAGGAAGAAGAAGAAGAAGAAATAAATGAGAAGAGTAATAAAGAGAGACAGAGAGAGAAGAGAGAAGAGAGGAGAGTTGACTTATATAGCCACCCTCTCATCCCAAACCAAAATGAACCAAGCCAAGATGAACCAAAATAAACCAAGTCAAGTCAAATCATGCTAAACCAAACCAAATAAACCAAGGCAAGATTAAACCAGAATTAGGCTAAACAAGACAAGTCAAAACACGGGTCGCCTGACAAACGTCAAAAATTCGTACACGTATACTGAAAATACATATAATGGAAAACATGAGTGACATTTGTGATGTGCTTTGTGCCTCCACCCTTACTCCATATATATAGGATGAAAAAAAATCATATTCTATTCATAATAGGATTTCCTAAATATGAACATAATAGGAATCCTATTATGCCTAAAATATTCCATCAACATCATATATTTTATATCATAACAGGAATTCCTAAAATAAGAATCCTATTATACCTAAAATAACACAACACCAATTATGGACATCCAAATCTAATCAAATCAAATATTTAATTAGATTTGGATTCCACAAATATGTTATTACCAAATCCAGACTGGACTCCAACGTGACCGAGGATGGGTTCTTGGAGATCGTATCGATGCTAGTTAAGGATGTTGACGGATTGAAGTCTGTGCAGATCAGGACCTCATCGGTACTTCTACGGCAAGGCCGCCGTGCGGGCTGCGAGGTTTGCGCTGATCGGGGAGAGATCGGGTTCCAAGATGTCGTCTCGACGATTCGGGATTTCTTCGAGGTCGTGATCACCCCCTAGCTGGATGAGAGCTTCAAGGGGAACGGTTTCCTACACAACGACAAATGGGGAGGCATTGTGACGAGGTCAGGGTCGACCGACCCGGAAGCCGATTTTGGATTCGAGATCTACAACGATCACCATTACCACCTGGGCTACTTCTTGTACGGCATCGCGGTTCTGGCCAAGTTCAATCCCGCGTGGGGGAGGAAGTACAGGCCTAAGGCGTATTCTGTGATGGCAGACTTTATGACCCTCTTCTGGAGGCCGCAAGCCGACTATACCCGGCTGAGGTGCTTCGACACGTGGAAGCTGCACTCGTGGGCCGGAGGGCTGACCGAGTTCTAGGATGGGAGGAACCAGGAGAGCACGAGCGAGGCGGTGAGCACCTACTACTCTGCTGCCCTCATGGGGTTGAGCTACGGCGACGCCAGCCTTGAGGCCATCGGGTCCACGCTGGCAGCGTTTGAGATCGCAGTCGCGAAAACCTGGTGGCACGTGAGGAAAGGCGGAGGGATGTGCGAGTACGAGTTTAGCCGCAAGAATAGGGTCGTAGGGGTGGTCTGGAAAATAAGAGGGACAGCAGGCTCAGGTTCACTCTGGCCGAATTGAAGGAGTGCAGCTGGGGATCCGGGTGCTTCCTCTGCTGCCGGTTATCGAGGCACTGTTTTGGGATGTTGGATTCGTACGGGAGCTGGTGAAGTGGGCGATGCCTGCTTTGGCAAGGAAAGGGCAGGCAAGGAAAGAGGTCGAGGAGGGGTGGAAGGGATTTTTGTATATGCGATGGAAGGGGTCTACAATGAGCAGTCTGCTTTGGAGAAGACAGAGAGGCTGAAAGGGTTCGACGATAGGAACTCGCTTTCGAACTTGTTGTGGTGGGTTTATAGTCTAGCGGAAGACGAGGGAGGAGTTGGATTGGCCAAGAAGGATGCTTAGTTATGGGACCTGTTTGGATCAATAAAAGTAGTCTGTTATAATTCATAGCAAACAAATTATTATTTGTCCCTCGAACCTCCAAACTATTCCTTCTTATGTACAACTTACGTTTCGTCTCGTCTAACATGATAGTTGATAAAATAAATTTTAAAATTAGAATTTAAATTTATATTAACATTAAAATTAATATTAAAAATAAAAATAATACTAAAATTAACATTAAAGGTTTAACATTAACATTTAAAATAAAATTAAAATAACATTTACATTAACATTAATATAATATTAAAAAATGGGTAATTTATTTTTTGATTAGAATTTGCCATATCAACTGACATGTCAGATGCCACGTCGGCTGTCACGTATTAATGAATAGTTTGAAGGAACATTTTCGAGGTACGAATAGCATTACTCGTTATAATATATTGTATGTGTTGTCATTTTGAGTTTTAAATTGTATTTGGATATATGCTCACCAATTTAGGGCCTGTTTGGTAAATGAGAATTGGCCATGGAATCCAAGTTTTCATGGAAGTTGACCCAAATTTTCTTGTCCCACTGTTTGGTAGGGTAGGGACAGTGGGTTGGTATTTGGAGAGAAAGGAATTTGCAGTTCCTACCCCCTTCCCCTCACTTTCCCACGTCTCATTCCATCGTTCGAATTTGTGTGGAAAAAAGGGGAAAAAAGAGAAACAATATCATCACTCACTACCACCACCTCCTCCCCGTCTTCGTCCCGTGATCATCGGAGCTTCTCCGCATCGCCCTCTAGCCTTGCTTGCAGCGGCGAGTCCCCAATTCGCCACGTCCCGTCGGAGTCTCCAGCAACCGTCGCATAGCAGCAGCAGGAGCGACGCCCGCAACACTTGTCGAAGCCCACTCGCGTGCGCTTGCACCATGTGTCGTCGACCTTCATGCGGAGTGTTTGGCGAGGGGGCATACTGGGACGGAAGAGTCGTCGACGAGGTCGGAGTGGATGCTGTCAGCTCTTCCTATTCACCAATGTGATTTGGAAAGGAGAAATAGAGAGAAGAGTGTTGATTTGGAAATGAAAAAAAAAGAAGAGAGAGAAAGAGAAAGAGAGATTAATCGAGAAAGATAATAATTATTGGATTAAGTAATAATAATAATAATAATACTTCAAAATGCCTAATTTTTAACTCAAAGGCTTTTTTGGAGAGTTTTTGGAGAGAGAAACTCCCTTTCCTCTTTGGAGTAAGTATACACTTTTTAGTATTGATAATTAATATAACAATAAAAAAATATTTAGATAATTAATATAATTAATGTAATAAATAGTTTTTAAAGTCAGTTTTCTCAATTAATAGTAACTAATCGTAAATAAATAAATAAATAATCTAAAAAATTATAATAACTAATATAAATAATTAGAATTTTACATATAAATTCTTAATTAGTTACTAATTAATTTTGAGTTGGTAAAATTTTAATTAGTTAGCAAGTGAAATTAATTTTTATTAAGTGAAATAATAATTATATTAGATTGATTAAAAAGTAATTATATTTTATAAATAATTACATCATTGAAAATTTAAATCTAAATCCTAGATCAGGGATGGTTAGTGTAATAAGTATGAAACATAAGAGTTCAACATAAAATGCCCAGACTAAAAAAAGGAAAAAGAAAACAAGAAAAAGTAGAGAGAGAGAGAGAGAGAGAGAGAGAGAGAGACGGTTGCAACATTTGTAACATTTGGTAGGAGGAGGAGGAGAATCAAAGTAAGTGATTTATGGGTCAAAATTATATCTAAACATTTGTTCTGATTCATAGCGAATTCCTAAACGGGCACAAATACCGCACAGCGGCAACACGGACACGGCACCTATTTTGGGTTGTCCGCGGCGTGCCCAGTACATGTTCGACACAATGTCAACTCGAACGCCGCCGAAAGAGAGAAAATGCTCTCGTTGATTAGATCGGGTAGTTTCTCTCCGGTCATATTTCAGCCCTTTATTTCTAACATGCTCATGCCTGTTGTCCGTGTGTAATCCGACTTGCGAATAGCACCTGAACCCCTTTCCTCTTTTGTTCTTGTGATAATCTTAACTAGCGTAGGCTGTCTCTCATGTTAGAAATTCAATTGATACGTTGTTGTTTAGTATCTTGCTGGGTAAGGTTTATTTCTTCGACGTTTCCATCTGATCCTGTTGTAGACCAAATGGACTATGTCGATTAAAGTGTACGTTGTTCAAGTATGGTTCAGCCATTTTTCCCTATTATATTATTTCATCATCATCTAAGCTTTCTCCCATCAAATGGGGTTGGCTATAAAGAAGCTCCATAAAACAATTTACAAAGTTTGTAATGGGATCCTCTATGATGGTGCCTAGTTCCTGGACAAGGCATGGTTACATGAGACGTGGATTTGTTCAGGAACACGAAACGAAAATGGGAACACAATCGAATGGGGCACGAAATTCGGTACGTTGATGTTAGGCTTCTTCAGAACACTTATTCGGAACACAGTATGCTTATTGGGATCGTGGAATGTTTTTAAGGAACAAATGTGTAATTTATAACATATAATATATATTACCTTAATATATCGTCATCAATAATTCAGGAGTAAAAAGAGATCCATAAGTTCCAATTAATCCTAACAATCACGCATTATAAAAAAAAGTAGCAAGTCTTAGATCCTTAAACTTGTAATGAATAGTAACCAAAGAATTTCATTTATTCCCTTAAAAGCTTAACTAGAAATCCAAGTAATTATTTATTGTGTTTGCTTGTCGGAACATGGATTTTCACGT
Organism: Iris pallida; assembly: GCA_029216955.1. Lineage (NCBI taxonomy): Eukaryota > Viridiplantae > Streptophyta > Magnoliopsida > Asparagales > Iridaceae > Iris > Iris pallida. The sequence goes on along the minus strand of JANAVB010043420.1, from coordinate 2,970,268 downwards.
TCCAATTCATTGGCATTCCGGAACTTGAATATCTGGTTGGCGAAATGCTGTCTACAAGATGAATTCAAGTAACCATAGGTAGGTAGCTATAAGCACGAAAGGACATGCCATAAAACCTGAATGTCAAGTGGGTGTATAGGTAGATTTACCTTTTTGTTATGCAATTTAAGCACATGAAACCAATGATCACCCTCCAAAATTTCCTAGAATATAAAGGGTCTAGACGAAGAGGTAAGATACTAAAATAGATACAATTTGTTATAGGAAATTGCATTCATCGCTATGTCACATTAAGCCAACAAGTGAAAAGGAATGATACATTCTCCTGATACATTCTCCCTATTCAATTCTTTGTAGGTTCTCAAAGGATTATTCACTGAAGTCGGCATCATTTGGCACAATCTACCAAAACAGGTTAAGGGGTTGGAGTAGGCGCTGAGAGTGCCCCATGCCAGCTGACTCAGGTACGATGTTTATTCTGACATCTGAACCCTTCTCGAACCTGTATTTTTTTGTCTTGTGCTGAGTTTATACTTGTTTATACATGATATACGTACTTGGATATTTGGAGCAGAAATATGTGTCATGCCTCCATATTAGACATGCTTGTTTAAAATTGCTTCGGGGACCGTAGCATTCCTAGTTGTACTGGCACCATTCAAAGTTCTCAGCTGGTTGAAGATTTGCTAACAACACTCTTAATTTACTGTTCATGATCCATTCTCTTGAGTAAGGCTAATAACTGAAAAACCAACTTATGAGAAAAATTAAAACTTCTAAGTGTCATATTAAAAATATTGAACATTAAATCCCTCATACTTTTCCTACTTTTTACTGCCCTTTTTGAGTTTGCCAGGTATAGTCATGAGTACCACATGTGCCGTTTAGTAATTTTAAGTTAGTTCTTCATAACTTTGGAGAATTTCCACAAACTTTCAGATCGAGTAAATGGCCCTTTCCATGAAAAAAAGGCCAGAACCACCCTCACCTCTTTTCTCCACCCCTCATTTGCCTACCTATTGATTCCCTTACAAGTCCATGCCATCTTATTGGTATCCAGCCTCCATTTCATCGATACTCTCCGCACAAACTCATCATAATCTTCATAGCTTCAAATTTCATTCACAACCCTTGCCAGGTGTCAGTTGTTCTTATTATCGTTCTATCCGCCATTCCTTAATTTGTCTTTGATTATGCTCGCCTATTTGACTGCAAGTGTGCCTGCTGAAACTTCTACCATCCACGTACTTCATGACTTACTGTGATCAAAGCACGAGTCTTGCAAATTGGTTGAACTATGTGTTCTTGTATTGTCCATCACTACTTTGATGGTTGAAATGGGAGTTCATAGTTCGAGTGCATAGAAGTGTCCTACATGGGATCTTGTAAGTACCCGATGCTTGGACACTATATATATGTGTGTGTGTGTGTGTGTGTGTGCGCAGATGACCTCTAGCCTAGTGGTTAAGAGAGATGCATGCGGCCCGAGTGGTCAGGAGTTCGAGTCCCAGTGGGAGCGATTCCAGAAATAATTTACCTGGTTCCAATATATATATATATATATATATATATATATATATATATATATATATATGTGTGTGTGTGTGGGGGGGGGGGGGGTGTATTTAGTTCTGTGATTTCTAAGAATATTTGGTCGGCCAATTTTTCAAGGTATGGTTAAAAGGATTGTGGTGTATGTTTATCAAAATCTAGACTACACATCTTTCATATTATAATGCCATCACAAAGTGAAATTGTGAAGTCGTCATGATTTTATGAATTGAAGTGACATGATGTGTTGTGACATACATTAGGAATCTTAATATGTGAAGTGTCTTGATATCATTTGTTGCCATTAGTTCAGTTTCAAGTGTTGTTGCTGTGAGGCACAGTGATGTCACTAGTTTGGGTAGAATAGGTTTGCTGAAAAAGTTCTTCAGATATTCCTTGCTACACAAAGGAAAAAAGATTTAGCTTTATTTGGGTGTGGCCTTGTTGTCTATCTACTCCAGTAAGGTTGATGCAGGACTACCATGGAACTAAATTGATACTTTTTAATGATCCCACTTTAAGAAAGAGTCATGATTTGTAGTCTAGGGTTAGGGATCCACAGTTTCTAAAAAATATTCCGAGTCTAAACAATCACCCTAGCTAAATTGCTGTAGCTACACAAATAAAAGGAGGCCGAAACAGAAACAGAAACCCAGATTGTGAACCTTATGAATTGACTAACATTTCCAATTCATACCTTACCAATTATAAAACTAGACAGTGACAAACTTTTCTACAGATAAATGCATCTTGATTCTATTCATTGTGTCTATCTTAATCTACAGAATCCCATATTTCTCCCTCTCTTTTTTGTTTTATTGATTTTTGTTATCTTTCCTTTAGGGAGTTTCCCACGGTTCATCTCACATATAGAATTTTCCAACCATTTCATCTTCTAATAGTTTATATTTTAAAACTTCAATCATAATGTGAATATGAAGATATGGTTAAAAATATACATACTAGTATTATATTTCTATTCTGATTGAACACGACATATGTAAGTTTGTCTGTATGCTTAACAAGATTTGCAAAAGATTAGAGCCGCAAACTACAAAGCAAACTCCCACATATAAATCACAAGTTACCTGTATATAGTCATAATTTTAGTTTGAGGTTTAGTCTGAGCCCCCTGCCCTGCCATCTTGAGCCCCTTGCCTAGGCCTTTTGGTCGTGTCTGCCTTAACAAGCTTTGAGGAGAGGAAGAGGAGGGGAGTGGGAGTGTGATGAGAGAGACACTGAATGGGGAGAAGGAGAGTTGACACTGGTGGCAACTAGGGATGCCAATAGTAACCAATAACCCGACCTGGTTTCTAGCTAAAAATAAGGGTTTGGATGTCAAAAGTAAAACATGAATGAATTTCGGGTTGGGTACACCATACGGAAACCGAAATTCAGTTCTGGTTCAGGTTTAATGCTCATTTATGAGGGTGACGAACGTGGCAGGGGCATTGTTGAGTCCAAAAGACATAATCAAAAATCAAAGGATAGATTCCATTATATATTTATATAAATTAGCCTAATTGGTAAAGGCTTTGCTTGTTTACCTGGGAGGTCCATGGTTCGATTCCCATTAGCCACATTCTATGTTTAGTTTTTTTCACGGAACATCTCAACCCGAGTCGGATACAGATTCTGAAACGAGAACCTGAACAAAGTTCAGGGCGGGTTCCGGCTACATGCTTGGAGACCAAAATATTTTCAGGTCAGTTTCGGATTTTACATAAATCCAACCCGAATCTTATCCATTGCCAACCCTAGTGGCAACAGAGGAGGGTAGTAAGGAATGAGAAGGAAAATGAGGACAAAGTAGTATTTTTGCACCATTAACCCATGGTTGGGTTAGTTTTTTTGCTGATGTAGATGGAGGGGGACTCATAAATCCAATTGTTTAAGATTTGTAACTTCTCCGCAATTATCAAGATTTTGGGGCCTAACTCTAAATGTCGAGGATTTAAGGGACTTGTATCAAAAAACGTTTTTTTTCTTAACAAGATGCATTTAGGTCCTTTTTTGTAGTGATAAGCTCAACTTCATCTATTTATAGTGATAAGCTCAACTTCATCTGTTTACCAATCAAAGTTTGGAAAGTGATATCAGTGTTTGATTTTATTCAATTTGGGGGTGCCTTTTTTCTTATCTTAGCTTATTACACTTCTACAATAGAAATGTTCAATTTTGTACTGTGGGGTTGAAAGTTTTTCTGATCTATACAAGAGTCAAAAGTGTATATGACATAGAAGAACATAGTATTGTTGCAGGCACCATTGCTTACAAACAACTGATGGTAGTCATTTTTGGATGATGTAGTGGACTATATTGATGTCCTATGTTTGAAATCGATTTGTCAGATTATTGTGAATGGTGGTAGTGGACTGCTCTGTTACCCGGACCCTCCACTTTAAGGAGAAGTACTCGTGTCGATCCGACAGCACGGGTACTGGATCTGGATCAGATTATCCATGGTGACATTCGGGAGACTAGCAGAAAAGTAGATTGTTTATTTTAATGTGGTAGATTGGTAGTAAAAGGATGGTCCATGCAAACTTAATTACGACTGTCTTTTTATGAAATTATGCAAACTTAATTATAGTTGTGTCTTTTTAAATATATGAAACCATGCAAACTTAATTACAACTGTGTCTTTTTATGAAATCATGCAAATTTAATTAGAGACTAGGTCTTTTTATGAAACCATACAAATTTAAGTACATGTTTTTCATGAAGCCGTGCAAATTTAATTACATGTTGTGTCTTTTTATGAAACCATGCAAATTTAATTACATGCTCTGTCTTTTATGAAACCATGTTCAAATATATTTATTTTAATAGTCATATCTCTATACCCGTACCAAAAATTTGGATCCTTTTCCGTGTGTCCTTCAATTATTGTGTGAAAGACCCGACTCTTGGATATATACCCATACCCGACACCCGTACCCAAGTCCAGGTAACATAGGTGCACTGAAAAGTAGGTGTAAAATGTAGCATGCAATCTTTTATTACATTTCCTTTCACGTTTTCTTTTCTTTTTTTTCCTTTCAAACTATATTCACTCTTCTAGAGAACCATATTGAGAGGCCATGGATTCCTTTTCAAGCAGGTATGTCAACTGAAACCAAGATAAACACGGCACAGAAAGTTGATGCAGTTGTTTCTCCAGCTAAGATTCTGCACTCCGCTTCCCAGTTTAAGAGATGGGGCAGGAAATATCCCTTCCTTAGATATGGCCTTCCATTTATTTCACTCACAGTGTTGGGATCTGTCGGCCTGGCTCATCTCATACAAGGGAGGCAAGTATCTATCCTCTTTGGGAATTATCTACGTGCTAATTATTATTATTCTACGACTATACAACACTTTTCTTTTTCAGTGTTCTATTTTTTTAGGTGCTAAATGTAGTTTCTTATCTAGGTGTCTGAGATTTCATTGCCATTACTATTATCCAATTGTACTGATTTGTATTTTCTTCTTTTCTTCTGAATCATGATTGGTCTATATTAAGTAAGGAAGTGACGAAGGAGAAAGACGATCTGGAATGGGACATCATTGAGAACACAAAAGCATTGTCAAGAACAGGACCTGTGAACGGTGGGTATAAGCCGAGGAAACTTTCACTGGAGGAGGAGCTCAAGGTAGTTGACTATTCGCTACCTGTACACATTGCAACTGCTCAATAGAGGGCATTTAGAGGAACATAAATCCCTTAACAATTTGATGAATATTTCTATTTTGCAGGCCTTGCAAGAAAAAGTTGACATCAACAACTACGAGTACAAGAAGATTCCCAAGCCAAATGAACAGAAATGAAAAAGAAAAAGAAAACGAAATAATTCATTACAGAATGACTTTGTGAGGTGGGTTTTTTTGTAGACAAATGTGTTTGGTTCAGAGCAAAATGCTTACTGCAAGTTCTGTTGGATATTCAAAATCACTACTAAAAGGAGATCTATTGTAGTGCGAAGGATTTTCTCAATTAACTATCAAAAATGGGAAGCACATTTGAGTGGTTTTCTGGATTTATTGGACTTATATCCTTGTGGCCATTGTACAAAGTTTATGAAATAATTTCTCATTAATATTAATAAATAGAATATTCTTTAAGTGCATTCTTGTGTATGTGGGATGCTTTATTTGCTTTTGGAGTCCATTTTTTTCACCCACCAAAACTAGGTGGGATGTCCACCCCCCAGTGAAAAAACGACACGTGGCACAAAGTTTTTTTTTTAAACAGAAAAGAGACGATTTTATTGATAAACGAAGAGCCGAAAAGGCGGCGCCGGGAGATAGCCCGGCGACCAACAAAATTATACCCGTCCGGTCAAAGTCAAGACGATAAAGGAAAAACTATCCTCCCCGGAGAGAGCTGGAGGTAACAAAAGGAGAACTAAACAGAAGAGCAGAAGGGCCTTCTAAGGACCAGGATGGTCCTTACGAAGGGCGTATCCGGCCGTCGTCGGAGGTGTGGAAGAAGATCTGATTTCGACTGGATTCTTTTGCCAGTTCCGCCATAGCTTTTGTCACACCATTTGCAGCAGTCGAAGCATGTACAATTCTGGTGTTGAGGTTAAGAAGATGTTGGATTTTGCGGGTCTTGTATGTCAGGTTTCATGGGGGAGCAGCATTCTTGACGATGATATTCGAAGTGCGTTTGGAAGCAGTTTCGATTTCAGCCGGACCGATGTTCTGAGTGTTACACCAAATCAGCGCCATGAGGAGGACGTCAAGATCCGGCAGGGGACTCGAGATATCCGCATTAAAAAGTGAGAATGCCACGATCAGGTTGCCAAGGTTGTCTCTGACGATCCCTCCGGACTCCTGGGTCTCTCATGTCTTTGCCGCAGTGTTAAATTTCCACCCTACCCCCGGTGCCACCCACCGGCTAGTTGTCTCCTTGCAGTCTTCACTATCGGTACTGTGTCTTTCCAAACCGTCTGTCCCCAGGTTATGTGCAGACAAGGTGTGCTGGAGATGCACCATCACCCCGGTTAACAATCTCCATGTGGTTCCTGCCTCCACCGCCAAAGAGGATGGAGTTCCTTTGCTTCCAAATTTCCCATAAGCATGAGGCAAAAACAATGTTCCTGCTGATGTCCATCAAGGGGGAGGAGGAGGGAGAAGAGTTTAGAAGCCATACCTGAGCAAGTTGATCAACGGTGGTGTAGGACGTGGGAAGATGGAACGTTGCAGAGAAGTGGAGCCAAATCTTATTAGCCGTCTCCCCCACGACAAAGAGGTGATCGTTGGTTTCGGTGTCCGGGTCAGTACAACATACACATCTTGACGCCAGATTGATTCCCATGGATAGAAGTCTAGCCTCCACTGGGATAGCATTCCGACGCAGACGCCAGAGGAAAGCGCCAATGCGAGGTTGAATATATTTATTCCAGCAGAATCCACTCCACTTATCTGTTGGGTGTCTCCTCCTGTGGTGGTCAAAGTAAGATTTAGTCGAGAACTCTCCCTGTTGGTTAAGGGTCCAGCAGATCTTATCCTTCTCGTTGTTAAGAGTAATGGTGTCCAGCATGTCAGTAGCTTCAGTAGGAAGGAAGTTACGGATGTTGACCTCCTCATCCAGGGATACGCGTACCAAAGGAGAGGCCAACACTTGTTGAATGGTAGGGGTATACATGAATTCAGGTGGTTTAGTAAGTGGGGTGCCACACCAATTAGGTCCCCAAATGGGAATATTGCCCCAACCCAGGACCCACGTGCAGTTTCTGGAGACAGTGCGAAAAATCTTCATCATCGATTACCATAATGGGGAGGGGGAGTACGGGGGAGGGGGGGGGAGTAGTTGGGTGTCGAAGGATCTCCGTACTTCCGCAACATGTAGTGGGCCCACACAGAATCTCCTTTCATTAATGCCCAACACCTTTTTGCATGAAGGGCTGTCATCACCTGATTGAGGGATCTTAAGCCCAAGCCCCCTTCGTTCATCGGTCGACAGACATTGTTCCAAGCAATCCATCTGGCGCGGTGTTTGTCTTTAGAGTTCCAAAGGAAAGGCGCCATAATTTTTTCTAGTTTATGAAGGAGTTTCTTCGGAGTATTTATCACCGATAGGGAGTGGATGAGAAGGGCAGTAAGGATGCTTTTGAGAAGGATAATTTTTCTGCCAAATGATAGAAGTCTGCCTCTCCAACCAGAGATTCTGTTTTTAAATTTCTCAGTCAGCTCAAAGAAGTACTCTGGTTTGGCCCGACCTTTGAACACAGACACCCCCAAGTATTGGATATGCAGATGAGTTATCTTGAATCCGGTCCTCGCGGCGATATCCGCTGCATTAGTAGACATATGGTCCTTCTGGGAGACAATAAGGGCAGACTTTCCCATATTGATGACCTGTCCCGAAGTCTCAGAATAATCCTGTAACATCTTCAAAAGGTTGTCTACGCTGTCAGTGCCACTGTTGAGGAATATCAGGCTGTCATCCGCGTAGAAAAGGTGTGATATGGGGGAGGCTATCCTTACGGCCCGAGAATTTATTTATATAGCCGTGGAGACTGAGCTTGGAGATTTTTTGCTGAGGGCATCGTAAGCTATGGGTCCCCCTGTCTCAGGCCTCTAGATGACCGAAAGAAACCCTCCGTCCTTCGGTTGATGGAGATCGAGTACCAGCAATTCGATATATTCCTGAATATGAGATCAATCCACTTCTGGCTGAATCCAAACTGACGCAAGACACGAATAAGGAACCTCCATTTAACCCTGTCGTATGCTTTTGACATATCCAGTTTAATCACCAAATTGCCTCCAGTAATCTTGTTGTCGATAGTCCCAAAGATTTCGTGGGCTAAGCTTATATTTTCATGAATACTACGACCTCTGACAAAACCCGTTTGCTCCCGAGAGATGATGGATGGAAGGACGCCCGCCAACCTGTTCGCCAAAATTTTGGAGATGACTTTATGGGAGAAGTTGCTCAGACTGATAGGTCTAAAGTCCTAGATTTTCGTAGGTTTCAAGATCTTCGGAATGAGGACTAGGTTGGCCGCGGTGATCCCTTTCGGCAACTGGATTCCTAAGAAGAAATCCCTGATGGCCGCAATCATGTCAAGCTTAATGATGTTCTAGCACTTCATAAAAATATTCCAGTGAAACCGTCCGGGCTAGGAGCTCCCTGGGGGTTGAGAGATTTGACCGTAGACTCGACTTCAGCTTCCAGGGGGATCACACACAAGTCCAGGTTCTGCTCCTCCGAGATGAGGTTCGGGATGCAATCAATAAAGTTTTTCGGATCCGTAATCGGGACATAGTCGAAAAACTCTGAGAAATGAAGAATGGACTGGTCCATAATAACCTGGTCCTCCACCAAGGACCCATCTGGTTGATACAGCCGAACTCTGTTAGTGTTAGCTCGCTCCTTAATGATCGCATGAAAGAAAGTGGAGTTCCTGTCCCCGTCCTTGACCCAGCTAATTCTGGCCTGATCCTGAAGCAATTGTTCTTCTAGACCCAAAACCGTATCCAACCTGTGTTTAGTTTGTATGAGCTCCTCACCACCCGAGTCACACCATTGAACTTGGAGGGCAGCCTCTAAGTTTTTAATCTCCATTTGCAGTTCTCTTTTTTGTTTCCAGAGGTCTCCAAAAATATTCCAATTCCAGTCAGGCAAGGCCGAACATAGTCTCTGGAGTTTAGCATGAAGAACGAAGAGAGGCGGCCCCTGGTGGTCTCTGTTCCAGCTGTCGATCACCAGTTCCATGAAGGTCGGATGGCTGCACCGCATTCGTTGAAACCGAAAAGGTGTCGGGGTAGAGAGGGAATCCGAGGGGGGTAATGAAGAGAGGGGAGTGGTCGGAATGGAGGTGCAGGAGATGCATGACCGATATGGACGGTCTGTTGAGGAGGAAGTTGGTGTCATATAGTCGGTCATGCATGACCGATATGGACTCATTTTCTATATGCATGGTTTCAAGGTTTCATACATCATGTCCATAGGGGAAGATCCTCTTTTGAAATGAAATGCAGTAGACAGTACTAGAAGAATAAAGCAGAACAAGATGGCCAGAATTATAGTATAATGTCCCTTATTCAAGAATTATGTAGATAGGTCTCATAGCACTCTCGGTAAACAGAGTTGTATTGTCAAATCCTTCTATCATAAGAAACTACTATGTGATCTATCTGAGGCTCGAAAACGGCTCAAAATGAGCCATCTAAATTGTATCTATTATATTATCACGTAATTAAAAAAAATTAAAATCCTTCTAAAAAGTTGTCGTGGCTATAAAAGCCACCCAGCCGTTCGAGAGAGGATTCAAATCCAAGAAATGTGCTTGGACGGCCTCTTGCACTACCATTAGGCTAGTGCCTTATATATATATATTTATATATATATATATATATATATATATATATATATATATATATATATATATATATATATATATATATATATATAGTGTAAAAAAAATATATATATATATATATATAATGTAAAATAAATTTTAAAATCCTTCTACCTATCTGAATATATATACAAAATCCTATATGTTAGGGTTATATACTAAAAAACATCACTTTTGTATTAACTTTATTTTCTTAAATTTTGAATGAGAATCATATGGACAATGTTTGCATATTATATTTGTTACAAGTGTTGATGCAGTGTTTGATACTCTATATTGTAGATAATATGGTGTGTGGTGTCACACAGAAGATCATATTATCAGTTTTCTATGGAATATATAATGGTTCACAACCTAGATGGACTTGACAATCTATTGGAAAGGTTGTAGTATAATCTGGTATTAATCTATCTTGACTATAGGTTTACACTAGTATACTTTGGTGTATTGAACATGACCACTTGAGGTTGTTCTCTTTGTACTGACTACATAAGTGAACAGACACCTTTGTTATTATGGATGCTTGTGCTCTTAATCCGGATATAATAACAGACATGTATATGCAGTGTGCATTACTTTGACTCATAAAAGAGTGAGATTTATTATGGGTCAACAACCTCTATGAATTGGGTAATAACATTTTATGTATGATGGGCTGTTTATAAAAGGAATCCATGTCCTGATACGTCGGGTTGATGATGTCTTCTTAAGGCTCATAAGGATTGTCATGTAAACCCTACAGGTGGATTATATCCGACATGACAAATAAAGTTGAGTGGTACTACTTAAGGATAAAAGATGTCGATCAATATAGTTGTCAGTAACTTAATCTAATCGACGGACATTCGATATCTTAACATGGGAGCCAAACAAGAATATAATAGAAGGAGCCCACAATCATAATTTGGGATTATGAAGGTAGTGCAACAATAGCTCATTAGTGGACCGAGCTATTGTTAGTGGGCCTGAGTTGTGTGTTCAGTCTGAACACAGTACACCCAGATCCGTTAGGAGACCTAACCCTAATTTCTTCTCATGGTCCCTGTCGTAGCCTTATATATATCTTCTAATCTCTGGCCGCCAAATCATTATTAGAACTAAGAAGCTTTCTCTAAATTCGTGATCCACGTAAGGAGAGAAAGAAGGGGCTGCCAAGAGAAGAAAAGGTTGGGAGATCGTCGCCCACACAACGTCCAACCCGAGGAAGGAATACGTGAAAAAGATCTTGGGGTCATGACTGCTTGAGATTACTAGGAACTGTTGTCTTTCCCGCTGCAGGTATAATTTATGAACCATAGTTTCCGCCTATGAAGGGTTTAACACATTTATATCTGTTTAACTTTCTATCAATCAATACACACACCAAACTAGGGTCCTGGGAATCCCTAGTTCCATCACTATAAACATATTTTAACAAAACCAAATTAAAATATTTATATCCAAAATTTATATAATAAATTTTAATTAAATATATTTAAATTATTTTAATATAATTTAATTCCTACCTAACTTTTCAATAATATAATATAAAATAAGTATATTGTTTGTATGTGCATCCCATAAGTTGGCTAATGAATGACAGTTGATTAGAAGATCAAGAGGATCTAGAAAAAACAGATATTGAGGTGGCTTAGGTGATACCGAATATATGTATGGCATGACAATTAATTTGGATCAGTGGCAACAGTCAGTTCAGGAAGCAAAGACATATGGATATGGAATCAAGAATTCATCAGGACAGTCCTTTATTAGATAAGAAACCAATAATGTGAAAGTGCAACAAGTAAAATATCATCTTCAGTACTCCTGCTTCACTTGTTTGCAGACGAGCACGTTGAGCACAATAACTAAATCATGGATTTGTACAAATTGATTTTTATATTTGTTAATCCCACTTCCATCCTGTATCGAGTTCTAAAGAGAGGATATGAGATCCGTATTTTTTTAAAAGAAAAGTAAAAACAGACTCCACCTGATTATACCACACGAAATTGTTGGTGAGAGTAAAACATAGAAGTGACACTTTTAGCTCTTTCACTTCACTTACTATCAACCATGCACACAAGGGCAAAACCAGAAATTCAAGTTAATATGGCTGGAGTGGATTAGGATAGGCAAAATATGAATTGACTCATAGAAAAAATCCAAATATATATATATATATATGGAAAAAAGGTAAAAGTATTCTTTTGGGGTGGGCTGGAGCCCACTCCAGCCCACGGAGTGGGTACACCCTTGCATGTACACCCTCGTGTTCTCTCTTGGAATAAATGTGTATTAGTTTTGAATTATCAATACTTCTAATTGACCACTACAAATAAATGCACTTAAAAATATAGTAGCATAGAAGGTTCAATCTCCATACTACTACTTGGCAAAGGTTAGCTCTGATTGTAGTGGAGTTTTGCTGCTTCTTTTTTACGGTGCCGGCGTAATGATACTTTTTGTGCACATTACATTGTATGCCTTTGGGCCCACTGTCCCCCAACTCCTACCATAAATAAAAGGAATAATACATTCATGTTGTAGTGCCCTGATCCCGTTGCGGAGCACGGATCGGGCTAGCGGCCAAAAAGACGAGTCGGATGAGATTGGGAAAACTTTACTTGGAAAAACTTTACCAGAATCGCAGAATATAATTGAGATCATTTCCTCGTTATGGATTAGACACTTTTGAAATGATGCCCTAGATGCAGTGGTGCGCGTCTTGGGGTGTAAGCCCCCTGAATTTCCGAAATTTATTTTTTTAAATTTTCTAAATGAATTATTATCGATAATTCATTTTTATTAAATTAATTTTGATCATTAAATGCTCTTTACCGTGACTTGGATTTCTAGAGCATTAGGGATGCCAGTCTCTGGAAACTTCTTCTTGAAGTTTGTAGTAGACGAGATTATCTTCATGTTGATATATCGTGTCCCACTCGAACTTGTTCCCTTGTGCTCTTTTTGTATCACGCAACTTCGGGTCAATTTAGGCCATTTGATCGTTAAATATTATTAATTAAATTCCCACTTTTATCTTTGATCATCGTATGCACGTTACCATGACTTTTAACTTAGGAGCACAAGGCTAGTCATTTTCTCGAAACCAACTTCTCATGCATGATCTACTCGAGACGTCCTACACCTATGACCTTCGTGTCCCACTCAGATACACCATCTTGTGCTTCATTTACTTCGCACAACTTTTGGGTCAATTTAGACCAATTAATTATCCACCGTAGAATGTGACCAGACTTCCAATTTAATTTCGGGACCCGACATCGATCCAACCTAGTCAACCCAAAATATGGACATGGCCCACACGAAGCCTACTACCCCATGACACTTGTGTCCCATTTATTTGAGTCCCCACATGTTACTTATTTATCCATGATCATAAATACCTATTTGAATTCAATTATTGCACCATGTCCGATTTTGACCCGACCCGGCTCAACCAAATCCAGTCCAAGCTCCATGTTACCCCTTCATTAATATCCACACACTAATTTTCCCTACTAAATATTAAACACCTAGTGTTCCTACTCCAAATAATTAAGGGAGAACTCCATTGATTTAATTCATTAGTTATTAACTTAACCCTATTTAATCCTAGCCATGGATTTTCCCTCCATAAATCCCAACCACACAACTTTTTCTCCACAACACAAACACACACACAACTCCCTAGCCGGCCCAAACATTTAGGAATAATTCTCCCTCTCTCCCTCCCTTTAATAACATCACACACACCCACACATATTAACTTTCTCACTCTTTAGTTTATAACACACACACACACACACACACACACACACACACACACCACTCATCTTCTTCTCCTTCCTCCTCCACTCCATGGTCGACTTCCCCTCTCCTCCCATCCCCGACTTCAGTCTCCTTCCTCCTCCTACTCTCCATCAACCATCATCATCACCATTAACACATTCACTACCACCACCATCACCATTCATCACCACCACTATCTTCATCACCACAAACCGCCACCCCCGCCGCCGTCAGGCAGCCTCGTCGTTCCCGCGCCGCACCACCATGACCCGCCGTGCCCTCTGGCTGCGCCGTCGCCACCGCTCTAGGCCGCAGCAGCAGCAGCTGCAATAGCAGCCGCGGCAGTAGCCGCGCTCGCCACTGCCTGCAGCCGGCGCCGCCGTGCACCGTCGCCACCGGCGACGAGCCCCCCCTTGCTGGGCGCACCCCCAGGCACCTTTCTGTGGCGGCCACCGTCCTCTGGGATGCGCCGTCTAGGCGATTCGTGCGTTTTGCACGAATCCCGTCGACGCGTGCGCAAACGAGATTCAAAAATGGCGTTCCGTCGCAGCGACTTCGTACACATTTTTTGAGAAATTTGACCATTGGATCAGCAATTTCTTTGCTCCGTCTAAATCTCGGTATATAGCTCTTCACTCCCTCAATTTTTGTCCGTTAATTTTATAGTTTGATACATCAAAACCGGCCACCAAGTTGACCGTTTAAATTGTATAATTTTTGGACAGTTTTGTGGAACCAACTTCGTCGGTTCGTATCTCCTCCATCGTAGCTTCGTCTGGCGTGCCACTGGTTCCTATGCGTAGCTGGTATAACCCTACCCCTTAAGTTTCGTTTCATTGTGATCACGTTCGATTGGTTGAATTTGCGCCAAAGTTGGCCGTCCGAATTCGTAATTTCCAACTTGTTAAATTCTATTTTTGAACCCGGGACTCCGGATTCAATTTTTGACACCACCAGTAGACTCATGGCGTCGTTCTGGCACATTTTCATATAAAGTTTGTTAGATTTGGAGGACATGGGCCCTGGCACGCATTTTGGTACAAAGCGAGCCCCACAGTCCGAATCAACGGGTCTTTTTGACGCCGGCTCATCGGAATCCAATTCCGGATATACTGTTGAGTTCGTATCGTCATTCTGGACTCGTTGACATATAATTTGCTAGGTTTTAGTGGACATTGGTTCTGGCACGCATTTCGGTACAAGTCGGATACCAATATCCGGGTCAACGAGTCATTTTGAGATCGGCTTATCGGAATCCAATTCTGAACATACCGTTGAGTTCGTATCGTCATTCTGGACTCGTTGACATATAATTTGCTGAGTTTTAAGACATTAGCTCTGACACGCTTTTTTGTACAAATCGAAATTTCAATGTCCTGGTCAACGGACCAATTTGAGATCGGGTCAACGAAATCCAATTCTGGATATACCGTTGGGTTCGTATCGTCATTCTGGATTCGTGGACATATAATTTTCTAGGTTTAGTAGACTAGTATTCTTGCACATTTTTTGGTGCAAAGTGGGTCCGACACGGACACCATTTTGACCCAAAATTACCTTTTTTGTTTCTGTGTCCAAATTGGACTTATGGATAGACTATCCTAGCTAATTTGACCATTTTGGACACGTTGATGATGGTCGTTTCACCATCCGACAACATCTGTAGATTTTTGCCATATTGTTATAATCTTTCTCCTTTTGTTATATTTGAGATCCGTCGATTCCAGTGATTTCATATCACCGAAATTGACCAATTGTCTATGTGGATGATTATAGAGACTACTTTGACCCTGTTTGACCATGGTTGACTACTTTGACTGAACGTCAAAGTAGAGTCAATATTTGACCTATGTTAGACTAGTTTTGACCTTGGTTGACCACAGTTGACTATTTGGCCAAAAGTTAATCGGAAGTCAACCGTAGCCTAAATTTGACTAGAACTTGACCCAAGTTGACCTAAAGTCAACTATTAGTCAACGTTAGCCTAGTTTGACCTAGAGTTGACCAGTTGACTAAAAGTCAATTGTAAGTCAACTATTGACCCAGTTTGACCTAGTTTGACTTGGTTTGACTTCTTGTGACCTAGTTTGACCTAGTGTAACTCAGTGTGACCTAGTTTGACTTAGTTGGACTTAGATTGACCTAGATTACATAGCTTATACTATATAATCATGCCTAACACTGTTGAACCTAATTAGCTTACATATATCTCATCTTTAGGTCTGTGATTTCACTCTGAGCCAGATTACAGTTGACATATTCCACCAGATCTCAGGCGAGTACATTCTCTGATAATATTCTGTTTTATATCGTCTATGTTTCTTGTATTTAGTGTAGATATCCTTGTTCTTTTGGCACATTGTTCACACGGATTGGTATTTCTCTGGATCCCGTCATGAGATGTTATTCTTAGTATTCTTTGGTACATATTGTGCAAGTCTTTCTTGTTCCTTGTACATTGTATAGACACAGTTCCTGCGAAGGCTAGCTACCCTCTCAGAGAATCGCGCGTCATGATGTGTCATGGTTGGATCCACTATACTAGTCGGAGGATGGAGAGTATTAGTGTAGATATGTGGTCAAAGCCTATTGTGCACCCCTTGTGCATCTATTGATTGTGAGTGTTGATCATACACCCCACGTATGGTTAGCCAGGCCTGTTACTATTGTGCAAGTTCCCAAGCCGGCCACATGTTGTAGCTATTACTCACACACCTAGATAGATGATTCTTGATTCTTGTAGATGCCATGATCGATTTTACTTGCCTTGTTCTAGCTCTAGATTTACAGCTTATCTTGCCATGATACTCACATGTACATTTCGTGATTTCTTGTATATTCTCTCTATTTACTGCTACATTTTCAATATCGTCTAACTAGAACTGTTATTTGAGATTTGTGCTCGTTCCATCCTGACTGGATATGTTGACAATATTTTAGGAGTAGTTGTGCCATCAGTATTGGACTACAGGATATTGCTAGTTGGGGTGGTTCTCGGTATTCTTTACCGTGAGTTGTTCCTCAGTAGTTCTAGGTCTGGTAGTTATTTAGTTTTGTTATTGTTTCCCTCTGTTTTATTCTTGTCTCTTATGATCCTTGTAGATTCTAGCTGTTCTAGTGATATTGTTATTTTCTTGTCTTATCTTCCTTAGTTTTGCGATGTGATACGAGTACCTTTATAGTTATGGATCTTTAGAAGTTGTAGTTAGTATCGGGTACTTGACAGCGTTCTACCGCCAATACTCCGGCATAGGCAGGGCGTGGCCCACGTATTCGCACGTATATCCGGGTGCGGGTCGTGACACATTTTTGTGGTGGCCCATGCAGGTCAGTCTTTTTATTGATACGAAGTCGTGGTAGTACTTGAGCTTTGTACTACTGCGAGCCTGTCTTAGGATTAAGGTTGAGTCATAAAATTTTAGAATTCTGGTACTCAGTCACATATTAGGAACTCTTGGTAGATTCCAGAGATGGCCCCTGTGAATCTTATTTCGAAAGCTTTTCAAATCTTTTCCCACTTGTTTATATTCGTCTTGATTTTTGAAATATCTGTCCGTATCGAACCTTATTCTTTCTTGAGATGAGTTGTGGACCCCAGAGGGAAGGTATAAGTTGAACTTATATATCCTCTAGGTTGATAATCAAATATGATTTTCCATCTTATATCAAGGTTGAGATTATTTTAGATTATATTCCAGGACTTTCAATCTTGACCTAGATAGTACCTTTGAGAATTCTCCTGAGAACTTTTCCTAAATCATGTCTCGGAATCTGTTTTCGCTAGTTTTTATTACTTATCCTTGATTCGTTGTTGAATTTTAAATCTTGATGTTCGTTCGTTGTTGACTTTAATTTTGATTTTGTTGAGATCATTTTTATGGATTGAGTTAAGATATCCTGATAAACATATTTGATGGGGACGATGAGAACGATAAATGTCTACTTTATTATAGGGTTTAGAATTTATCGCAGTCATACAAGCTAGCACGACAGGTGTAGGAACGAAATCGTAAATCAGAATACTCTAGAGGGGAGGTGAATAGAGTAGGCAGCGGAATATTGCTAATTAAAAAAACTCGTTAGCAGTTAGATCACAGATATAATAATAATCACAAAATAAATGACAGTAATAAAAAGGTGATCAGAAGGCAAACGCAAACACCGATATTTATACTGGTTTCCCTCTTGTGAGGACTAGTCAAGTCGGAAGAACTCTAGCTTCCAGTTGAATTCACTATTGGAAAATACTGCAAGCTTTCATACGAAGTCCTTGCAACTTCTACAGACGCGAGCTTTGATACGAAGAACTCGACCAACTTCAATAGTGAAGAGTTGTATCTTCAATCAAGCCTCTGATTACAATCACTCTGAAACTTCTAGACCGTACCGTATTGGCAAATCGACTAGAGAATTGTAACTGGCTTGGGATTTGAAAATGGAAGCTTTTTAGAACTCTTTGGAAGAAATGTAAGCTTTAGAAGAGAAGAGATTGAAAGTGAATTGGTGATTTGAAATGATCGAAATCCTTCTCTATTTATAGTTTTTTCAAAGGCAGAACTCTGACAGAATTCGGGAAAATTCGGACAGAACTCTTTGTAACCAACCGCAACTGAAGGGAGACCAAGTTCAAAATCAAACTTCACATAACGTTCAACTTGGCCGAACTCTGGACGAACTCTGGCCGAGTTCTGTCAGGGTTTGGTCAGTTGATTTTGTGAAAAATAATTTTGGCTTTCTGAAAAGTCCTTCAGAAGCTTTTTGTAAAATAGATATTTTTCAAAACATAGGTCATTTTAAAAAGATAGGTCAGTTTTCAAAAACGATTTTAGGATAGCCTATTTGCCAGTACGACTTGGTATACAATGTATTCCTAGACTCAATAAAAAAAAATTATATTGCTTTGAAGGAAATACATTCTGAGTGGCAAACAGCTTCGGTCTTGAACAGAGTAGATTTCCATCGTTGAGCAGTGTCCAAAACGTCGTTGGTAAACATCTGAATTGTCTTGCATTTATATCGAGACAGAGTTTGATCAATTATTAAAATTAGGTTTGACCATGACCAATGGGCCAACAATCTCCCCCATTTTGATAATTGACAAACCTTGCCGATATAACATCTTGGTTTGGATCAATTCAAAATATATACCGCCGGTTACAGAGAAAAAATAAAATTGTTCATAACTTGTATTCAGAAAGATGTTAGATCTTATTTCTCCCCCGTTGTCACTTAGCAAAATAATTGCAAAAGAAAGCTCTCCCGCAATAATTGCATAAGTAACAAGCAGTGAATAAACACAAAAAAGATAAACAACATAGGCATGGTATAAACATTATAGAGAATAAGATAAACAAATATGGTATAAATAACACAGGCATGGTATTTGTCACAGACAGTTTTATGGAAGCATAAAGAAAGATAATACTAGAATTAAAGCTGAAACAAATAAAGTGTTGAATAATAAACTATTGTGAGTCAAATGCCAATCCGAGGCATAAAACATATGTCTATGTAAGTCACAAATCATAACCAAAATAAAGAGTACTGATAATTCTTGGAATGTCGGAGCATTTCCAAGTAAACATAAGACAAAAATACAGTCTCAAATAGTAACATCTCAGAAATCATCATCCTCATCCTCATCCTTATCATCATCGGCTGTATCGCCAGCATGTCTAGATGGACCAGCTCCAGAAGTGCAGGCTCCAGAAGTACGATACCAATCGTAAGTGTTCCCTGGCTGGAACAGAGAGTGGACCGCCTCATCATCAATGCGGTAGCCAGAAACAGAAGGGTCTCGAGGTAGAGAGCTAGCAGTGACCCGTCTGTGCAAATCTCAGATCGACGAAGGAGTTGGCAATAGCCTAGAATCGAGTAACATTACGGAACTCATGTTCCTTAGAAGTGTCAACATAAAATGACTGCAGATCTGATAGATGCTGATGAATACCCTCAAATGTCATAGGGTAAGACTGAGGAGGACCAGGTGCTGTGGGAGTAGGTGCAGGAGGAGCAGGTGCATTAGGTGGAGGAACAGTGGCAATGCTGCGACAAGAGAGTTTGAGGAACTTGGCTCAGGGTCCAGAGCACAAGTGGATAAGTCAATATCGAATCTCTGAAAGATGCATGGGATGATCATCGCATAAGAGAGGTTGTGGTCTCTTCCGCGATATCTACCCATCATCTGAATGATAGTCTTAGGGACAGAGAAAGGAATCCCCTTAAGAATGTGATATAAAGAAGAAAGCTCAAGTGCAGTGACATCATCTTTTGAAGTGGATTTTAGAAGTAAAGTAGAATAGATGATGCGATGTAATTCATAGTTAAAGTTCAAGTTATTGGCCTTGAACTTTCCAGGGCGAGCACGTGCGGGCACACAAAGCTCATTCTTGAAACTAACGAGAGTCGTACCATCGGAGAAATCGAAATCAGTGATGTCATCGAGCGGGGCACCTTTGTTTGGAATACCAAGGATTTCTGCTAGCGTTTCATCATTAAACTTGATATCTATCTCTCCGATACGTGTTCTCGTGGTAAAAGTATCTAACACGAAATTACAATAAATAGTCTAATGGCATTAGTAGCTATAGGGAATTGTAAAGTAGCAAAGTTCTGTAACCCTAATACCTCAAGTAAGGACGATGGTCGGAAAAGACAGTCCATTTGATCGAAGATCCGGTACAAATAGTACGTATAATGAAATCGGTATACCAAAGTAGGTCTTGGTCGGGAGTTTTGAAATAAAACTCGTCCGAATCACCGTCATCCGATTGGACCGGAGAAAAGAGGGAATCCGTATGCGGATCAGAAGAC
The DNA here is from genome assembly GCA_029216955.1 of Iris pallida. Lineage (NCBI taxonomy): Eukaryota > Viridiplantae > Streptophyta > Magnoliopsida > Asparagales > Iridaceae > Iris > Iris pallida. The sequence continues at coordinate 2,949,776 of JANAVB010043420.1, read as the reverse complement.
GATGCATCTTCACTGGCGTGTGTCTTCTTCCTCTTGAAAGGATTGAATCCCTTAGGCTTCTATCCCAAAAACTAGAAACCCTAATAATTGGAAAGTGGAGGAGAGAAGGAATTATACCTTCCGAGAATCAGGTATGCTAGAGAGAACGAGATTCTCCGCATGAATCCAAATTTTGGACGAAGATCTCTACATGGATTGGAAGAAGGAAGGTGGAGATGAACTAGGGTTTTCGGGACACGGCTGCTGCTGTTTTGATGAGGTTTGGAAGAATGAAGAAGAGGATGCCTCGGGTTCTGACTGGTACATATATACCCAGCCGAAATCTGGCCGAATTCGGACCGAACTCGGGCCGAATTCGCCAAGGGTTGCCTGGCTATATATGTATATTAAAAAATTGTGGGGCCACATCTTTTTCATCAATTCGTTTCAAATATTTAATTCAGAGTCCAGTAATTTTAAATTTCAAAATAATATAATTAATATTATTTTATAAATTAATATTCTTTACTCATCATCTGTCTCAGATTAGCTGTAGGAGTACTGTCCCAGCTAACGGAGGTTCACGGGAACTCTTAAATACCGCTTCGCTTCGACCGTAGTCATGGTGACAGACAGACTCTTTTTAGGCTTATCTCGAAAACAGTTTTTGAGTATTGAATAAATAATTAATAAAACAAAATTAATTAATATTATTGATATCTAAAATTCCTAATTTTGACGTAAATAATTGAAACGATCTTCCGCTAGAGGTTTTGTGAGTATGTCAGCTAATTGATTCTGTGTGTCTATGTATACAATGTCTATATCTCCATTCTGTTGATGATCTCTAAGAAAGTGATGTCGAATCTCGATATGTTTAGTACGAGAGTGACATACTGGATTCTTAGTCAAATTAATAGAACTAGTGTTGTCACAGAAAATGGTATGTGTGTAAAATGTAATCCATAGTCTTCTAAAGTTTACTTCATCCACAAAATTTGTGCACAACAACGTCCTGCGACGATATACTCAACCTCGGTTGTTGATAATGCAACAGAATTTTGCTTCTTACTAAACCAAGAGACTAGAACTTTTCCTAGGAAATGACATGTGCCGCTAGTGCTTTTTTTCTACTTTGCATCCGGCAAAATCAGCATCAGAATAACCGGTTAGGTCAAATGACGTGGTTTTGGGATACCATAAGCCGACAGAAGTGCCTTTAAGGTATCGGAAGATACGCAGCTAACTGCGCACATATGTGATTCCTTAAGATTAGCTTGAAAACGTGCACATAAGCAAACACTATACATAATGTCTGGTCGACTAGCAGTTAAATACAGTAAGCTACCGATCATACCTCGATACTTACATATGTCGACAGGTTTACCTTGTTCATCAATATCAAGCTTGGTTGAAGTCGCCATTGGAGTGCTAAATGGCTTGACTGCTTCCAGGTCCAACTTCTTTAATAGATCCTTTGTGTACTTTGCTTGATTTATGAACGTCCCATTATTGGTTTGTTTGATTTGCAGTCCGAGAAAGAATTTCAGCTCTCCCATCATGCTCATCTCAAACTCATTCTGCATACACTTTGAAAATTCATGACAAAAGATTCATCAGTAGATCCAAAAATAATATCATCTACATAGACTTGAATCAAAAGAATGTTGTTATTCAAAGATTTTATAAACAATATAGTGTCAACCTTTCTTTAAAAATAATCACCAATTGTAGGACCGTTGAGCACCTCTAGAGGGGGGGGGGGTGAATAGAGTGTGTGTGTGTGTGTAGCGGAAAATAATCACCAATTTAAAATTTGAAGTTATAACTATGGCAGTAAGTAAGAGACAGTAAATAAATGTAGCAAGAGATAGAGAGATCAAACTCAGTGACACAGCGATGTATACTGGTATCCCTCTGAGAGGACTAATCCAGTCTCGAGTACTCTTCCTCGATGTTAATCCACTAAGGCACAAGCTAATTGAGAGCTTGCAGTCTCTTACAACACCGTGCTTGGTGACAAGTGCACGACCAACTTCACAACACCGTGCTTAGTGACGACGCACGACCGGCTCCACAACAAAGATAGTTGCTGTACTTGGAACAACCTCTTTACAACTCTTGAACACCAAAAGACTCTAGATCAACGCATATTACTGGCTTTTGGCTAAGAGGATATATGTGTGATTTGAAAGCTTTAGAACGATTGAAAACACTTATTGAGTAGACAAGAGAGATGAAATGAATGAGTGATTTGAAGTAAAAAACTCTCTCCTATTTATAGGTATTTTCTGGGACCGAACTCGGGCAGAGTTCTGGCAGAGTTCTGATGTAAATATTTGGCATATATACGTTGTACAGATTTGGAGGCAACTGATATTTGAATTCAAACAGACCAAACTCGGGCCGAACTCGGTTTTGAGTTCTGTCAAGGGAATTTCGAAATATTGTCAAAAACTGTTTGCAAAAATAATTTTGAACATTTTGTAAAGATGAAATGGGAATAGGTAGGCTTTTTTAGAAATTTGGACTGAGATTAACCTAAGCCAGTATTACCTAGTCGATCTTACAATTTAAGTCCTAGACTCAATAAAGATAAAATACAGAATAAATTGAAAATGACTCGAACTGAATCCCATTGAAAGTAATCTTCAGATTGATGATATATAGCTTGATGATGTAGTACGACGCTCGTTGATATTGATTTCATATACCCTGAAATGATTAGCAGCAGTTTGTATATTTTGTGTATTGACTTAAGTGCATGTTGATTATTAAAATCGGGTGTGACCATGTAATGGTCGAACAATCTCCCCATTTTGATAATTGACAAACTTGAGTCTATACCAAAATATATCTTAAAAAATAGAACAAAATAAAAAGGTACTGAACAAAAGATGGTTGGTTTTGTTTTGGATTGGATTGTATGCTTTTGATTTTTGATTTTTGGTATGGTACTCTTTCTCCCCTTTGTCAATATAAAAATGACTTTGGCTCCCCCGTAATATGTGAAGCCAATAATTTACAACAAAAATAGACAAAGTGAAGCTAAAGAGATCCATAAACACACAGCATAAAGAGAGAACTAGTACTGAAATAAAGTACTAAAATGTCTCACTAAAAGTGCAAAGATACAATCATAAAGTACTAAATACGTCTAACTAAGAAGTTTAGACATAACAAAATAAAAACTACATCATAGCAAAAGATCATCGACTAACATCCTATCCACTATCCATCAGCTGAGTCCGTCACATAGTGGGGTCATCACCGCCAGGAGCAGCAGGAGGAAAGTAAGCTGCAGTAGGATCGAATTAAGGAAAAGATGCCTCATCTCCGAACCTAGGACCTGTGAAGCCTGGGTGAGGAAAGATAGTGACTGGATGCGCTGGATCCTGAGAGAGACTCCAGTGAAGATCTGCAATCCCGTTCTACAACACCTGAGCCTGGTAGATGTGGCAGAACTCTCGATTCGAGATAGCTTTGATGACGTTGAGCAGATAGAGCAACAAAGTCATCAAATTTGATAGAATCCTGGATCGAATCCCGGAGCAGGGACTGGAGGAGCTGGAGCAGCATCAGGAGGAGGAGCCTCAGCACCGACATCTAGAGCAAGCTGAGCTCCATGAGGTAGAGGTGGAGCAGGATATCTACGAGATCTGGTGAGCTCGATGGGAGTGTAGGAGTAGGCACAGGTTTGAAGATCAATATCAAACCTACGAAAGATAGAGGCCAGGTGCATAGGATACACCAGGTTGCGTCCTGCATTTCTGCAGTTCAGCATCCAGGCCATCATAGTCTTGGGGATAGAGAAAGGAATACCAAAATGATATGGTATATAGCAGATAGCTCTAAGAAGTAATCTCGTCATAAGATCCTATCTTTGGAAGGAGAACAGAGAAAATAAAATGATGGAGTTCATAAAATTTTTGGTTTAGATGTCTTGAAAATACTCTTCTAGGAATGGGGTTTGGATGACAAATCAATTCCTTGAAAGAGTTAAGGGTGACATCCTCTGGAAATTGGATATGATGAATATCCACAAGAGCTTCACCAACATCAGGAACATGAAAGTATTTGCTGATATCAGTGGCACTAAACTCCAATTCTTGCCTAGCAACGCAAGAATAGTAGTTGCCGTTTGGTTTTACCTACAGGTTGCAGTAAAACATACGGACTGTATTGTTGAAAATGTTTTCAGCTACTTCGAAAAAAGTCTCGGTAGCCTAGATGGTCAAAAGTGGGAGCATACTCAGAAAAATTTTAAAGTTAACAACAGCTCCATAACAATTTTACGACCGAGAAAGAATCAAACCATAGGTCAGAATATTCTTTATCAGAAAATAAAGTGGAATCAAAATCATCTGAGCCTACTGGTATGGCTGGACTAAAAAGACTAGCTGGAGTATAGTCAGATGAGAAGATCCAGCTTGTGAAGGATCAACCGATCTCCTCTGACGTTTGGGAGCCATGGATGAAAAAAATGAAATAAAAGTACCTTTAAAGAGGAGGAAGAGAACGAAGTCGAGTAGCCACCGGATCTCCTAGAAATATTGCAAAGAAGAATGGGGTTTAAATAGTTGAGTGAAAATAATAAGGAGAAGTGGGATTTAAATAGGGTTTAGGGCCGGCTGTTCGGTTCTGGAAGTTAAAACAGCGCGCACCGAACTCAGCCCGAACTCGGTCAGAGTTCGGTCCGAGTTCGGCTACTTGTATTTCGAGGTAATAAATGCAGTTTTGGAATTTGAATTTAACTTTATGACTTTTGATTCCTATATTAATG